>OV050032.1:162417741-162742155 GCA_920105625.2 Clusia tigrina
ATATATATATATATATATATATATATATATATATATATATATATATATATATATATATATACTATATATATATATATATATATATATATATATATATATATATATATATATATATATATATATATATATATATATATATATCTATAATATGTATATATAAGAGTATGTACATTTTTTCAAGTTATTAAGCTATTGAAACACTGGATATAATGCAATTTAGTATTGTTTACTCAATTGTAAGTTGTAAGCGCATGAAAAGAGATATTGAACTTAATATATGTGGGACTAACCTATAAAAAATGTATTTATGAATGGCGAATTTTCTTGCTATCCTTTGTTAATGGACAATAGCGAGAATTTTTTTAACTATGAAGAGTCCACGAGTAGCAATAAGTTAGAACAACTTAGAAGTAAATCGAATGGAAATGTAAGGGTTTAGGTTAGAATTTAAGAGTTTTAAAGTGTTTAGTATTTTGATTTGGTCGAAATTATGATGATTCTGATGTAGTTCTGTAGCTTAATTGGAGTAATTTAAGGGAACTAGTAGATACTAATTTTCTAAATATGATTATGGCTGTGGGATGAGACAAAATTGTACGACTCCGACTTTGACTCCGATATCTAGCTAGGACGTACATTATTAAACTCATTCAGATCTCCAACAACATATATTGACAAAATCCTACAAAGAAATTACGTATAATTAGAGTTGCTCTTCAATTAATTTTTGCATCAGCAAAATAAGTTCCACTCTCACAATGAGACTTCTTGAGTGTACGTTCCTTGTCGCAACTTTGCCAAATTTAAAAAATTTAACACATACAACTAAAACAACAAACGAAATCCAAATTTATTTAAGGTAACATTGAAATTAATCGAAAATTCATCAATAATGTAAAAAATAATATGAAAAACCTAATTTTTAAATGGTGCGAATATATAAACAAGATACGCATTTCATTTTTTTTCGAAGCATCTACTCGTATATTTAAAAAAATAATATTTCATATTATTATTTAATAATATATAATATTATATAATATTTTTGTATATACAATCAGACTTAAAAATACGCAATGCAGAAAAATTTACAACTGAGGTCTGAGTCGGAGATAATGCTCTAGCGATGAGGGCTTCATTTTGAGTAATCTCAGGGTTCGTCAATATCGCTCCCTTTAAACTTGATTTTGTACTGTAATCAATTTCGTGATTTTTCTGCGTTCTTTCGAAGCTTCGAATAATTTAGATTTAAATTTTTCTTGAGAAGATGGTATAAACGGTACCTCTTCTGTACTCTTGCTCATCTAAATATATATCAAAAGCAAATTCCACATCTTCGGTTTCCTGATTTGAAGAAACAAATGAAAACTGGGATTCAGCATGACGATTCTGAATTTTAGACTTTTCTCTGTAACCTAAATAGTTGGTACTGGCTTTGCGAACTTGATCGAACTCGAATCATTGGATCAACATAAATTAACTCATCATTGTAAGATCAGTTTTCTCCATTTTTTCCATTCCAATTGACTAGGTTTAAAATCTGCTTCTTCGGAGACCTTTGTGAGAAGAAAAGCATAGCGGTGTTTGGTTTCGAATTCTTTTATTATGATAAATTGTTTCTCAAGAAACTTCAAAAAACTGGATTCTACCCAAAGATATAATCTTAAATTATAATTAACAATATAATATAAATATATAAAAGCTTCTTTAATTTATTTTTGAGATGTATGTAAATATTAATTTAAATGTTAAAAAATTTTTTCAAATATTTTTGAGTTTAATTCACAAATATATTTTATTCAATCACATTTTCAACGAAATGAAAATAAAATCGAATCAAACCCCACAAAAACTTCAAACCCCCCATCGGCTCTATTTACCTGGACGTAGCTTAATCAATCTAGTCCTCCATTTAACTAAACTTATTGGAGACAATATTTTTGCAGAGGTCAAGTACATGGAACCAAAATGCAAATTTATAGTGAGAGCGAATACAGGAAAATAATCACTGATCTTGACTGCATGAAGAAAAGTTACTTCACATACAAATTAAAAAATAGCAAAGGCCTCGCAGTCGTATTAAGAGATGTGGAAAACAATGTCGGTATTGATAAAATGAAACAAGCTCTTCAAGAGTAAGGTTTTCATAACAAGTCAGTATTCAATATCTAAAATACCGCAGCCGTTATTCCGCACTGAACTACATTAAATAGACTAGTAAGCCCCAATTAGGTTGTTTTTAAGAACAAAGAAGGTACAATCGATTTCGAAGAAATTGTACAGGATTTGTCCTAAAATACACCAACATAAACATTGTCCTTGTAAATTATTCAAGAATCCTAGGTGTAATATTTGATGAGAAACTTAGAAATTAGGAACACACAGAATTAAAGAGAAATCTAGCTACCAGATTCAACATTATACATTATATTTCATCAAAAATTGTTTCAAAAATAATTACGTCCGGACAATTTATAGATGGTGTGCTAAAAGTAATATAAGACAGCTGGAAGCTCCATATCATGCCGCTGTACGAAGAAGTATTGGAGCCTTTCCCTCATCACCTATCAAAAATGTATTAGTCGAAGCTGGTATACCCACAGTAGCCCAACAAACAGAAACGACAACGTATCAACTTATTCCAAAGCTGTTTAGTAGCAACAACTCGTTACTTCACAAGTTATCCACTAATGCCGTGAAACAAAAATGCTCAAAAAAGTTTAAATCAACATAATAGTAATGTACTATGACACTACTGAAATGTAATAAAATAGAAAGAGAGACTTAACGGAACAAATGAGGGGTAATAATGAGACACAGTAGTTTAGAGTGCGGTGGAATGAAAGAGTACATGGACATAATTTGATCATTCATGTCACCACCTGCAGTTAGCGTACTTGTTTGGATGGACAGATTACAGCAGCTGAAGGCCCAATTTCAATTCCTGGGAGGGTATATGGTTGGTGTGCTGTTGATTACTAAGACATAATAAATGCTTGGGAAAAAATTGCCTTTCATTGAAAGATCTCTGATGAGGACAAGTGGCGTGTCCGAAATGGCTATAAGATCTGACAAATTGTTTCAATAATTCTCCTTCTGAAAATTATTACGGGGGCATAACTACACATACACAATTGCAATTACTATGTGCAACTTGTTTTGTCAATAAATTCGCTGAGAACTAATCTTCATTAATAATAATAAATAAATAAATAAAATGCCACAACCGTTATTCCACATTGAACTGCATCCTAAAGTCCAAACACTCAATAAAGGAGAGGTTCACACTATTTACAATTTCCGCTATCTCTATATCGAAAAGTCATTTTAGAAGACCCTAACAAACTTATTACTATTCTATAATGTAGTAATTGCCAGGAATTTGGGCATACCAAATGCGCCAGCTGTATTTGTGATCTGTGCTGATTTCCTTAACTCTACGGTGATTTACATAACTCAAATGCATGTACTAAGCATAAGAATGATACAATTGGAGTCACACTGCAAATTACAGAGGTTACCCTGTGAACGTTGAACTAAAACAAAAAGGGTGCTCAATTAAAGTTAGCCACACATGAAACTCAAGAAATTAACGCAAATATGAAACAAATAATTATCCCGCCAAATCAACTCTCTACACAATTGAACCACTTCTCCGCAATATGCAAATGTCTTAAAAACAAATCCTTAACCACGAGTTAATACACACAAAACCCAGTACTTTTCAACACCCAATCAGTGATCAAATGCACCAGAACTTATGCTGCAACAGCATATGAATTAATTAATGAACTCAATGCAAACTATGATGCAAGAGATGATGAAATCCCAATCTATGGTGTTACAAGCAATGTTATCCTAACAAATTCCATCAATCCTAACAAATCCCAACACAAACTGGTTGAAATATCGAATCAGTTAACATAAATAACTTCATATACCCCTAAAAATACCTCAAAATATGGACTCTGCAGTTAAATCAGTCACGAAATTCTTAATTCGAGCGTACACCCCAAATAAAGGTTTTTACAATAAAAACACCCTATAGAATCATCCAGCTGATCACTGAAAAAAGACGATTTAGAAGAGAATGGCAAACCCATCGATCTCCAAATCTTAAACAACTATTAGCAGATTGCACTCGAAGACTACACAAGACACTTCAAAATCACGCTGAACATGATCTTCAGTTACAACAATTCGGAAAACATTTGAAAATGCGAAATTTTGTTTAGCGATTTTTCTAGATGTTGTTCAAGCCTTGACAAGGTGTGGCATGATTACCAACAAACATACATGAATCGTTTGAAAACTATTTAAACAACAGAAAGTTCACTGTGAAACACAATAGCTCTCACTCCCTTGAATACTCTATCGGAGTTGGAGTACGACAGAGAAGCGTTTTTGGACCAATCCTCTAATTGTTCTACATCTCCGACTTGCCAACGGATGCTCGTTTACTAATATCAACAATATTTTCAGATGACACAGCAATTCTAAGCCCTCACCCTGAGCCAAACTCTGCATCGAGAAACTCTGCAAAAACATGTAAAATTAGTGGAGACTTGGCAGATAAGATGGAGGATAAAAGTAAACGAATCTATAACCACACCATTTCACAAAAAGATAATAGTAAATGTCTTCCTTATTCAGCTTGATAGAAGTTTGACATAAAATAAATACGTTGAGCCAAAGAGAACTCAGGTCAAGCTACAAACAGCAAAACTTCGTAGGCTTCTAAACAGATATTCAATGGTCACCCTGGACAATAAAGTTTTTATATACAAAGCAGTTCTTAAGTCTATCTGGAAATATCAATATTAAAAAACGGAAATCTTCTCCAGTCATTCATCAATTATGTAAATCAGCGTTATAATCAAAGTCAACAAAACTGGAACTGATATGTATGTATGCAAATATTTAATGCTAATATTAAATAGTATCCACGAAATGTGTGTATGTCATCCATCATTTTAAAACTGGCATCACATCTCATTTAAAAGTCTAGATGCAACGCTCATTAAAAAATAACGACAGAAAATTATCAAACCACAGGAAATAAATTAAACACAAAAAATTTAGATTATAAAATCCCAAAGAGAACATAATAATTCCGACTAGCTCATACTTCTTTATTTTATTTATAGCAATACAAATATCCAGGGAAATTATATCAAATATATAGCACAAAAAAAAACAAACTGTATTCTCATATATTAAAATATTTATTAATTTTATGCGTTAATTTGTATTCAAATTTTTTCGAAAATACTGATTCACAAATCCACCACGCTGTGGTGACTAATGGTTTATATCTGTACTGATATAAATGCTTATCTGACAGAATGATGTGGAGCCATGAAGCCATTGTTTTATTTTTAACATATTGATCACTATAACAATTTAGATCAGATTTTTATTTAGGCGATCTCCAACTCAGAACAATAGTCGTGTGAGGCAAACTAACAATTTAGTAGTGTGTGGCAAACTAACAATTTGAAAACACAGCTAGCAACTTAACAGAATCGTTTAGTTTGTTCAAATTTATTTACTTTACGTATGTCTAAGTTTGGCGATTAGGTTGCGCGTTCCTGAATGAAGCGTGCTGTGTTTATAGTATGCATATAAGTCATATGCATATATTTGATTTTACTGTCGAAATTTCTGTAACTCGGCGATTAATTGTTTTTATGGAAGTTGAGGTGGTGGTAATATTTCGTCATATTGTAGAAGACTTTATGGTATCTGAGTATCGATCGGTTGAGCTGTTTTGCAACTACCAGGTGTGGACATATATATAGAAATTATCACAATCAGACGAAATTAAATTTTAAGAAGCAGATTAACTACTGCCGCGCCCACAATTAACCAAAAATCATTACCGGGTTCATATACAATATTCTGCAACGAAATTTCACACGAGAGTTCAAAGCACTAGCATAAAATACAAAAAAAAAGGGTGGGTTATTTTCATACCCACTTCAACTAGGTATTGACACATTTTTATAAGTTACGACCAATAATTAATTTGTGGTAGATAAAGGACACGCCTCCCTCCCATATTATAAACTCTGGGGACCCCAGCTAAAATTACCCTTGTTATGTTGATAATGATGATATATGAATAAATAGTAAAGATTAGTGGTAATGTAAATTGGTTCCATACTAATATGCATGCAAAATATAGGCAGTTTATTACTTCTGCATAGCCTACAATTAAAAAATATTCATTACTGGGTCCCTATGGCAAATTCATCAATGAAACTTCATACCAGAGTTCCCAATTCTAATATAAAACTCACAAAAAATGGGAGAGACATTTTGAGATTCACACCCTACATTTTTACATTTTTGGAAACTTAGGACCCATACAAAATTAGTGGTCTAATTTTTATGTGAATAAATACATCAACGCTAAAGAGCGATACACAAGAAATAGGGTCGATGAGATAAAGGCCACGCCACATTCCCATTTAATCAACCCACTTACAATTACCCTAGATATGCTCCTAATGATGGTATATGAATAAAATTTAATAGTAATGTACATCGGATAGCTCGAAGTCGGTCTAACCCGAGTTCAAGTTTCTTCACTGGTTTTTTTTTATTCTAAATATTCCATTTCAATCAATATCTCTACTTTTTCCTGTTTTGGAAGTTCGTTGTAAATATAACGGAAAATCTCAAAGGCCGTACAATGCCTCCAGCTGGATATCACTGCTATACTTCATCTATTCATCTGTATGCAATTTATTCACTTTTTATAAATACTCGAATACAAATTTCATCATAAGTTCTTTACTCGTGACACTTTCTAAGTTTTTTTAGCAGGACTTACTATCGTTCTGAGCATCTTCTGTTAAAAATATTTTAATTAATTGGTTGGGGATATGGAAATTTCAGTGGCTTTGATGGCACTTCGAGACATCACCATCTTTATCATTATATTTACAGTTAGCATTATTTTGTGGGGTAAATTCGGACTGACTGATGCAAGGAACAGAGGGGAATTTATTTGGTGTCAGTCGTAGTAAAGTTTTACATCCACTTCAATTGCTGCTTAAGACATAAAATAACTCAAATGAAATTTTACTTTCAATTAAAGTTTTCTAATTACCTGGATAGTTGGGTGCTACCTTCTTCGGCCAGCAATTAAAATAACATTTTAGCCACTCCACTTGCCCAGTGTTACTTGTTTTACTTTGTGCCTTTTGTGGTTTTCGTTTGTTCTGTTTTGTATTATTTTTAATTTTTTTAATGTTTTTATTTTTTTTTTAAATGTCTTAGGCCACCGTTTTTGAGTTTTTGTTTTTGTTGTTTCTTTTTTTGTTTCTTTTTGTTTCTCATCATTATTTGTGCTAAAATATACTTAATGTCCCACAATTAAAAGCACTAAAACCGTTTTATCAGCTACTCTATCAGTTCCAAAATTCATTGAAAATTTGTAGCAATGAAAGCTAGGCAGCGAGCCGAGTCGGCCCAGCTACTCGTATTTACCTAACTAACCTCACGCGACGGCTACTGCTGTAAATGGTTGGACACTGAACACTTTTTCTTTCCGTACTTTTGTGCTTTGTTGTTAATTACTCTAGAAGCGTTTGGGTTTGGTCTGATGTGATGTGGCTTGGTTTGGTGGGGATATTTGGGTATTATGTGTGCGGTTCGGTAACACCAAGCAACCACCTTACCAAACTACAAACTTCAAATTTAAAGGAGCGCAAATGCATTGAAACAGCAATTTCTTGAGAAAATCTTCTCTATTATTCTCCTCTCGTTTTTACCCTTTCATTTTTCTTTACCCATTTTATAACTTTCGTGGTGATTTTCTAAAATTGTCGTTTACGAGGGATTCCTTCAATTTCTTACAAATTGTTGAAATGTTCTTTTTACAATTGTAAATGACCAGCGTCGTGCGATTGTACTTTTTTTCGTGCGCCTGTACGAGTATGGAGCCACTTTTATGTATATCTGCAATAGCAGACATGGATTAATGCGACTATTAAGGTACCAATGCTAATTAGGTAAACCCTCAGGCGCCAGGCGGCATAGGGATTGATTGTGTGCTTAGTATGTGCATATTGTATCGCTTTTGTAGTTTGGATTTTGGTAGGTAGCTAGCAAGCGGATAAACAGTTTACATTGTTTTTAAATTTTATTTGACTTTTATGCCCTTACAATTAAAACGTGATCAATGTAAATAATTCCAAACCAATTTGTAAAAGTGCAAAATAGGAGTAGAGAAAAGCAGGGCATGGAACACGCATACGCAGGAAAAGCATTGAATACGACTATACACCACACACGTGTGAATGTGTACGAGTATATTATAAAATAGAAATAGCCGTGAATTGGAGCAGCAGCTTAATTTGGCTACAATTCTAGGATATATGATAAGACTGTATCTAGTTTGCAGAAAACAATTTAGAAAATATATCGATATTTGCAAGAAAAACGCTAAAATTGTTATCAACAAATAAAAATGCGTTTAATACAAAATAATAAAAAATTCCTCCAATATCATACAATAAATTCAACCACAACAGAGATTACCGAATCGATATTAATTTACATTTGGTACGAATCATATTGAGTAATAATATTCAAATTAAAAAATGTCCGAAAATATCTATAAATGTAAAAAAAAACAGTTGGTATTCCCTCTATCACAATTTGAGAAATTTACGCCTTGTATGACTTTCAAAAACGTCAAATCTAGCGAGGAGAACCGATAAACTGGCCCCACTGGAGTGAATCAACCATGACTGCAACGCAGCAAAAGTAAGTTCAGTAGCCGTTGAATTAACCCAAGGTGCATATAACTTTTTATTGAAAAAATGAACACATGATGTTAGATGATGAACATGACTCACAGAGTGCCCTCGCAGATGTCAAGAACTACAAGAGAAAGAAATTTCATATATTACTCGTAAATATTAGAACTTAATAAAATATTTTAATTTTATTGCTTTTTGCACCACAATACAAAATACTCGTATATATAAAAATATAAATTTTGTGTAAAGCCTGACACTTACCTTCTAAATAATAGGAAAGTGGATCTTATAAGTGTCGCGAGCTGTTCGCTGATGGTGCCTCTTCTGCCACGATCATAATCTTTCACAAGGAATATAAATCAGTGGAAGAGAAACTAATACTAAATACTTTATTTCAGGGGATAGCATCAATCTACGCTCATGGAAACAATTTGGCATTTGAAAACATACAAATGCATGCTACAAATTGCATCTTTTGTGAGACAATACTGCGGTTTAATATATGTATATTGCTACACAGGCTATATATTTCTTTAATAAACTTTAAATAAGAGCTTCAAATTAATATATTTCAGTTGGAAATGCTCATTTTATGGAAATAGTTTTATGATACTGTTTCATTTGTTGTTATGAATATGTGTAAATCATCAGCTTCGGAAATATTATGTTCCATGCAATATAAGTGAAGGAGTCTGCATTCCAAAAACTTGCCAATATCTTTATTGAGGAAATTTTGAAAATGTTAACTATCGAAATATTCAACGCCTGCTTTAAAAATTTAAGAAAAAGTTTACAATAGTGCAATATTTCAACTCACTTTGTAAAACTAAATAAGTTTAATAATTTTATATGTACAGAGGAAACCAACTTTTCAGTTTCTTAGACACTATTCAAGTTCTGAAATGTGATAAATTTGCTACTAAATTTGGACTCTATAACCCAGCATTTTCTTAAATTTAAAAATCCCATTTTATGAGTTGAGTGGCAGATATTGTGAAATTATTATTACTGTTCAAATTATAAAAATATACGAGAAAATATGAGCTAATAGCCTTAGTAATTCGTGCTTTACTTACATATATCAATAATATTAAATTTATTTATGTACGAGTATAAAAATGTTAAGATTGATTTAAGATATCGAAAGAAATGCCTCCACATTTTTGTGCTTGTACGTAGTATCTATATAAAAATCTCGATCCAGTTAGCAAATTTAGCATAAATCATGGGTGGGAACAAATCTACCAAGGAAAAGTCATTTATTGCTGATAAATAGCTATCAAATTTAAAGATTAATAAAAAACTGGAATGCTGCTAAAGTTAGGAGATGGAAATATTCGTCAACAAAGCAATTTTTATATACACACATATGTATTTCATATTCAATTTTAAATGTATAGATTTTATTCAAATCAGTTCGGAAATAGTTCACTGGAAGGCAGCTAAAGCGAACTGTTCCCGTAATTCTAGATTTGAGTTTTTGCAATCAATAATTCTTTTCGTAATTTATTATATTATTATTACATTTGAAGTCAATACAAAATTGATGAAAGGACTTGTTTCCTTTATATTCCTGAACAGGCTGCACTACTTCTCTTTTTCATATGTAAATATTAACGAATCTAACAATGTAGAAGATATCAGGGAACAGAACGTAGAACAGCAACAACTACGGCATGTGTGCCCGTTCGAGCAGCATTTAACATTCTGGCGTCCGACACATTGCGACAAGACTGGGCACCAGCCGAAATAACTACAAAGTGATGTAAAGAAGAAATGTGAAAGAACCATTTATGAATTTTTAAATGTTACCATGGCACATAAATAAAATCAAAATCGATATCATACAAGTAGAAAAGTATTGCAGCACTTGGTCTTGTTGCAGCATTTGTCAAACCCTTTCAAGCTGTTGCGGATATGTTAAGCAGCACTGTTCAATTCTTTGCTTTTTATGTATTTTATTGCTGCCAATATTGCTTATACTTATTTCGCTGCTATTCCGCTAGTGTACTAGACCAAGTTAATGTCTGTACAAATGCTGTCACAACATCCGGTTGCGTTTGGGACTGCATTTGGCTAGCACTATGTGCCGCTGACATCAGGCGCTCATTGTTGCATGTGTAGTGTTCTCAATAAATGCAACTGAATTAGTATTCTAAGGCACCGCTGCAGCCGATGGTTGGCTGGCTTAGTTGGCTACTGCAAACAGTTCTGAAGATACGATGGACGGACGCACTACACTGTGCCTTGCTACTTGATTTGATTTCTTTATGCAGCATATATGAGCATATGTGTCATTACCATTTCTTTTGTTACTTTTTTAATGTTTTTTGGCCTTTTTTATTAGTTATTCATAAATTTATTGCTGCTTGGACACACATACGCACTTATGTGATTGCCGTGACAATCAGTTAAGACAGTATCGGAAATCTGGGGTAATAATTTCTAATGTCCAGTGCTGGCACATGTGTTATGACGAAAAGAGGATGTTTGATTATGTTTTTTCTTTATTTTTCTATGCATAGAAGCAACGGAAAGAGGTTTGACATTATTTCCTGCATTTTTTCTTCTATTGTTTGTGTTATGCATTGCATAATGGAAAGTTACTTCGAGAATATACAGCAACAATTAACATTTGACTTCCGAACGCTTACTGCTCTTATGAAGTTTGTGGTATATATTTGTGACACAGGTACTTACCAAATTGTAAATTTTGAATACCATGCCCACAGAACCCGTTAATACAACTTAGAAACGATTAAGATACAGTTTTCTTACTAATATAATTCAAATATTTATTTTAAATTTCAGCACATTATCTTATCAAATACTGTTCTCATTAATTGCAATCAATCGTGTGCGAAACCACGGTTATTTAATACAATTTATCGAAAGGGTGGAGTCTGCATGATCCCTTACAAGTTGGAACCACAGAATCGATTAACATGAAACTAGAAAACAATAATTTTTTTTAGCCGTTCAAAAATATTATGTTGCTTAATCCCACCGACTTTCAACTCAAATTAGCTTTGTTGAAAAAACTAGCCTGAGAAATATACAACTTCGTTTGTAAACAAGTGACAAAATACAATTTTTTTAACAACGAACGCAAAATCTCAAATTCCCTCAGTTTGGAATAATAGCACGCCTTTTCAAAAATCCCAAGATACTTCATTATTTTTATTTCGAATTATTCGATAATTTAGACAATTATGCTTTATGCACAGCTTCACTTATCATCCTCGTTGTTATCGTCCCCTCCAACATTGTAGATTTAGAAGTCTCTCAATAGATATAGAGTCATTCCAGTTAGCACAGCAAGCTCCGCTTGATCCCACAAAACTTTGGTTTGGGAGCTGGGCGAGTTTAATAATATATGCCTAGGAAATTTATTTCAGTTAATCGAAAAACGGATTTCCTAGTAGATGCAATCCGATTAAATTTCACATTGATATAAAATTGGATCACTTATGTCTAAACCCTTATTAGCCAGTCACTCATACTATGACAGCAGTCTGTATACAACCTCCAGAGAAAGTCGTTATTTATAGGCGAATTGTATGAGGGCCAGAAGTTCTAGGTTATCTTACGAATACAACAAAAATTATTATTATATTACTGCAACTAGTTTTAGATTCACTTAGAAGCAATTTAAGTAGAATATCAAATTTATACAAATATTGTCAGCTACGGATTTTATCTAACTTTGATTCTATATAAAATACTGATGCTGCAAAGTGCGGAAGCTTCACATGATTCAGCCTTTCTTCGAACGTCAGCCTGTACTCTTAGATGCAGATTTAAAAGTATCGACATAATATGTCTCTTTGATTCATTTGGACCAAGCCTCAATATTTGTGGCGATTTCAACGCAAACCACACCATTTAGGGTTCAAATTCCAATTGACGGAAATATAGACTTTCGTATAAAGCCAACATGCAATTTGCTTTTGACTTCTTTTCGTCGGGGAATCCGACATATTGACCCCTGGACTCTACAAAAACACCTGACCTAATGGACTTCTTTGTAGCAAAGTTATTATTTACAAATTTTGCGAAAGTAGAGGAAACCTCTGATTTCTCTTCACATCAGTCACAGGTAATTTTGCTAGTAAGTGAACGACATGAAAATAAAGGTGTGAATAGACTCACTAGCAATAAAACAAACTGGGAAGGTTAAAATAAACCGTTGTTTGCTCTTTTTACTAAACTTTGGTCATTGTGAAGGCACTGTATGTGTTTATTGATATAGTTCCTTGAACCGGAAAAAAAGAAAAACAAATAAAAGCGATAGTCGATGCATTATTAGGGAAGTGGTAATAAGTGAATTTTAGGAATATAGGTCATTAGATTATTATTATAGATCATTCGATTTTTTTATAGTGGAAAATGGGGCAATCATAATCAGGTAAAAAGAGAAATCCGAAATTTTTAATTAATTGGTTGCTAAATATATATACCGGTTAATTCAATTACAGCTAAATAATTGTATTTTGCATTAAATTTAATATGGGCAATATATTATCCAGTTACTCACCTCATTTTTTATAGATATATTTTAATATATTCTCTTACGACTAAAATTTTAATCATATTCTATAAGTCATATTATTAAAGTATATAGATTCATATCAAAATTGGTAAATGGTTGGAGAATTACAAAAATTAAAATATCTTAAATGATGAAGCGAGAGTGAATGTAAATGAACTTGATATGCATTCATTGCCGAATCTTTTTGCTAAAAGTCAATATTAAGCCTGGGTATAAATACTACGCCACAATGCACTTTTACCGCAGTAATTGTTTGTTGTACTATGGTCTGTTCCGCAAGTGCAAACGGAAGGTGTCGTTTCTCTTAAAAATTATTTAAAATGCTGTGGAAATCAAGCAAAATCTGTGGATACACAATGACGACCTCGTATTTAATACGGTCTAACACACAAATGCAATACTTGCATACGACAGCAACGACAACTGTGTCTGATAAAGATCGCCCAACGACGTAAGTACTTCGCACTGCACAATGGCTTAATTGTGAGAAAATTGTTTGTGTTCTTTTTTTTTGTTAATTCGCGACTCAACAATAAGTTCAAATTAGCCCATGAGGCTCTAGGCCACTTCTGTCGCTTTGCTTACACATTCACTGTCGTTGCGCATTGTAGGAAAATTTCAAAAATTTGTATTTAATACGAAATTCTGTAGCAAAATAATTTCAAACATTTAATTGTCTTGTTAAGCGCGTGCAGTAGCAGCATCGGCAGTCACCATCGGAGCAGTACGCTCACGCCCATCTGCACAGCGACAAAGCGCAAATGGCAACAGTTGCACGCATTCCATCGGTAAAATGAAGTTCACTGTTGTTGTTAGTTGAAGCCGTAGGCTATCAGCGGCATGAGTGGGATGTCAAACTGAGAATTGCCTACTAAATTGTATTGTCGTGCTTTTACTGGTTGTTTTTCTTTTCAATTGGATTTATTTGCTAATCGATACAAACTGCCTTGATTTTTGCACCTGTTCATTATTCGATTTTCTGAAACCAATCCCCTAAGATCTAAGATTTAAAATTGATAAAATTTACATTACGTTAAATGCTTAAAATAAAAGTTGAATGTTTTAAAATAGTTTGTTTGCTTCTCTTTGTTTGTGTGCTTTTACACGAATTCCACAAAACGCAGCTACAAAAACCACTAAAGCTTATTTACTAATTCAAAAAGGGGTCGGTGAGAGATAAACATTAATCATGAAAGTTCGAAGTTGATTAATATTATTGGCATTTGCGTAGAATTGCGTAAATGTCAACAGTTAATATAACGCTTCAGGCAAAAGTATGAAAGAAAGACATTTTTCAATAGTCTGAAAGGTATGTTACTGTGATATTAATAAATATAATCCTAATATATTATATCTATATCATATCTTTCTGCCAATTCCTTTGTAGCATCATATAAAATTTGGTCCAAGAAGTGCAAATTTTAAACATGTATCCATAATCTCGTAACTCTCAAAATGTCCCGACCATTTTTTGTTTGGTGTTTTATACTAGCATTGTGAAGCTTTTGTTCATAAATTTTGACCACTAGTATATTGCTACAGATTCAAATGTCATCATTAGGATCATAACTAGGGGAGTTGTTAATTAGGTTTTCAGAGTTGATTATAGGAGAGGGAGGCGTCTCCATAAATCTCATATAGGTCTTAACTAGTGGGTTTGAAAGTAAATATATACCATTCACATTTTGCAAAGTATCTAGTAGCACGCACATGACTGCCAAATTGCTTCACTATACCATTAATTGGACCGGAGCTATAGTAATTCTAGAAATGTTTTCTTCTGTCTTTTGATCCAGACTATTCATTTGCAAAAGTCATTAAGGTATCTCTAACGGTGTGGAAAAAGTGCCTACAGACGGGCAGACGGTCTAACCCGACTTCAGCTTTCGTTACTTGTTTTTATAAATTTTAAAGTAATCCCTATTTCAATACAACAACAGCCAAAAACCACATACAGTCATCAAACAGGATAATACTGAATAAACATTGCTGCCGAAAGTATTGCTGGCGCTGGAAATTGGCAATCTGGTGCAGTTGATATGAACTTTAATTTAAACATTTAAACACTCTCTTTGAAAATCGCACATAATTGCCGAAGAGTGAAACAAAAAGCATATAGAAAAGTGAACCAAGCTGATATAAAAGTAGAGGATATAAGAAAAAACCATCAGAAGTATGTGTCTTCGTTAGTTTACAAGTGATCTTGTTTAAACGTTTATTTAACTTAAACTACGTTTTCGTGTCGATTAAACTGCTCTGATTAAAGCATCGGTACCCTGCGCACAAGCACCCTTGAATACAGTTTCTTTATCAATGCAATGCGCACTGGTATTGCACTGAATGAGGCCGTCCCTTCCAGCTTATTATTAATGTGTGTTTAGTACGAGTATTCTCATGTACATGAGAAACACTGAATGCGCACGCATGCGCTCCTTCGCAGCAATTTGCGCCGCAGTTGAACCCACAGGTCAAAACCGACTCCGCCGACGACGCTGATGTGAGGATGAAGTTGGTGGTAGTGACGGTAGTGACGGTAGTGGCAGTAATAGCGGCAGCGTTGTACGTATTGCCAGCTTGCAAGCGCGTGAGCCAGATTTCTCTCCATCGCTTGGGAGTATTGTTGCTGTACTCGTCTGGATAGGGCTGGGCGGCGGCCCAGGTCTGGTAGGTTGATGGCAATGCGCTCTATACGTCCGTTCGATTATTCGTTCGTGCGCACATTGATGCTTGAGTTGCTTTATTATTGCTGCTTCTCTTGTTTTTGCTTTTTCAATTCATTCGCCTTTAATTTATTGAATGTGTTCGAAATCTCGGTCAAATCTTGAGTATTTTTGGCAGTTTTTCTTTTATAAATTTCCTTTTTCCCATTAGATTTGCTTTCGTTTTTGTTGTTATTGAGGCATGTTTGTTTGTTTTAAAGTTTCATGGACAACCGAGCAAGCCAACGGTATCAGTTTTGTTGGTCTACGCTCACTCGCTTGCTGGGTGACTTCACCGACTTGACTTGGCTTGCTATACCTGCGTACTATGACATAAAATATTAAATTATGGCATTTATCATAATCAAGCGATCGCAATGCGTGGCTGTGGACGCCACCCGTTGGGTATTGATAATCTTTGTGGCTGGTAACTAAGGCAGCTGAAAACTGATGAGTCGAAATTGGAAATGTTCGGATGGACGGAATTGATGAGCATGATGAGTTTAAGTTATTTTTTAATTGGAGCTCAGATCTCTTTGCAAGAATGAATGAACATTTTTGAAATTAATTTATTAAAGATGTAAATGAAAAAGTTGTCAAATATATGAGCTGTATGTACCAAATGTGTATGTGAATAAATTTGTTCACCGTTCGTATACCTTCTGATTTTTTTGCTTCATTTTCGATTGCTCATTTTTCACTTTTTAACTTTTTTATAGTCTTTTTCTTAATTTTAACGACATTTCGGCTCGTTTCTATTTTCCTACACAATTGATATGCAATACACTGTGGACGAGGATGTGGTTTTGGCGCAGGTATTCCAGGACCGCACATGTCGCTGCATCTCAAAATTATTTTGTGTGCAAGCGCCTCCAGCAGTGCACTGCACTAGACTGGATTCGACTGCTCTGTAATGCGCCACATGGACGTTTGTTAGTGTCAGTCTCTGCGTGTCCTTCTGTCAGTTCGTCTGTTCAACCTTAACGAGTTTAGGTGCTTATCTCAATCGATCTGTGAAGAAGATTCTCTAGTCTGAATTGGCTGCTGCTGTTGTTACTAATCTGTTCACCCTTATTATTTTGTAATATAATTATATTTACAGATGTTTTCTACATCAAATTCCCATGTAATCTGTCTTGTTACAAATATCTTTAACAAGTGATTTCTATACATTTCTTAAACCATGCGTTAATTTCACTTCGCTCGTGAAGTGAAGAATATTTTCTAAGCACCCTGAGATAGTGTGTGCGGGTAGCGCCACATGATATTTTCCTAAGTAGAAGCCAACTGGTCGTTTATTCTAGTGACATCCAAAAATGACCATTAAATTGGGCTAATCATACAAATGGAGAAGAAACTGGCATTTTGAGCCTAAGTAAGATTATAAATTAAAATATTGATATATTTTCTGTGAATTTCTGGCTAGCATAAAATAGAGGTTTTGGGAAATATTAATACATTTTTATTGCATATGTGAATAGCATATGCAGCTTGTGATAGTTATGAATTTCTGAATCTGAATATATTTATACAATCTGCACATGCGTATTTAGAGCGCTACATCAATCGTATTCATCCCAGAGACCCTCATGCAAACCAATTAGTGTGTAGTAAGTGTGATATTCTAACGGCACTCCTAGGCCAAGGTAGCTTTATTATGGCTGCATAGATGTTGCATTTACATATCCATACATGAATTTAGGTGTATCAACATAAAATATTAAAATTTTATTTTTCTTCTCATTAACTTGTGAGAAATACATAATACAAAAAATATATCTTACGGATTTTCACTTACGCTAATTTAAGAATTTCGTAATAGCCACCAGTTCCACTTTAGATGCAAGATGAGAACAGTAAGGAAATATTATATATATATATATATATATATATATATATATATATATATATATATATATATATATATATATACATATATATATATATATATATATATATATATATATATACATATATATATATATATATATATATATATATATATATATATATATATATATATATATATGTATATATATATATATATATTTCTTAAAAACATTTATACGGAAATCAAAAACAATTTTTATTTTTTTTTAAATCTATAATTTGTATATTATTGTATAAAAAATTATTCAATGCAAAATATCATCTCATATATTTGTTGGGTAGATTTAATTTGTTTTATAAGTAAACGATGCTAGTAAAATAAGTTATACACGTACGTATTTACCATTCGAAGCTATTCTAGAAGAAGCTAAAATGTTTCCCTGTAGAAATTCACTCTAAAATTTTTATATTATAAAAATCGGGAGGCTTTATCTAATGTGTATTAATTATATTTTAAAGATTGAATATTTATGCTATCTCTACTTCATTTATGTTATTTGTTTTTAAAAGTTATATAGTAAATATAATATAAATATTTAGGCTCTTTTTCTCATTTTCATTTACAAGGAAAGAAGGACTTTGTGTTTCAATTTTGAGTGCATGTCAGGAATGGGTCAGTGGACTTTTTCAACAAATAATTGAGTAGGAGTTCTAGCTTTCCGTGCTTCATGAAAACTATTATATTAGTTTCTTATTAATTCTCCTTTGGCCTATGAAACTATGCCATATAATCCATTACAATATGCAAAGGCTATGATGAGTCATTATTAAAACAATGCAGATATTTTAGCATTCGATTCGTCTCTGATCGCGTCGGTTTTTACAATTCGTGTTAGTCTGCAAAGAAATATTACCGAGCCCATTAACCATTTCAACACTAGCTATGCGTTACACCCTTTTCTTGCAGGTTTCTTACGCCGTATATATGTGTTTGGCTTCGCGTATGCCAAGTACTAGAACCTATATACACAACTAACGCAATGATTGACTGAAGTGACACATTATTGATTTCCTTTCTATAATAATTCGCAAAATGGTGTGGAGTGCGTTGTTTATATACATATGCGTCAGCGCAGTCCAGCTTTGCACTGTCTTGCTCTACACAGCTCAATTCATTGATATGCGCTGATGTGCTTCATGACATGTGCTTTATATGTAATTTAGGCTGTTTTTTCTTAGAAGTGTGCTGGCTTAACACTCAGCGTTGCTCGTATGAATACGAGTACTTCACTTGCGTTTTATGGGTAAAATACTCGTATAGCTTTTGGCTCCGCGTAGAGAGGTAGACAAGTAGGTAGATACGGAAAAGAGCGCTGCCAACAGTTCGAACTCGTGCTACAGGCGTGTCTGGCTGGTTGACTGGAAAGAATTGTACGTAAATGGTCTTGCGCCAAGACCAAATTTAATAAAATTATATTTGCTTGAATTTAATATGTTTCCCTGACGGCACCACAATAGGCAAAGCACAAGTCGCCGCAAATACCGTTATATGGGTGGGGTTTTTTAAAATCATGCCGTGGCTCTGTTCTTCTCCACTGCACGATACGGCGAGTTATTTATGTAACTCTTCTTATTGGAACGTCTATTGGTAAATATTTCAAATAACTAGTAACTGATCTTCCCAAACCTTTATTTTATAATACATATGAAATATATTTTATGGATTCGTTTCTTTTTAATGATTAAAAATCGTTTGTTTATCACAAGAATGAAAGTTTGCACAAATGTTGGAGCTGATAATTAAAATACACATGCTATTTTGCCATCTGCACCAAAGAAACAAAAAGCTTCAATTTACTACATATAAAGGTGAAATCATTTATTATATCATTCTTGGTTAGAACCAGCATGCCAATCGTATCGATTGGTACCTCGATTGGTAAAAGAATGAAATCACCACAAAAAGTTTTATGGTGAAGGTGAATTTAACAAAGCGTTTTGTTAGTTAATAATTTAGAATTTACAGTTAATTATTAGTTAATCATTTATTATTCACAGAGTTCGGGCGGACTTCAGATACATATAAAAACAAGCCAAGGATGTTTTATCCAAAAATCATTTTGAACTATATAATCATAAGCCGAAAGCCCTGGCAGCTAGAGCTTATATAATTATTTATAATTTTAATTGTAATTAATTTTAATAAAATAAAAAATAAATAAATAAATAAATATATAATTTTATTAGTAAAGTATACAATTCCCATAAATACACAAATCGTAAGTAGCATGATGCATAGCGTTAGAAATGCTTCAGCAAGCGCTTCTCCAGACATTGCTATTTTCATTTTTCTCCTCGGAACATTTGCGTATATTCTTCCTTTATTAAAGGCATATCCATTTCTGTTAAATATTTTAAATATAATCCTATTAACTTAAAAAATTAATTAACACTACAAATACACACGAAACCCACCAAGTCTTTCAAATTCGAAAAAAGCTTTAATGATAATGCCGCTATATAATGTTCAGGTGTGAATGAAGGCTAGGTGATAGAAAATTTCCAAAATGCGATTGACAACACTATACAATGGACCAGAAAGTGGAGGATGAATCTTGTCAACTTCACGACAAAAAACAAAACTCAGGAACTACTTTTTGGATGAGTATTAATAATGTTCCTTACCCAAATTCCGCTAAGAAATTAGGCCCTTTCACAATTGATACAAAGCTCAAACGTAAGAAACATTCATTACTAAATCACAATCTAAAAACTCCATGTAATGCTCATAGAAATACTGAATAGAGCTATAGGCCTGTACAAAGAAATCCAAAGCAAATTATCCAGAAGTTTCAAAACATCTAATATGTATTGCCAACTCACAGTGTCACAAAGGAAACGACGACCTACATAAAGATATTCGAGTCAAACCAGTTGATGAAGAAACAAAACTCCAGTCAGGAAAACACTTAGCGCAGGTGCAACAACACTTAAACAAGCTGCTACGAGTTGAAGCACGTCGACGTACACTACTGCCAAATTGTTTTCAATGAAGGGATTTTATTTGAATATATCATGCTATCATATAAAAGTTGGCCCATGAATTGTGAAGAGGTCATAAGGTTTGAACAAAATGTTGTTTGCTCTTTTATACTAGCACTGTCAACCTTCGTCTAAACTTTTATTAATGAATCTTGCATAGGGACCCAGTAATAAATATTAGTTGACTGTGGGCGTGACAGTAGGAATAATCTTTCCGTATTGTACATACTACCTAGTAGGGACTTAATGTATATTGATTTTTATTCTTTATTCATCTATCATCATTACAATCAAAACTAGGAAAATATTCAGTGAGATGGCCAATGATTATTATATGGGAGGCAGGCTTGTCCATTATCTGTTCAAACCCATTTCTGGCATATGGCTTTATAATGTCCACATGCTACTTCACATATTATTTCGTCCATTAATCTCTTCTCTGAAGCTATGAATATGGCGTGTTAGTAAATATATGCCGTCCACATTTCGCATACGAGTAGTCTTCAGAAGGCCCCACATGTACGTTAGCGCCAAATTGCGTAACAGTACCATGAATTGGCCCAAAGTTATGGTCAATTTTAAAAGGTCCCAAAAATTTTATATGCGGGTGGTAGGCGTGGTTTTTGTCAGAATGAGCTCATAGGTATAGCAATGTGGTTCTGTGTTTTCATCCAGACTAAAAGAAGAAATCTCTAATGGTGTGGAAAAAAGTGGCCACACACAGACAGAAAGTTGTAGCTGCCACGCCTCCTTACGATAGTAGAAAACCCGTACAATATACACTTTTTCCCCTCTTTAATTGTAAAGGACATGAGAATACAAAAGAAAATACCATAGATATGCAAATTTACGGTATAAAACTTCAAAATGTAAAAAAATCACAAGATTTTAAATGTTGTTCAAAATTTTCCAAATAATTCTTTCTAAATATTTTTCTCTTCGAGCCGAAAGCTTAATTGAGAAGCGAATACTGCATTAATTAATAGAAGCGAATACTGCAGAAAGTTCATTTTTGATCATTTCTATTTCAAACACTCTACTCGAAAAACACACAATTGTCTTTGCGTTAATTTACTTACTTCTTGTTTACTTTATTGTTTATTTTTGGTGCTGATTTGAGTCGCTGCGAGACGTATACAACTTTTTCTCCAACTACCTGTTGAAAAGGGTAAGATGTGTCCTCATCAAATTGACATTTACTACATATTGCAACAGCAACAGCCACAGCATATTCAATTACTATTAAAAACACAGACCACATTAGCACTTGACTTCACTGTTATAATTGTATTTCGCGACGTGCAGCCAATTTAACTATACGCATTCTATGTGGAGGAAAATTACATTTATTTCAAAACTTGGAAATCGCAAATAATATTGCAGCGAAAATAATATGAATATTTCGATTTGATGAAATATAATATTTATTTATTAATCGCTTTCAAAAAATTAATTTATAATTTTTAAACTTTATTGGTATTTCTGAACTTCTGAGCATTTTCTATCCTGTTGCTTTATTCTATCCATTTGTCTATTCGAATCTCAGTCTGTGGCTAACTTTTTTGCATACCCTTCACAAACTTTCTAAAAAAATTAGCTGTACCTTTTGGCAAAGCAAGATTCCTATAAGACTACAGTTGAAGAACGGCCATGCCCACCTCACATATGTGTAACTATGGACATCTCATTTGAAATGAGTAAACCTCTTATCCAATTGATGATACGCTGACAACATTTGGTAGGTATCCGCGTGTGAATATACATGGTTAGCTTCGATCCTACTATTTGCTAAAAGCGACTCTCTTTTGAACGATTTATTGTTTAATGACTCTTAAACGAGTAGTCATCTGTCATCGCAAAGGACCTTACAGGTCTATGTGTGACACTCGCGCCCGACCAGTGGAACCTAACGTAACTTAACATTAGATGAAACCAATTAGCGCGATATCTTACAGCCTCCGTTGTATTTAGAGAAACTTGCTGTTTTTGTGTATTTTCGTCCCATAGCGGTCTACTGCGAAACATACCGCAAGTAAATTATTGTGTTGTATCCGAGTCACAGATCTCATCGATACGTTTTTTTTTCTAATAGAAAAAAGAGCGCTGCCTTCTTCAAATCACACAAACAATTGACTCATTGACTGAATCGGTAATATCAATATTAAATTAATCGTCCTTGTGAGTAAAGGGAAAAAAATTGGAAAACTTCAGCACAATATCATCCTGGTAAGTTGTAAAATTAACACATAATGGTGCGAACATAGACCGAAGCCATAAATATCATTTAGCTGATAATATAAATATAATTTTAAATATCCATATCTGAGCTCATATAATTGATTGCTTTATTAACAAATATGATATTAAATTCCTTTGCATCTTCTTTTTAAGAGAATGTGTCTAAGAAAGTGGACGTATTTGTTGTCCTAACCACTCTAAAAATAAAAACCTATTTAACCTATCTATGTTTAAATCCATTAAAGAACGCTAAAGTTTACCATTAAAAAATTTATGAAACCATAGCCATATACGGTAAATAAAATGGTACGTTGATAGTGAGACAGAAATTTTAGTTAATCTGTCCACTATGATTGTTGGCTTGATATTTTATAGGGGTGCTTCGATCCATCTCGTTTAACTTCGTCGATGAACCTTATGTAGGGGCCCAGTTCTGTACACATTTTGGGAGTGACAATATAATTATGCTCCCTATTTTTTACAGACTGGTATCAAGCCGACGTTCATTAACATCTGATTTTATTTTTATATACTTATTCATATATCACAAATACGCGTTCGTTTATTTGATGCACCATAGATCTGGCATATGACTTTACAATGTTAATATGATTATTCACACCAAATTTGGTCCATACATTTTTTATAGATTTTCAGTAATAAACATGCCGTAACAGTGGACTATGTCTATAAATATTTTGCAATAAATAGTGGGATCCACATGCGGATATCTACCAAATATTGGATCAGAGTTTTACTCATATCTAATGAGATGTCCACAGTTACATATCCTATATATATCTGGTTTTGTGTCAAGGTCCAAAAGTTAGCCACAGACCGACATACGAACAGACAACTGGACAGAATAGAGCAGCATGATAAAAAAGTTGTACCTCTATACAACACCTTGCTGTGGTTAATAATTTTAAACGGCATTGCCAAGTGCGCTCTTATCGACTCGTCGCACTTCAAGATCTCGAAAGCCCTCTCAAAATCATGACATCGAGCAAAATAGCTGTATTCCATTCGACTCACTGCTTTCTCCGTGTTGGTGGTCGTCAAACTTAGGACTAGTTTTTTACCAGATCCTCAATCAGCAACCCAAGACTACCGCTCCAAGGAATAATCGGCTAAAACCAAAGAAGCATTTTTCGAATATGGAGTGGAAAAACCACTTTCATAGCACTTTAATATGGCCTATACACCATTACGCACGGCTCGACTATCTTGATTACGCTGACGATATTTGTTTTATGGCTCACAATTTTGCAGACATGTCAAAAAAATTAACGCTGGTAGCACAAGTTGCCGCAGAAGTAGGCCTGAAAATAAACATTGGCAAAACAAAGGTGATGCGGTTCAACACTAACTGCACGCAAAAATTCTAAATCAGTATCGTAGATCTCGAAGACGTGGACGCCTCCAAACGCTGCGGGTTTTCATCAATTGTTGTCTCCGTAAAATATTAAGAATTTTCTGGTCCGATATGATATCAAACACTGACCTGTGGAATCGCTGTAACCAGATATCAGTGCGACTGGAAATCCTGAAAAGGAAAACGTGTTACGAAGAGACCAAACCGACATCACTCGCAGCGCAATCGACTGGAACCCTCAAGGCAGCCGTCTCAGAGACAGGCCATCACTGATGTGGATAGATATATATATATATATATATATATATATATATATATATATATATATATATATATATATATATATATATATATATATATATATATATATATATATATATATATATATATATATATATATATATATATATATATATATATATATATATATATATATATATATATATATATATATATATATATATATATATATATATATATATATATATATATATATATATATATATATATATATATATATATATATATATATATATATATATATATATATATATATATATATATATATATATATATATATATATATATATATATATATATATATATATATATATATATATATATATATATATATATATATATATATATATATATATATATATATATATATATATATATATATATATATATATATATATATATATATATATATATATATATATATATATATATATATATATATATATATATATATATATATATATATATATATATATATATATATATATATATATATATATATATATATATATATATATATATGTATATATATATATTGTTACGAAATTGCCCTCTTGACAATTTACTCTGGTACAAAATTGCCCTCCTGACAATTTCTCTAACTCTCTGTACTCGGACTCGTACCACTGGATTGTGTAGTAATCAAACAATCGCTGGTTAAATTAAAATAATTAGCTTTATTTAATTATTGCTATTTACACATTTAATATTAGGCTTAAAGTCTACTTAGTTATTACTTGCACTTTATTTCACAAACCATTAGTCACTTTATTTAATAAGTAATTTCATCACTTTATTTAATAATGAATTTCATCACTTTGCAAAATTACAAATACTGCTAATACTGCTGCTTCGATTAAAATGCCTGATGCACACACTGTTACGGTCTCTGATCTACTGTCTTCGACTTTGAACATTCTTGTCGCTTTTATAGTTTTCGAATGGTTGAGGTAGAAACTTCTACGCTATTCTCGTATTTTCTAGAAGCTTCTATCCTCTTCGACAGAAGTCGAGAATATTCTTTTTGATATTACCGACAGATGGTTCTTGAATAAGCTTTTATTCGAATAGTTCGCATCTTGACTCACAGGGGGCACTCATTCTCCCGATGGGATCCAAAAAGTATGCAATCCCGTTTCACTGATATGCATTCACATTTCACTGCCCTCCGCTTAATCTTGTTCGTCCCGAACAAGGATAGTACTGCAACCTTTATAAGGAGATAACCTCTCTAAATGAACGACTTTCATTTTGCTCCTGGCATTTCTCGCCAACTGGATGCGGTATACTACATCGTTGAGCCGCTTTATAACCTTATAAGGGCCTTCCCAGTGTGTTTGCAGTTTTGGCGATAATCCCTTTCTCCTTTGCGGATTATGAAGCATGACTAGCTGCCCTTCCTGAAATCCCTTGGAGTTTGCTCGTAGATCATATCTGGCTTTCATTTTATCACTCATCAGTTGTGTGCGCTTTCTGATGGTTCCATGAATTTCATTCAGCTGTCTTCGTTTGTCAGCTACATAACTGCTACATGAAACTTCCGTAGATGAGTATGCACCGAATTTCATATCTGCAGGCAATCTTATGTCACAACCGAAAAAAGCCTTAGCTGGTGTTGTAGATGTTGTATCGTGAGTTGCCGATCAGTATGCCATTAAGAAGAGGGGTATGTGTTGGTCCCAATCATTCTGGTTTCTGTCCACGACTTTCCTTAGGTGTTCCTCAAGCGTACGATTAAATCTTTCAACCATTCCATCAGATTGTGGGTGCAGAGGGGTTGTACGAGTTTTGCGTATGCCCATCAATTCACTCATTTCCCTGAATATTGTTGACTCGAAATTTCTGCCTTGATCCGAGTGCAACTCGAGGGGTGCTCCGAATCTGCAGACCGAATTATTGATAAATGTATCTGCAACGGTCTTAGCTTCTTGATCGGGAATGGGGTATACTTCTGGCCATTTACTAAAATAGTCGATTACGACGAGAACATATTTGTTGCCGGAATCACTAATTGGAAACGGACCTGCTATGTCCATTGCAATACGCTTAAATGGCGCTCCCACGTTGTATAAATGCATATTCCCCTGACTGCGACGGCTCGGTCCCTTGGCTGCTGTACACTTTTCACAAGCACTAATCCAGTCAATTACCGATTGCTGGCAACCAACCCAATAAAATCGTGTTTTAATTTTCTCGACTGTTTTTGTTATTCCCAAATGTCCTCCGCTTGGCCCACTATGACAATTTACTCCTTAGAATTTCGCTTATTCTTGCCTTGGATACCACAATCAAGTTCTTCGTGGTTTTTCCATCTTCGCTCTCCCACAGGCGGAATAGGCATCTATCTTGCAGCTTTAAGCTATTCCATTGACCCCAATATGCTTTAGTTATGGGACTTTCAGTCGAGATTTCGTTCCAATCAGGCCGTTTTCCTTCATTCTTACTTGTTACGATTTTTGCCAAATCTGGGTCATATCGTTGTTCTTCTTTTATCTTTTCCGCTGTCCATTCATCGTCTGGTAAAACAGCCATTAAGCGCACATCGACTACTCCTTCTTTCACTTCAGCTTTAGAACAGTGCTTACATTCCATATTGCAAGAACGTCGTGATAGTGCATCAGCATTCCCGTGGTTTCCACCTCTGCGATGTTCTATTGTGAAATCGTAGCTTTGGAGTCTCTCAATCCATCTCGCAACCTGTCCTTCGGGATTTTTGAACTGTAATAGCCAGCGCAGAGCAGCGTGATCCGTCCTCAACAAGAACTTTTGTCCATACAAGTACTTGTTAAAGTGCTTCACGCACTGTATAACCGCCAAAAGTTCTCTCTGTGTCACACAGTAATTTCGCTCTGGCTTTGATAAGATCTTGCTGAAGTAGGCTATTACTATTTCATGTCCGTCAATAACTTGCGACAGGACACCTCCAATCCCGAATCCACTTGCATCTGTATCCAAAATAAATTTTTCGCCAGGTATTGGATACGCAAGGACCGGAGCTGTACACAATAGCTCTTTCAATCTGTTGAATGCCTTCTCCTGTTCGCTTTTCCACTCAAAAGGAAAATTTTTCCTCGTTAATGCGTGCAGACTACCAGCCACGCCTGCAAAGGCTGGAACAAAGCGTCTGTAATAGATGCAAAGACCCAAGAAGCTGCGTAGCTCATGCAAACTAGTTGGTCTTGGCCACTCCCTTACTGAGTCTATCTTATCTGGATCTGTGTGTACTCCTTCAGGTGTCACTTTATGTCCAAGGTATTTGACTTCTTTCTTGAAGAACGAGCATTTCTTTGCGCTCAGCTTCAACCCTGAAGCTCCTAATCGTATCAATACTTCTTCCAAATTCTTCAAGTGGTCCTCGAAGTCCTTTCCCATAACGATGATGTCATCTAGGTACACCAGACACGTGTTCCAGTGGAGACCCTTTAGCACATGTTACATCAGGCGTTCAAATGTAGCTGGAGCATTACACAGTCCGAATGGCATCACCAAAAATTGCCATAGTCCATCACCGGCGCTGAATGCTGTATTTTCCTTGTCTTGGTCGTTTACTGCCACTTGCCAATATCCGCTTTGTAAATCCAGCGTTGAGAACCAATTTGAACCAAAAAGTGTGTCCAACGTATCGTCGATTCGAGGATATATATATATATATATATATATATATATATATATATATATATATATATATATATATATATATATATATATATATATATATATATATATATATATATATATATATATATA
Source organism: Clusia tigrina (assembly GCA_920105625.2). Lineage (NCBI taxonomy): Eukaryota > Metazoa > Arthropoda > Insecta > Diptera > Clusiidae > Clusia > Clusia tigrina. Next base: position 162,446,299 of record OV050032.1, read on the forward strand.
TATATTATATATATATATATATATATATATATATATATATATATTATATATATATATATATATATATATATATATATATATATATATATATATATATATATATATCTACACCATTATGAATCTTTCATAGAATATAATTATTTATTAATATTATACATTATAATATTATATATCATTATTCATTATACCTGCATTGGTTTGGGAGACAGAAAATTAGCAATTAAGCTGTCGACTCGAAGAGAAAAATATTTAAAAAGAATCATTTGGAAAATTTTGAACAACATTTAAAATCTTGTGATATTTTTACATTTTGAAGTCTTATACCGTAAATTTGCATATCTATAGTATTTTCTTTTGTATTCTCATGTCCTATACCATTAAAGAGGGGAAAAAGTGTATATTGTGCGGTTTCTCTACTATCATAAGGAGGCGTGGCAGCTACAACTTTCTGCCTGTGTGTCGACACCTTTTTCCACACCATTAGAGATTTCTTCTTTTAGTCTGGATGAAAACACAGAACCACATTGTTATACCTATGAGCTCATTCTGACAAAAACCATGCCTACTACCCGTATACAAAATTTTTGGGACCTTTTAAAATTCACCATAACTTCCGGCCAATTCATGGTACTGTGACGCAATTTGGCGCTAACGTACATGTGGGACCTTCTGAAGACTATGCGAAATGTGGACGGTATTTTTTACTAACACGCCATATTCATACCTTAAGATAAGAGGTTAATGGACGAAATAATATGTGAAATAGCATGTGGAGATTATAAAGCCATGTGCAAGAAATGGGGTTGAATAGGTAAAGGACAAGCCTGCCTCCCATATAATAATCATTGGCGATCTCACTGAATATTTTCCTAGTTTTGATTGTAATGATGATAGATGAATAAGCAATAAAAATCAATATACATACATATCTATGTTATGCGGTTTTATCTTCACTAATTTGAATGACTTGGTGTTTTTCGTGTGTATCTGTATTGTTAATTAATTTTTTTAAGTTAATAGGATTATAATTAATATAATAATTATTTAACTGAAATGGATACTCCTTTTATATACGCAACTGTTCCGATGAGAAGACAGGTATACAAACGAATTCTTTACTTAGTGTCTCGCTCAGCAATAATGCTTAATAGTTTAATAATTCACACTGAGATTATCATAAATGATACAAACATCCATGGTTACGAGTATATTGCTGCATGTCATGCCTTTTGCTTGTCTAACAAATCTTAGGAAGACAAATTTTATCACAACATTCTTTTTTACACCACTTGATGGAACGATATCGATGATGATTTATGAATGATATATTCAAAAAAATTTGTTTTTGACTTTTCTCAAGACCACAATCGTGCATATACGATTCTAATATCCATTTTATTTTAATACTTCCAAGTTTCGACTGTAATTACAAGCTAAGAATCAACGTTTGATACGTTTGATTAAATAACATACAGTTTGGGTAAAATATCTGCACCGCTTTCAATCTCATCTATTCATTCATTTCTGTGAAATTTTTAAATGGTAATTCACGATATAATAGTTTTGAAATTTGAAATATGCAGAACCTTATGTTTAGAGTTGGATTTACCTCGCAGCGCTCATCCATTTTTTTTCATTTTCTCCATCTCCTTATTGCATATTCTGTCTACACATACATAATTATTTTGCAATCTTTGTAGCCATGTCCATTCTTTTGCTTCAGGAACATTTAAGTTATGGCTTGTTTAAATTTCTGGATCTTTTGTGCAGCATATTGCATAATCAGCTAACGCAACATGACACTAAACAATGTCAGTTGTGTGTAATCCCAATGTATGTTGCAATGCTCCAACTCTTCAACACCCCAACACCATTTACAATGACACCAATAAGAATACTGATACTCATGCTCATGTCTGTGCTTATACTGATGCTCATCTTCATCCTAATTAACAACTCCAGCTAAACACCACAAAATGAGTGCACCACTTAAACGAGACACGCATTTGTATGTGTTTGCATGCTTTTAATTTTTACGATGCTGAAAAATGCAAGCGGCACGACACATCAAAATCCTTTCAACTCTGCAGCTAGGTTCGCCACTTTTCTTCTACTTCCCGACCACTCACACACACCTAGGAGTACCAACCGCCTTGTATTTGCTTAGGAATATATGGATAAGTTGGAAAAAAGAACAAAATCCTAAAATAACTACTATTGAGTGCGGAGAATAAAAATGCGCTTGTGTTTGTGTGCACGTGTGTATGTGCTTGAATGTTTGCACAACATGATCTCTGCACCGAGGCGGCTTATTAGAACATCAAAAATACTTTCTTTATTTTTATACTCCTTTATTTTTTCAACGACTATTTTGTTTTTTTATTTTTCTACATACACTGGTACACATACGCGTGCTGTATTGTTGTTATTGTACGCTTTAAACTTCTGCACAGAGACCAATATAAACAATGCAAAGCGTTAAAAAGGATTTTCCAAAGCGCATTTTCAAATAATCACTGCTAATTTTTACAAGGTCTAAGGCGTTTAAGGAAAAGTTGATAACAGAGGATAAAGCGTGAGGCCGGAGAACAAATTCTAGATATAGTCGGAAAAGAGTAAGAATTATTTCTAAGTGTAACTTCAATATTTGTCAAAGTTAAACAATTTAACAATTTTTCTTTTTATTTTGTTTTGCTTTGTTGTTGGAATTTCTTAATTTTTTTCTTGTTTAGTTTCCTATTCTTCTTTTAACCGCCAATCGGCAATATAAACCATATTCAGCTTATTACCCTCTTTAATAACAGTTTAAACAAAGCGACAACAACAATAATAAAATAAGTTGAAGTTGGTTAAATTGGATGCTGGATGAGTTTGCTCTTGAAAATCAAGAGATATGAAATGCAATGCATACGTTTGCATTTGCTTTTACCTTTGCCTTTGCTTTTGTGGCCACTTGGCTTTTTTGAACACTTTGGCTAATGGCATTTTAGACCATTTGGCGAGCGGTTTAACATCAAAGTGCGTGCATTCGATCTTTGCGGCGTTGTTGCCGTTAATGCATGCGATGTGATGAGGTGCAGTATTTATTTGAGGCAAATGTGAATGCTTTTTCATCTTTTACATTTCGTTGTTGTTGCTCTTAGTTTAGTTCGTTTATTGCGGTGCAATATTAAAGCACATTAACAAATGTTTTACAATTTGTGACTGACTCCAACTGGCTGCACTGCCTTCGCTCTTGATTGACCGAGAGGGAACTCGGTCTCCTTTTTTATTTTATGACAGATTTCTAAAAGATTCATTTGATTTATTAGAAAGCATACACAGACACAATTAAATAAGTATTGAAATATGGTTATAATGGAGTGGACCGTCTATTAAACACGCAATCACCTATATGTTATTTTTATCTCAATGATTGCCGCGCCTCCCATTAGCTATCACTGGATAATAGGATTGCTTCAAATATCCAATATAGAAATGAAAAAGAGTAAATATACGCCTATACATTTTATGATTAATTTTTTATATTTGATATAACAAGATTGGATTAGTATAAAATTAGTAAAGATTAGTATAAAATCAGTCAATCCAAACCACTTTCTGTAAACACAACCATGAAATGTAGACATCCAATTTAAACCATGACGATATTGTAGCTAAATATTTATATATTAACTATTATTGAATTATAAATGAAGGTGAGTGAAAAACAATAAGATTCATATCACCTTATTGTGTCTATAGCAATTTTGGTTGATTCTAAAGAAGCATTTTAGGGAAAGTATTTCATAATACTAGCATCCATCCATTTCGTCGATATATTTTATATAGGAGCTTACTTATGAAATCATAGGTGAATTTGTAGGGTTGCTCATAGAGTTAAGCAGTCTATTTTTTCAGCCATTATTATCGATCCTGTGCATTTTACTAGTTATTTCTATATATATATTAATTATACAAGCTTCGCTGCCGTAATTTTATGTGAATTTCTTATATGTAAGGTAGGCATATTCTTTATATTATCCACGCCGTTTCCTTACTACTTATTAATTTGTAGTGTTATTCTAGTTAAATATGACCTGAAGGTCTCCATATATGTACTATGTCTCTTGTCGCTGAAAGACAGGTTAGAAAATGTAACATTTTCGCACGCACTCAGAGCAACATTTTCACAAAAGAACTCAGAGCCCTCACAGCCCTCGCGCAGAGTTGCACTTATTTGAGAAGAGAACACAAAATCTATGCAGTGTAAGGCTAGGGTAATATTTTTGCGTATAAAAGAAAACGCTATTAGGATAGGGTTGAGAGGATTGTCCTCAGGGTATTGATATGCGAAATACATTCCTACAGTGGAACCATAGCCTCTACTCTATCAATATGGTTAGTGCGTGATGATGAGTCACATCCTGCTCGAGGTGACCCTGCCACTTACTGAACACAACGGATCTAGACTGGAGAGTCAATAAACACTTCCCTGTCATCCAGGGTGTATTGGATGATTTTTGCAGTCAGGAGGTTAAATACGTAGACAGTGTTTGAACGGCGCCTCTCGGAAACCGGGCCGCATCGTGGAGTAATGGTGGCCTTTCCGCGGCATAGGGCTGTGTCGTGGTGGACCGCCCTACAAAAAGCGTTGACTGCCAAAACCTTCCGGGGAGGGTAGTCGTACGAAACAGATACAGAACATGGATACAAAAAAACAAAAAACACAAAAACTACCCCGATGCCTTGCACCACCTACTCAGAGGATGAGTTGCTGATCTCCAGCCAGGAGACCATTGACGCCGACAATAGCTCTAGCAGTGTTGAAACATCAACACCAACAACAACAAAAACAGCACTCATATCGATGGCGGCGAAGAAGGACTCGAAGCCAAAGCCTCTGAACCCAAAGTCTGAAGCAGCGGTCAGGAAAAGTCGGTACCATAAAGCCCTCTTCATTCTAGCAAAATTGCCAAGAATTAGGCGGTACATGAGTTTAACCTGGCAGACAAGGCTAAATACCAAGCAGTGGTCGACGAGTACGAACAGTACCAGATAACAATCTGTCTCCCAGAAAAGGTGACGAAGCGGAATAGGTCACAGGATGTGACCTTTTCGGCTTCCAAGAGACACAAGATCGCCAAGAAAGCAGCAACAGCCGACGAACCATCGACAAGCACCAGAAGACCATACAGCGAAGTGGTTAAAGAAGAGCTGCAAGTGGCGCTTATCGATGATATATCGAAGGGGGGCAAAAAAGTTCTGGAGAAATGGGGGGAGATTGAATCCAAATTGGCTGAGATGGTGATGGAACACCTCTCCGATACGGATACTTTCCCCCCCCCTGGCTTCGACTCCTCCCAGGTGCTACGTGGATCTAGGGTGCTCGGGAGCGATAATCAGCAGTCGAAGGATATCCTTAAGTTAAGGCTTGAGGCTTTAGCTGATACCGGCCGGGGATATTCCAAGACGTATCTGGCTACCCATCTTAAAGCTTGAGGACGGGCAAATGCTCCAGCTAATACAGCGTCAAAACCCTAGTACACCAATTCATCAAGAACAAAAGTGCCCAGAAAACAAGCATGTCCCTACTCCTGTCAATCAACGAGGAGTCCGTTAGTGCCTTGGAAGCAGCTGACTGCAAAATGCGTTTTGGCGTGAGGTACGCCAAACTGAAAATCTTCCGTCCGACCGAGGGCGACACATATGAGTTGGAAGAGGCCATCAGGAAGAGCGAAACAAAGCTCCTGTACAATAGAGTAATGATGCTGAAGGTCCTGCAGATTAATCTGCAACACTCCAGGAACGCTTCGGATAACATTGTAACGTTTTTCTGGGTGACGAACACGCTGACATCGCCATTGTGCAGGAGCCGTGGGTCAGAGGAAATGACGTCATGGGGCTCCAGTTAACAAACTAAAATACTCTCTATACCACGAACTGTGATGAGGTTCGATCATGTATCCTAGTGAAGAAAACAATTAATACTTTTATATGCCCACAAAATAGCACAGGCAGTTCGTGAAAATCGAGGTGCCCAGTGAACCAGACTTGCTGATTACATCAGCCTATTTAGCGCACAATAGAGACGCACCACCGGAAGAGATTGCGATTTTCGTCGCTAATGCTGCTGCCAAAAACACACCCTTCCTTCTTAAATGCGACGCCAACGCGAGGCATACGCTATAGGGTACCACCGCGGTGGAAGGGGTGAGTCAATTTTTAATTTTATAAGTAATTCCAATCTTGGAGTGTATATGAGAGGGAATACTCCCACTTTTACCTTTCCCAGTTCCAAAGATCATGTTGGATGGGAAGAGGTTCTAGATTTAACCCTAATTTCAGGAAACGAAACAGTCCAGGTAGGGGAGTAGAGGGTTTCCAGTAAAAAGTCCTTCTCGGACCACAATTGGATAAGCTTCAAGCTAAGTTTGGAAACCAGAGGTGCCATTCCTTTCAGAAACCCTTGGCGAATAAAGTGGAATATTTTTACAAGGGTAGCTGGAGCAAAACTAAAGAATTCCGAGACAGTAAAAGTAGAATCTACTGGGGCGATAGATATAAAAGTGAGGAATCTTTTAATATGGCTTACAAGTGCGCTTGTCCCGTCAGTAGGAGTAGGAAAACCATTCCACCATTTTGGACAAAGAAATTATCGGATCTCAGGATGAGAACCAGGAAACTATTCAACCAGTGTTATAGGGATTCAAACTGGGTACCGTACAAAGACATTATGTGAATCAATCGAGGCAACTCAACTTCCGCAAGACTCAGCAAGATACCATCCACTCTTTTCTCAAAAAGGCGGATGGTACATGGACGGAAACATATTCCGAGACACTTGGCCTCTTGCCACAAACACACTTCCGAAAGTACAAAATTACTGCGGATGTACCCCAACTGTCTGTAACAGATAAGAAAATGCCACCGGTTTGCGACTCGATATTTAGGGACAAAGATATAAAATACTCGATTGATTGTTTTTTGCCTTATAAATCACCAGGCCTGGAAGGAATCTACCGGATCATGTTGCAGAAGCTATAGGTTGTGGTGGTCCCATGGCTTAAAGGGATATATAAGCCATGCATACTTTTTAATTATATCCCTCTTATTTGGAGGAAAGTAAAGGTGGTCTTCATCTTATAGGCAGGAAAAATTGGCCACGAGTCAGCAAAGGATTTCAGAGCAATTAATCTTACATCGTTTCTCCTCAAAACGATGGAGAGGGTTTCAGAAATCCACCTTAGGCATACAGTGGACCAGTTTCCCCTTTCGAAATCGCAATATGCCTACTTCAAGTGAACATCTACTAAAATAGCTTTACATGAAGTGATTTTATCAGTGGAAAAACTATCAACCAGAAACAGTATACTTTAGTAACCTTCCTTGACATAGAAGGGGCTTTTAACAATTTTAGCAATAAAGCAATCCTGAACTCTCTTAACAAGGTAGGTGTAGAGGAAGTTCTTAAGGCCTGGATAGTTTCAATGCTTAATATTACTATCATTCAGTCAGAACTTGGCAATACAGTACTCACAAAACATGTCAGTAGAGCAATACCACAAGGCGGGGAGATTTCACCACTATGGGCAATGATAATATGCTTAGCATACTAAACTCCATGGGAGTTAAGACGGTAGTATATGCGGTGATAGCAGTATCAGGGATGTTTCCCAGCGTAATAAGTGATATTATGCAAAAAGGGCTAGACAAACTGAATTCCTGGGCCACAGGCTGTGGACTAGGTGTGAATCCGGAAAAGACAGAATTGAACTGTTCCCTAACAAGACCAAAATTCCTATCTTTAAGCCTCCAACTTTTAATAGATGACAGCTGAAACTTGCAGAGAAGGCCAAATACTTAGGTGTTATATTGGATCCCAAGCTAAATAGGAGAACCAATGTAGAGTTACGTGTCCGGAAGGCCTATGTAGCCTTTTACTCATGCAAAAGAATGTTCTGGAAAAAATACAGACTATGTTCCCATATCACTCGTTGAATGTACGAAGCAATCGTGCGTCCAATACTCACCTGCATTGCGGGGTGCCTGCGAGCATGTCCTTCGGAGGCACTCAATGTAATGCTACATGTTCTCCCCATTGACCTTTGCATTAAAAATTTGGCCTGCAATAGTGCACTAAGGTTAAAAGCGACAGGTTGCTGGGCTGAGCGACCGTATGGTCATGGTAGGGTGCTATACGCAATGCCGAGAGAACTAACACAAATAACAATAGACTACATAGTACCACAACTAGACTTCAAAGAAGACTTCACGGTTAGATATATTTCAAGAGAAGAGTGGTCAAGGCGAAATTTTGGAATACGATATACCCATTTATACAGACGGGTCCAAAATGGGTATTTTCAACACTTGCTAAAATCAATTACTGCACACGCCTATCTGATGAGGCTACAGTTTTTCAGGCGGAAGTACTCGCAATCAGGGAAGGGTGTCGTCAAATTACCCAATACATTAGAGAAGGACATAAAAGGCTCTAAAGTCAAACACCATCAACTTAGGGCGCTAAATCTTAATGCTGACATCACAATCATCTGGGTTCCAGGCCATAGGAATATCGATGGGAATGAGAAGGCTGATGAATTAGCGCGCAGGGGGCCTCTCAACCTAACCTATGCGGAACTAGTATGTTTCTCTGTGTGCGATCGAGAGGGGCATCTGCCAGCACTGTCTCTCCTTGGCGGGTAGAAGATGGAGGGCACTTACAATGTTCAATACATCCCGGGCGACCTGGCAATTCTACAATATTGCTAGGCCAAGGGATCTTATAAATAGGGAGCCTAGAGACACCAGCCGACTAGCAGTGGTATTTACAGCTCAATGACTAGTAGGTACGCATGCGAAGAAAATGCATAAACCGTTCAATACCTATTGTAGAAGTTGTAAAGACTCGGACGATAGGGAAACTATAACTTACTTTCTTTGCAAATGCCCTGCTCTGGGCCCCCAAGAAATACAACCGTGGGAAACTATTTTCTAGCAGGATTATCCGACCTCTCGGCTGTAAAGCCGAAGGATCTTCTAAAATACTTAGATTCCACAAAGTGGATCTAGATAACAACCCATCTTTTTCCAGCGTTTAGGAGGAGTAGTGGTTATAAAACGGCGCTAAAGCGCTAATTGTGATTCATGCAAATATGCCGTGAATCAGCCACCTGAACCAACCAACCAACCAGGATAGCTCAAAAGCCTAATTAGTCAGTGTCAGACTTTAACTTACTAAAACCTCTTAAGGGACCATACTTGTTGTTACACCGGGGGTCCGTTATGAGCGTTGTCTTTAAACCTTTTGTTGGTTGTCAGTCAATGTAGAGTCTGATTTTGGTTGCCGCTCTATAACGAGAATTACTTGTAAATATATTCTGTGAAAGCAATAGCGATTGTTGTTTACGCTCTGTATTATGTATCATCCCTATTCCGGGTTCCGCAAAAATAGAAACGCCATTCCACTTACGGAGTGACTCCAGCATTGACTTCACTAAGGTCGCTGTGGTCGGTGGTTCCCCAAGACGAGGCCTAACTGTTGTCTCCATATCATGAAGCACGATTAATGGAAAAGAACTTGCCTCATACTTTCGACTTCACCCTTACATTCCTGGCAGTAGGGGTCTTCTACGATCTTGAACCACCATAAATTCTCTTTATATATATAAAGCACCCACGGAAGTTGCGCCGTCTGAGAATTTCCAGTTGACACAAATGTGTCTTAGTGCACTTAGCTGTTCCGCATAATTCTCTCATGTTCATCTTTTTGCTCAGATGGGAGCTGCATAGATAATGGCCGAATCTATTACCGTCGCCAAGAGTTGCCTGACTGCATCAAGGTGCTCCTTATTGTTCATATCTCCATCCTACAGCTTATGCTTGGATGTAACTTCATAAGATGGTCTCCTATTTCCATCACCAATAAGGGAACTAGTGATATGTTAATACTAACGGTTGACTAAAAGTCTGCTGCAAAAATGAAAGAGGTTAGAGGCCTCATCTTCTAAAAATTCGGCCAAGTCCAACTGAAGTTGAAGACGGATGGAGAGAAGGAGAAGGATACTGAAAAAGAGGCAGTGGCAGACACATATGCCGAAATGAGTGTTGAGGAAGGCTCTGCGGTGCCTGCCAGTACCACAAACGTCGTAACAACAATATGAGGTGTATGGAGGCAAATCTCCACCATGCAAAAGCTGCAACCGTGGAATTATATAGGAGGTTTGCCCTGGATAATAGGCAAATCCAAGAGCCCTGTGGCAGGCTGGGTAAAGTATCCGGCCTGACAAACAAAAACGGAAAGTTGGTCTATGATGTAAAAGCCAGACCCGGAGCGGCGATATTAACAGACAAAAATATAAGGTTTCTTCAAATTTCAAGCCACTAACAGGAATCAACCACCTGGCGGTACGTCAGCAGGTTATTATCGCTTCGGCCTATTTCCCGGATGAACATCGAAAGGCTACAACAAATACAGTGATTCGTCTGTAATGCAAATTCACACAATATCGTGTGGGGGAGCTCCGACACAAACAAGGGGTGCGTCTTTCTTAGAACACATTATTACTAACAACCCAGCCATAGCTAACAGCGGAAATAGTCCTACCTTTCTAAATGCTATAAGAGAGGATGTTCTGGACCTCACACAAACCTCGCGTAATATTCATGGAATGATCAGAGATTGGAAAGTTTCGCAGGAAGCATATTTCTCTGATCACAAACACATTCTCTTTGAGGTTGAAATTGAACAACATATAAGTATATTTTACCGCTCACCGAGAGCAATAAACTGGAGTAACTATATTCGAAACCTAGAAAATTTGGTGCGAGGATTCAATAAAAAATAATAGATACGGCTAATCTTGAGGAAGCAATATTAACCTAATATCACAATAGCTGTCCTCTAAAAACGAAACGTACCAAAAACAAAGTTTCTTGGTGGAATGACAGGAAAATAATCCGTAAAGAATTCAACAAGGCAAAAATGGTAAAATCCTGGGAGCAATATCGCGTGGCTCTAGCAAACTACAACAAGAAGTTAAGGAAGTACAAAAGGATATCTTGGATGACCTTTTGCGAAAATTTAATGGGTGTACCGGCAACAGCCAGAATCCACAAAACTTTCTCGATCGCTGATGCAGCAAATATTGGAACTCAAAAATATCCAAATAATACAGCCACAACAACGTTTGCAAAAACTCCATACCTTCTAATGAGAACTCACGTCCAGGACAGTAACCTCAACATAGGCGATAGCATCTCTCAAAGAACGTACACAATCCTTCCGAGATAATTCATCGCCTTAATAAACGTCTCAAAATCATTTGAAAAGATTGAATGGGCACTAGACCCATTCAAACCATACAAGTCACTTGGTCGGGATTCAATATTTCCAGCCTTTCTAAAAAACAGGACAATTAACCTAAAACCAATAGTGAAGTTACTCAGTGCCTGCCTGAAATTTTGTAACATCCCTAAAAAATGGTTGGAGGTAAAAGTAATATTCATACCAAAGGCAGTAAACCTCCAAATGAACCGAAATCATATACACCCATCAGTCTATCATCATTTCTACTTAAAACAATGGAGAAGCTCAACGATCACCATATAAAAACGGGTCTGCTGCAAACAAGTCCACTACATAAAATGTAATTTGATCTACCATGACAGCTATACATGTGCTGGTAATAAACATAGGAAACGCAATAGAGTCGAAAGAATATCTTTATGTCCGTTCATGGACATAGATGGAACTTTTGTTTTGTTTTGAACAATGTTAGCTATGAATCAATTGAAAGTGCCTTTAACAAAATAGGAGCAACCTCATTGATAATAAAGTGGATTTACCATATGTTGCAAAATAGAGGGATAACAGCTGAATTTGGTAACGTTTCGATAAGTGTAAATGCAATCAAATTATGTCCACAAGGAGGTGTTTTATCTCCACTGTTATGGTCCATTCTAGTATGATGATCTACATAACTGCCTTAGCGACAGAGGCTTTAAAACCATCGGGTATGCTGATGACATAACGGCCATCATAAATGGAAAATATGATAACATCGCTGGAGAGCGAATGCAGGATGCTCTAAAAATTGCCTTGGAATGGTGTGAAAAGGAAGGGTAGTCTATCAACCCCACTAAAACAACCAACATTCCTAGTTTATTTACAAAAAGTAAAGTTGTACCACTAAAATTTTTGTGTCTAACGATCGATAAGAAACTCACATGGGAACAACACCTAGATATCACAATGCAAAAAGCCACTAAGCAATTATGGACTCAAGACAACTCCTTGGAAGAACATGGGAATTGCTTGCAATAAATACTCCAATATAAAAACTATTGGACCGCAATATGCAAAGAATAAAAATATATATTCTATCCGATAGCCAAGCGGTACTCAAATCCCTTAACAATTACAAATTTATGTTCAAGTCTATTCTTGAACAAGGAACAACTTATATGGGTGCCTGGACGTAAAGGATTTGACGGAATGCGGCCAGGGATGTACAAACCAGAAAAGGGGTGGGCAAGCTCATTGTACACCTCCACAAAAAACGATATTCGAAACATTATCTCAGAAAAAACGTGTCAAGAAGTAAAAACTTATTGGTACTACCTGGCAGAACTTACCCACACCAAAAAAATTCCCACAGTTCGTTTGCAAAAAGAGGGACAGAAGCCCTAGAATTAAATAGAAGCGACCTACGCATCCTATATGATGCACTGGCCAATACATGTGGATATCACATGTCCAAACTCGGTCTATCAGATACTGAACCATGCAGACACTGCAGTGAAGAGGATGAAATTATGAAACACCTACTTGCCAACTGTCCAGCGCTAACAAGACGCAGAGCAAAATTGTTAAATAAGTACACATTGGAAGAGGAGGACTTCCAAACCCTATCGTTAAAGGGAGTTATTGCCTTCGCCAAAATATATAGTCGCAGTGCTGGAGGATGAGATATTCCAGACATGTCCCGATGGTCGTCGCCTTTGCCGGCATTATTAGCTCCATTGTACCAGGACTCCATTGTACCTGGCGTTCCAACGCGGTGGCCTTAGTACAGAGCCAGAACGTGTTACCTTGTACTGCTTCACTCCCTCTTCGGTTTCATATAGCCCAGTTGTAAAAGTAATTACCGATAACGCGTCGCAGGTATGTTGGTATAACAAAAAAGTTCAGTGCTCTTTTGTGCCGCCCTATTATCTCCTCCCACTCTTCGCGACCCGATGAGACTATGACTTACAAGTCTAAAAAAGTTGAAATCACTTGAATTGAAGATTTTTTAAATTTTTTATATCATGGTTTGTTTCTCTTATATCTTGTATAGATATATTATAACTTTACGTCTTCAAAGAATTACCTGCTAATTTTTGCTGTATTTGCAACCATATTACACGCAAGCTGATAAATACTCATTTCTGCATGCATTTCTTTTACTGTCCGGTTGTATTATACACAATGCGTTGGCGTATTTTTATGCATATTTTAGGCTTAATAACGTATTTTCTTGCAACAAATTACAAACGATACAATTTTAAATTCTTAAATAAATGTGCACACGACTGCCCTTAATTACCGCACAATCATGCTGACTTTGACACTGTCTGCTCTAGGCAAGACGATACGAACTCCACCGATAGAAGTCAAACTAAAAAAATCCAATCAAAAAGCAATTTAAGCCAACATAAATTATTAGCATAATATATTCCAATATTCAGCCGTCAAATACAAAAGAAAAGAAAAACCCAACAAAAGTCGAAAAGTATAACATTTCAAAATTTTATTGGCTGTCAAAATGTAGGCGCCATGGCCCAACTCCATGCAGCCGGTGAACAAGACTGGGTTGCGTTGTACGATCAAATTACATTAGTGTCACCTGGCGCCACAAAGTTAGGGCAGAGTAGAGTGAATTTCAATCATGACATTTGAGGCATTTCTGATTGAATTTGTTTGTTAGAAATTGTTGCTTTATGGTTGGTTTATTTGTTTGGATGCTTATTTTTGTATTAATAGTCCTAGTCACTTTCAGACACTGCTATATGAACCATATCTAAAAATTAGAGACGGAAGATAGAGAAAAAATCAAATAAGGCAGAGGAAGAGAGAGCCGCACATGAGGAAATAATTTATAAGTGAAGTGTTTATGAAATGTATAAATGCCCATGTAAATTTTTCTTCTAAAAATCTGATAAATTTATGGATATGAACAATAAATAAATGAAGTGTCTGAAAATAAACTTACTGCATCTGCTTTTTTTTGTTTTTAGGCGCAAATCTATTCCAGCACAGAATGTATGACCCAAGGAACTTTTAGTAGTATTGCAACCCCTGAGATGCATCAATATATAGCTGTGTGTTCATATAGTATGTACGGGATACCATATATAAATTAACAACTTGAATAGAATGACTGAGCCTACCAAAATGACTGAACCTAGAATAGTTAATATTTAATGTAGAATTTTTCATTTGAAAATTGTTCTATAATCAACAAAAACCTTGTATGGCCTTGCAGTATTTCAATTCAAAACCGTGAAGATTTATAAGAAACACTAAAGCAATTTTACTTAATTAAATTTAAATTTTGTCAACTTCAAAGCGTACATGTTCATTTTTAATAGTTTCTATTGTATTCAAAGTCGGGTTGTAAGGGAATTTTAATAGTCTATCATATCTCTAAAAGATTCCACAATGTTGCCATTTTCTCAATAACATCAAATGAATGCACATTTAATTAATTTGCCTTCCGAAAAGCTGAGAAAGGACAAAAAAAAATTTATCATAATTATAATTATTAATATTTGGTGCAATGCAACTACAGTAAGAGTTGCAAGAGAGTTATAGGCGTGGATGAGGGTGGAGAAATTTGCTATATAATTATGCAACAAGTTGTTAATAGCTAAGAAGCCCAAACAAATTTATTAGCTGAGTAATTACTCTTTAATTATGATTTAGAATTGATTAATTCTAAAAAAAACTTAGAAACGGCATTAAGAGATTCACAATTTTCATACCAAAAGGTGTGCCATTAATATTTGCACAGCGGCAGAAACCTTGTATGAGCAGCATAATTATTGTCTGAAATTCACACCCTACATGCGAATTTAAATACCGTGACACATGATACGAACACCCACCTATTCGACTAAGTAGGCGCGCGTTCAAAATTGCATGCAAGCGCACACAGTAAAAAAGGAAAGAGTACAAAAACAATAAAATATACAAGTACAATGAATGAAAATCAAAAGTTAAACCTCACATGTCCACTTTAATAACCACTGCAGCAAAAAGAACAACAAAAAGCACCTTTGACAAACAATGGCAAATTTGTGTGAATATTTCACACTCTCTTTAAATAAAAATAACAACAACAAAAGAAGTGGAGAATAAAGGCAGAACAAAAGACTCAAGACACAAACTTACGAGCAATGCGCAAGCTGTGTGAATTTCACAAAGTGGCCCTGCCCGTCCGCAATCGCAGTCGCGCCAGCCGACACAGTTAAATAAATTTGAATGAAATTGTTTGTTTCCCTTTAACATTGGCTTAATTCTTTGGCCGCAAGCGCCATGGCAGCCAGCGCTTGTCACTTGCATGCATTGTCAGTGCCACCATCAGTCATCAGCAGTAGCGGCAGTGGTTACAACAAAAACAACACCAATAACAAAATAAAAGCAGCAACAACAAAAAAGTGCTTCTGTAGTAAGGTTATAAAAAATGTTGTGGCTGTGGCTGTGGCTGTAGTTGCTGCTGTTGCAGCTACTACTGCAGTTGCATGTTACTGCCTTTGTTGTTGTGTTAATTGCAAAGTTGGCGCATGCGCATTTTGCAGAATTTAACAACGAGCTTAGAAATGGCATTTTAGGGCAATGTTGCCCATGCACCAAAGTGGATTGTGTCTGCTGCCTGAGACTCCGTCTGTTTGTCTGTGTGCCTATATGAACTGCGCAGGAATCGTAGTGCCCCTCCGCGCGTATGCAAGCGTGAGTGCGCACGTTGACTTTTTGTTTGACAACTCATTAACATGACACTTACATGAGGTTAAAACTGACAAATTCGAGTGAGGCGACAGAAAACTGCAAAAATTTGCATACCCTTTTTTTGCATTACGGGCTCTACGGTGCAACTGCACAATGTTAAAAGTTCGAAGCTCTGCTGCTTTATTGCATATGCCAATAGGAAGCCGATGTGTAATAAAAATGTAGATTGAACATAAATTTCTTATGAATAAAAACTTACAAGTTAGTGAATATAGCCAAAGTATATATTATCAGTGACACCATATTTTTATAATCCCTTCATCACAGATCCACATAGCAGAAAGGTAAATTTAATTTAAATTCATATAACTAAAACAGAAAATTTTCATATATATATATATATATATATATATATATATATATATATATATATATATATATATATATATATATATATATATATATATATATATATATATATATATATATATATATATATATATATATATATATATATATATATATATATATATATATATATATATATATATATATATATATATATATATATATATATATATATATATATATATATATATATATATATATATATATATATATATATATATATATATATATATATATATATATATATATATATATATATATATATATATATATATATATATATATATATATATATATATATATATATATATATATATATATATATATATATATATATATATATATATATATATATATATATATGTATTGGTAAAGTGGTTAATTAACAGTTGGATTTATAAAAAGATAGCTATAGGAAGTAATAACCGAATTCAAGAAGGATTGAGCGTTTAATAAAGAGTTTTATAGAATTAAAATATTTTTCGTTTCTTGAAATGAGAATGAATGAGCATTGTTTACACTTAAGGACACATTTTTGGAAGTGCAAAGATTTTTTAGAATATTCAGTCTAACCTCCACTGGCTTTCGGCTCCCTTCCAGCCTGCTGTAGAGTGCATATATAAAAATTTGTTTTCAATTTGAACTCAATTTCTATTTACTAGACATTTAGCCAATCGCAATTGATTGTAATTTGGTTCATCCTACACTCCTCTTTCGTATGAAACTTTTTGTATGATCAAGTGTTATATACCTTATGCAAAAACGCACGCATGAGCAGTTTAAATCAGCGTTATTAAACACGTTTCATGTGCTTTAAATGAATTGCTTTGCTGTCATTCAGAATGTTTGCATGTGTATAAATACTATGTAGAATTGTGAGAGTGTGTTTGAATGAACTCACACATATGTGAGTAAACGTTTCCATTAAAAAGTTCGCTTTGCTGTAACCATTTATAAGCCATAAAATCGAAATGACAACCAAACACAGTGGAATGCATACAAAGTATTCCAGTATACAGATGGAGGAAAGCCAGTTAGATGTTGCCAGATTGGAGGTTTCCTCTCCCCCATTTTAGAGGTTTTTAATGTTATATGAGTAAAATGTCGCTGGAGTAAATTATGGAGTGTCTCAATCTAACTAGAAGGGTAGTGAATTAATATATAAATCATCCAACATAGAATTGGATTTTATAAAAATTATTTTCCGGGAATTTCAATAAAAAACAGTGAACCATTCATGATTTTTGAATTTTATTGGTGGTACACTATAAACCGGGCTGCGGACGGTACCACATTCAAAAGCTACAACAAGTTTTGTCGGTTTGATATCAGTTGATGTATATCATATTTTTGTCATATATATTGGTGTTTATATGCAATTGTCTCGAAATATACTTCAGTTTCGACTTATTTGTTGCATTTGTTTAGCTGGTGGTGCAGTTGGAATCGATCGCGACGGCAGTAGTGAACAATGAATTGCCACGCAAAACGCCACAAAAATTGATCATCATCAATTGATTGGAGCTTGCATACGAGTACGACAGATACTAGTCATTCAGCAAAAATTCAATAAAACAATTGTAGACGACATTTATTCGCGTTTTGCTTTTGGTTTTTATATCATGCCCAACAACTTATGAATCTTTATTGATTACACGGTGGTGCAAATAAACGGAAGTTTCCTCTGAGCTATGAATGCAACAAATTTCAGCAGTTGTACATTTGTAACTTCGCTTGATTGCTAATCTGCTCTACATTTTAAGATTTCACAGTTTCATATTCTTAAAAATTTTATTTTTCACAAAAACTAGCGCACAACGTTTGTCCCACTGTGCGTGGGATTGACAAGTACATTCATCATTTTGCTGCTCGCTGTTTCAACGCAACACTTATTTATCGACGCACATTATTTACGTGACGCGCGTTCTTTTTAGCTAGCGTGTGTGTCGTCTGTCCAACACAGTTGCACACATTTCATTATACGGCCACATTGGTATAGTATCACATTCCTCCCCCTACTACACTTTACAACCAATATACCATTATATACAGACCGTACCTCAGCTCGTCAATTGAAGCCTACTGAATGTAAACTTTACTCGCGCATTCCACATTTCATATACTACTATAATAGGTGGACTTACTCTTATGTACCATGCCGTCTTCTATAGCATAACATCGTGGTATGTGTGGCAAACGGTAGCTGTCATTGCTGTCGTTCCTGCTCCATCACAGTATCTCCTGATACATTCATTATATATGCTTTTCTGCTCTTCTCCCAATTTTTTGTTTTTAAGTTGTTATAATTAAGCGATTAAAATTCCGTACTGCAACACGAATGACTTTTATATGTGTTAATATTAAGTATATTATTTAAAGCAGCACGTGTTTGGTGTGCTGGAGTTTGGTTTTTTTAAGGCAGCAACACATATTAATAAGCACATGCAACAATACACAAGAAGAAGAAAAACGATAAGTAAAATATTCTAAAACCCTAAATGATATATGAACAGCTCAGAATTTCAAGTAGACCCGAGCGAAATTTATGAACTGCATACAGTATGTTTAATTGCAGCAGGGCATACGAGTATATTGTAACTGTAGGTGCTACATAAACTTTATTATTCATTAAAAAATTAGAAATTTTTAATACTTTTTATTTGTTATTTTAGGTATTTCTTGTTGCGGCGCATGACAATTGCTTCGATGTTGACGTTGATAATTTGTATTGCCTTTTGGCAGAATGGATGTGCCAATCGTCTGTCGTATGTGAGTCAGCCAAGGCATTGCACCAACTGTCATGCTGTCGTTGTTAAAACTTTGTGTCATTGAACTTCAAGCATTTTATAGTTTTCAGTTGCTGCAAATATGAATCTTATTATAAAAGCCTGCACTTGCTTCTGCTATTTTTTGGGTGGTCAGAAGTTATTGCTTAAAGCAGCGTTTTGGGCACGATTACAGCTGACACCGAAAATGCATTTAAAATATTGATATGACACTTCAATTTATGCGTTCTGAATTTTATTTTGACTCTATTCCCTAGTTTATGTATTTAGGTTGCTGAGGAATTTTTGAAAATGTGTGACAACAAAAACAACATGTGTTGTAAGCAGGTTTTTTTACAATGGAGTCGTAGGTTAGGCTTTTCTGAAAATCCGAGACAATGCCATATCGAAACAGTGAAAAATGTTGTATATTTGACTCTAGACAAGAAGCCCTAGTGTAACTACCCAATGTTTTCATAACATATTTCATTTGTTAAACAATTTTCTGTTCCGTAGCTCTTCCGTCTCATATGTTGTGTCCGCATTACATTTGCACAAAGATGTCCTATCAGTGGGACAACATTGCATAAAATAAATTGTACTGCAAGGTGAATTTCGATTGTAACTTAATACTACCCTAACATATTGTAAAGGATGTTTTCAACCGGCTTCTTAGAAATATTATTTATATATAAAAAGTTGAAATTGTGTTCCAAGATCAGTTTTCATTTAAACATGTTTACATATTACTTTCGTTCACCGGTAAATATCATTTTTGACTTAATGAATATTTAAACAAGCAGAACTAAGTTAACTTGAAAGAGGAAAATCCCAAATAATTGATATACAGAAAAATACATGGGCCGCTCAGCAGAGCAATTCCAAGCGAGCTTTTCTTTACAATATCATTCAACTCATTGATAAGTAAAACACTTGTTTTTAAGAGGACTTGCCATTGATCGGAGAAAACTATATAATTTATTTAACAAACAATTCAATGATAATGTAAATTCCAGAAAAGAGCCAGTAATTTGCATCCATACTCGTGTTATTTGCACCTCTGAATTATTGCTATTGTAGAAATTTATCATATCTGGTTCAGATTTAAGAGTTATAAATAATGGAGACTATGGATTACGCGCATTATTGATGATACACCACCGATGATACACCACCATGGATATCGTAAATTGCACTTTTTTTATGTCAATACATATATGCCGGAATTAGTGTTCTATATATGAAATATTGGGCCATTTGTATAAATTTTATTATTTTCACAACGAAAATAAACACACTCTTCGAAAAGATCCTTTACAATCGTGATAAAAAGGGAAATGCATGAATTTTCCCCAGATAAAATTGCTTACTACAGAAAAGGCTGTAATTACTTTCCCGCATGCCCTCCATCAGTTCATTATATTTTAATATTAGATTCTACAATATTTCTATATTTTGGATTTAATTCAATTTTGTTACTCACATAATTTCTTTCGCTTGGTTCGTAAAACTAAAATAAATAAATGTTTCATCGATATTTAAAGTAACATAATGTTTCTTGAAATGAATTTTGATAATTAAAATAATAAATTTTATTTATATCAATGAAATATTTTCAGTGCAATCGTAATAATCAAATTCTAATCATTTCTGGAATATTTCGTTCAAGCAACTAAATCGTTATTAATATATACCTTGATTAACTTCACGTTACGTCAATAAGCATCAACTAAAAATTTGGTTCAGTGTTTAATAACTAATACATTCATCATTATTATTTCATAATTTAAAATATGCTCTTGAGTTACAATATATTGTGCATACTAGCATAATATACAGTAATATTTTCATAATTTTTCGAAACTGGAAAAAAGACATTGTTATTTATTGTTTACATATTTTATTATCGTTTTTCTTCTTATCATGGGTGAATATAAAATTAGTTGTCTATTATCTTTCACACAAAATCCAATTTAGAATAGGAAACATTTGCTGAATCATAGTAAACTGGATGCAACACCAAAGGCAAAATTCA
This sequence comes from Clusia tigrina, assembly GCA_920105625.2. NCBI lineage: Eukaryota > Metazoa > Arthropoda > Insecta > Diptera > Clusiidae > Clusia > Clusia tigrina. Next base: position 162,467,480 of record OV050032.1, read on the forward strand.
CATTCACATTAAAAAATAAGTAGTAGCAATTTAAAAGGAATTAAATAACGCGATAAAAATTACCACTTAAGCATAACCATGGGTAGTACAACACAAACCGAGAGTAAAAAAAACTTATCAATTTGAGCAAAGGACGATAATAGTACCGGAACTCAATAGTACGAGGAAACAATGCAATTCAGTTGATTATATGAAATCCTCCGATTGGAGATTATTAACGGATCATTATAGCAAATACGAATTCCAGAAAATAATTTTCAGAGGGCATGCATAAAATTCAAGAATAGAACGGCATAGCGCGAGTACTCGGACGAGTCGAAAACACAGTAGACAAACTTGTGCCTAAAGGGGCTGTCAAAATACGATTAAGTTATTGTTAATTTAAATTGGTTTTAGTAAATCTAAATTTTTGAAAAGCTATTTATATATTTCTTGACACAGTCCAGTGACTATTACTAAAGTGCCCTGGGTACTATCAAAATATTTTGACAATCCTAAACGTGTGTAGGTGCGAAACATCGATTTACATGCACAGCTTTCATAATTTTTTTTTTATGAAAATCAAATATTTTATTTTGTTGATTTTATTTTTGTATATGTGCGGCGGTGTTTTAGTTAAAGCAATGAACACATGCGCGGATGAAAGCATGTGTTCATTGAAAGTTGAGAACTAACTACTCAGGGAATGCATCTATTGCAATAAGTTGCATTTTCTCAGAAAAAAAATGTCCATAATAAGACTAACTAATAAGATTTCATAAGTAAAGACATTTCTTTTCTTTAACCAGTCTTTCATTCATATATTGTTTTAAAATGACATACTACTAGTAGCAACAGAAAATGATCTTCGTCCAATGCTTATTCCATGACCGCACCCTACTAAAGCAAAACTAAAATGAGCTTTGACAAATTATTTTGAGGAGTATGCGGTAAGCGTCAAAAACACACGTACTCACATATGCAGTTATTATCAAAATATTTTGATGGTACCCAGGGCCCATAAGAGACTAATTTTCGTGATAATATGCACTTAGTAAATTGATTCAGCGTTACAACTCTCATTTTTACTGAATACTCATACTAATTGACCACTGATCATTCTTCCGCATATTCCATTCTATGTCACTTGTCATTTCCTTTCTCGGATAAATCCATTGAATGTAACTGTGCTATAGTACGGGTATACAAAATTTTGGCTCATGTCACAAAAATAATAACAAATTTTATAGTTTACAAGAACAACTTGAAATATTCCAAGTAAGATCGAAACTATCAAACAATTAAAATGAAATATATAGAAAGAATATGCATGCACTTGCTTTTCTAGGTTAAGCTTATATACGAAAAATAAAATCGAAAGAGAGAAAAACTTGTATGAATTGCAATAGCTCCTGGTATGACCGATACATAATTGCTCTTCACACCAATACAGATTTAGAATGATGTTCATACCGGTAAGATATAGGATATCGTTTGATAAAGCTCGAATGAAAAAATGTGATCAAAATAAATCTCTAATTCAATATTAATCAAAGATGAATTCACTTATGTGGAAGCTCATTCTGGAACTGGAATTTTCGACAACTTTCGATTAATTCTGACTGAAGCATACGAATAATGCTAACAATGTCAGCTTCCAAAATTATATTATTCTTGATAAATAGTCACGAGTTATCAAATAGAGAGACCTTAATGGTTTGTTCTCGAAATCACCTTGTCCAGAAACTGTGGATGTTTGTATGGAAATTTTCATACACAAAAATATAATGTAGTATGAATCAAATTGCGCTATACCTACTAACAAAAATATGTCATTGTCATTTCCAGCGATGCTGTTCTCATTTTATATGATTACATTTACATATATAGAAGGTTTGTGCTTTTCCCGGTTTTTTCCATCACAATGAGTTTCATTATATCAATTGGTATGAATTGTTGATAATATGGTCATCATTTTTAAAATTGCGCACTTATCTTTATTTATAATTCATCCCTTCTGTTACGTCCCCATGGTCATCATACCTGGCACAGACACCCTGGTTAGCTCACTCCTTTTTTTTCTTTGGTGGGTTCCCAACCCGCTGTGCCAGATCGTGGGGCAAACATGAAGTTCTACTCTAAACCTATTCTACGTTCATCATTTATTTTTGATACCAATAACCTCTCCACCGGCTTCCTCCGTCCCGATCAGCCGCTCCTCATCCTCCCCCTCCTGTCTCCACCTTAGCCTACCATAATTTATTTATTTTTTATACAAACACACACATACACGGACAATTACTACGGCCTCCACTAAGCGGCGTATAGGCTGCCTAATACAGGCAACAAGGACTAACCCAAACAACGCTTTCGCTCTACCCCTGGCTTTTCTCTTTTTGTATACATTTGCCAATTACCCAACTTCTTCATTCCCGCACACGTGAGGAAATCATATGGGCTAGAAGTCAAAATATCGTCGTCGTTTACCCGCCTTCGTTTCTCAATTATTGAATTCAATATATTTATTTAATCACCACAGAGAGTGTGAAAATGCAAAGCTTCCTCTGTTCTGCTCTAGATTCAAATTAAGTTAATAAAGTTTTAATGTATGAATAGCTATAATAAATTTTTGTTCCATTTCTTTTTTAATTCTTATACTTTTTTATTCTTATAATTTGTGGTCTAGTGGTAAGCATGCTAGATTCACACCCCGAGGGTCGTACGTTCAAATCCTGCCACGAGCTTGGTCTCCAAAATGCTTCTTTCTATAAAATCTTTTTCTCTTCGAGTCGAAAGCCTCTGTAGCTAGCACTCATTCCCCCAACACCTTGCACTCATAATTAATTATGGTGCAAGATATAATAATAATAATAATAATATTCTTAAAATTTAATATTGATAAAAAAAAATATTTTATTACATATGTATGCATGCTAATTTAAAATATGTATAATATTACTCTGTGGAGCAATGTTTTTCAACTTACCGAATTCTACACAGATGCGTGGTCCCTACAATACACAAAGTTTCATACAATTTTCCTATATTATGGCAGAGTTTTTTGGTAAATCTTATATAGATTTAGGGCTTATACATATATGGCAATGATGTGTGTAGCACTGAAGTCAGCCAGCCTGTTTTCTGACTATTATTTTATAGTGGTGATCCATCATGTAAAATGAAGTGTGAACCAAATCTAAAGTGCTTTCAAATATTATTATATGGGGAATTGGAACGGAGCTTTGGTCGTTTTAGAGGTGTCAACAATGGTATGATATGGGATGTAGGCATAGTTTCTATAGAACCTGCCAACAATAATAGGTAAGGAGCGCATACAACACTATGCTTAAATAAAATATATTATTCTTCTGTTATTAATATTTACAATTTAGGTGAAAGTAAAATAAGACAAATCCTAAACAAAAAATTTGGTGCCTTGAACACAGTTACTGAAGCTGTGCACTAAAAAACACATCTTTATAAACCAATTGATTTTCTATAAATTAAAATCTATAAATAAAGTTTTGATATTCTTTCTTATTATAGGTGTCTCAGTCGAATTGAATAAGGTCAAATCGAATAAAATTTGTACCATATTTCACACCAGAATAAGTTTATTCGAATCGAGTGCGAAATTGTCTTGAAGCAATTGCTAATCAAGATTAATAATTAATAACTTATTAATTAAATAAATCATGAACTCTGTTGAATTCATGCTGAAGTAGAAAGGATACTCTTTACACTTAGATTTTAGAAATTTTGCTAAATTCATCAAAAAATATTTATATTCTGACGAAACAACCATCGCGTGACTAAAAATGAAAATCTAAAGATTCCAGAATTGGGTCCAGAATTTTCGATGTGCGTTATTATAAATAATATATGTGGTTCGATCTAATGCTTTTTAGTAATAAGTACACATTTTTTGGCATATTTTCTCCTTCTCGAATACTCGTTTTGGACAAATATCTAGTATAGATAAGACTATTCTGGAGAGGAGAAAATGACTAAAAAATGATACAGTAAAGCAACATCCGATTAGTATTGAGTTCAAAACAGAATTGAAACAGAATTGTTAATTTAAATAACTTTTACTTTACACAATCCAGCAATTCGAACTGAAAATTAATCTTATTATAAATACATATATGTTATATTAAATATACATATATGTCTATTCCTTACTACCTATTTGCATATTACCATGAGAAAAAATATCTAAATATAAACAAAATAAAAGTCAAACTATTTAAATGCTTTTCCAAGTTTTTCCTTTAGCTTTAATTTTTTTAAATTTGCTTAGTGCCTCTAAATACATTTAACTAAATTAAAATTTAAATAAAAATGCAAATACCAAATACTAACAGAAAATGCATAAAATATTTGCAATAATTTTGGTATAAAATAAACACATCTCATTTCGATAAAATACAATGTAATTCAATACAAGCTAAACCTCAAAATTTAAGTTATTCAGTGGCCTGTTGCACATCAGTGTTGCCAAATATATACCGGAGGCTAAAAAGGGGCTTAGGCCTCTATATTAATTCGAAAGGATATGTATTGTCTGGTCAACATCTTCGGAACTTTATTAAGCGAATGCACATAATGCAAATGTATTTGAAATATATTCCAATAAACATGAGTTTACGTTCTACACTGCTTGCCCCGGACTTGCTGACTAACAAAAGTCCACTGATTAACTGTTTAAAAAGAAAAAATTTTACTTAAAGTAATATAATAATACGTACTAAGTGTGTAGGCAACAAAAGATAATACACAAATATACGCATATATACATATGTTTATCTTAACGAAAGCAAAAATGTTCAATAATGTGTCGAAAATTTTAAATTGTGTCGTACTAATAAAATTTAATTACATAACAGTAAAAGCTCACTTTGAGCAAAATAATTCAATGAAAAGGAAATACATATGTATATCAATTCGCCTGCTTTGCCTCCCTGTCTCTATTTCCATCATACAACCATGATAAGCGAGCTGAAAGTGCAAAAGGGAGCGCAACACTAGAAAATTTTCAAATGAAAAGCGACAAAAACAAAATTATAAAAAGTACAAACAAATTTGCATTGACTCAAAATTTGCTAAAAAGCAAAATGAAGTCAAAAGCGAGCTACAAATCGTATCGCAAAGGCAAAACACACGATACGTCACTATAATACACAACACACGATAGCACACAAATTCGGAGCGGAGCTCCTCCCCTTTAGACACAGACGAAGATGCCATGCAAGCTGGTCGAGTTGTGCGCGAAACCGCTGTAGCTTTCCGCCGGATCGACAGCGGTCTTTTGACGTTTCACAGCCTCGCTGCTGGCATCGGAGGAGGCGTCCGATTCTTGCTCGCTGCTGAGCTGGTAAAACTTGCGCCGCATTGCCTGGCGCAAATCCTCTTCACTGGAGTCGCTTTGTATGTCACCGTCGCCGGGGCTGCAGCTGTGCACTGAGATCCGCGAGGACTTCATGCTAAGGTCTATGGGACAATCCTGGCCTATGATTGCGGTGATATTGGCGGCAGTTGGTGCCACCAATGTTTCTGTAGTTATTGAGCAAACGGAAACTGGCGAGAGCGATTGCATTTGGGCGGCGAAAGTAAGCGTTATTGCTGGCTCCTCAGTGGCGGTCTTATTTTCGGTATTAGCACTGGTGTTATTAAAGATGTTGTTGCTTGTAAGGTCAGTGGTCCGTAGTTGGGACGAACCATTATTGCAAATGGTAGGCACATGACTTGTTACATCTTTAGGTACAACGCGTATTGGTACGGGGCTATGTATCGCATGCGTAGAGACCGGTGACAGGGAATGGTTTGTGGAACTGATGGATTGATTCTCATCCAAACTGGTGACGCACAGCTTGGGCGATGCTGAAAAGCTTGAATGCGAATGTGCAGCTGGTGAATAACGTTGCGATTCAGCTGAATCCACAGATTGACGATGCTTGAATATGTCCGAACTGTAAGCGGCCGCGCCAGGATGGTACCCTGGGAAGAAGAAATGTGTGGGCAATGATAAAGCAGATTGTGCGGAGCCGATGTTGGGCATTGAGTTCATCATACTGAAGAAGGGTAGTGCAGCCGCCGCAGCTGCTGCGTCAGCGGGATGATGTCCCGCAAACGCTGACGTCGGCTGCATCATATCGGGCAAGTAGGTGGGATAGCCCAGTAGTCCGCTCATGTGCGAAGCGGCGGCCAAGTGTGAGCCGTGCTGTTTCGCAACTGCAGCAGCAGCGGCCGCAGCCATGTCTCCATAACCATTTGGAGAGTTGCAGGCTGCGACTTTACCGGCCGCTTCCACAGCCTGTTGTTGTTGTTCTTGCAAAAGGCAGTGTATCTTGAACCAATTTGAACGGCGACCGTATCGGGAGCCGCCCTTCGACATGCCTACTGTATAGCATTTGCGCAAGCGGCAGGCTTTACAGGTTGTGCGATTTTTCTTGTCTATTATGCATTTACCGTTGTTTTTGCATTCCGAAATCGATGACAAGTTATTGTAAGACCGCCCAAAGAAGGACTGCACAAATGGAAAGAATAAAGAAAGTGACAGAGTGAGTGATCGTAAGAAATCATTAAATTCATTTGTATATATATATATATATATATATATATATATATATATATGTATATATATATATATATATATATATATATATATATATATATATATATATATATATATATATATATATATAATTATATATTGTAATATAAGATATTATATTATACACACGAGTACGTATTAATATAATTCATTTTATATTTTGTTAATTTTTACCTTGCAGCCCTCGCATGTGAATGCACCAAAATGAAATCCTGCCGCTGGTTCTCCGCAAACTTTGCATGTTTGTATCATCTGCAAATGATAAGAGTTGCAAGAATATATTATTATACTTTGTTAAAAAATGTAGTACTTTTCAATATGAAACTATTTCTGCGCACTGCTACAAACTTTTCACAAAATTCCCCAACAAATTGGTTTTGTTATTTAAATGAGGATCTACATTTTATAATAAAATTTCCATTATTCCTATTTTCGCACAATCTTTCATAACACCTTCCTATGTTGGGTATAGGTATTTGACTTTTCGCAGCAATGGAGAGAATTAGGAAGCCAAAAACTGATGTATAGGATTATGCAACCCTCATCCAGAATTGGTTGCTTGTGCATTTTTGTAGGTAGTAAATGCCTGCCACGGCACACTGTCATTAAAAGTTGTTTACGATCTGTTCACTGTCAAGTCAATGGCTTAGCTATAGATTAGCAAGGATTTTTAGACGGCTTAGTTTTTTATCACTCTTTTTTTAATGATTGCTAATGGCTGGATATTTCTGCTGATGCAGGGCGCAATAAAAAGAAAAATACTATTTCTAGAGGTAGTTGAAAATTTAAAAAACAAGCAGAGTAACCTTGATAATTAAGAGAGCATGCACTTAGCACTCGGCGGTCTTTTTAGCATTCTTAGAATCACGACATGTCCCCATGTTTTTGCTGTTTTGAGAAAAATGTTGAAAACATATTTCCATTAGCCACAATTTTTCATTGCTGCGTACGAGTAAAAAAAGGACAATCGTGTACGTAACTAGAGAAGCCGACAAATTTTTTTAGTATATATATAATAAATGAATCACATATTACATTTGAATAATATGGAATCTTCGAAAAAAAATTACAATCCTATTTTATCTTTACAAATTGAAAAAATTATTCATAATTTTTTTTTTAAATTAGCAAAATTGTTTGTGATTTTTATTAAACTTGTATGAAAGTGCTTGCTTACCTTTAAATCTGGTTTGTCGTTTCAATTCCTTTTCCGCTGACAAAATAACACACTTTAAAAAATATGCTTTCTTTAAGAACTAAGAATTCTGCACCTTTAACTTAACGGCACTTTATATTATGCACAATGGAATGTAATTTTTTGTCGCTTTTTGTAGATTGTTTCAAATGTCGCTGAATGCGACTTTTTTTTTATAAAATTACTAAAAATTCAGTATTTTTAAAAAGTCTTGTATTATTATATTTCAAATTCAGTTTTCTAAGTCACACATTGCACCGAAAATCATTGCACTTGAATAGGAAATGAAGACAACACGCGCTACAAATTCCATGCGTATTGCACACCTCGGGTACTAACTGACGAATGTATAGCTGAGTATCTTACAAGAAACATTTCTGTTCTGTACAAAATTTCAAAAAAATACCTCGCTCACTCTCGCAATTGATCGTTTGTTGTTTGGTTGCACGTTTAAGATCATACCTCCGTTTGGTTACCTGTATATATACAGTAAACCCATGCACATTCGTTTGGTTAAATGGCTACATTCTCTCTTCTACACACATTCTTAACTGGCTATACACTCTTTACACAGATGTAAGCATGTCAATACAACTCCTGCTGTTAACTTGCTGCTAAACTCAATCTTCTGCTCTTAATGCAATTATTGAATGGCGTTTCAATTTACAAAGACTGTATTATAGAGTTTCCAACTAAGAGCGGGTTCAAACTCTGTTCAATTTTTAACTTGAACTACTATAAAAGCATACGGTGCTGCTAAGAGAAATACTTCCATATTATGAGCGGACTCTGTTACAGTAGTGAGAGAGAGGCTGACTTATGTCTCTTTATTCTGTTATTTGGCTGTTATAGCCATTGCTGTTTATTATTATTGTTGCTGTTTCGGTTTTGTTAGCTAACTCTCATTCCATTATTTTTTCAGTTAAAGTCTGTTGCTTTGGGCGGAGTTACAGTTACATTAACTGCTTTACTTTTAAATACTAAACCATATACAATTCATGATAAATATTATGGTCTTCTAAAAGTGGCCAAAAGTATATTTACGACAAATTACTCATTGTCCTAATTTTATTTCATACATAATTAATTATAGTATAAAATGTACTTATATATGCATGTATGTGCATGCATATCCATCCAATGCATATATGTACATACATACATACATACATATGTATGGATGTATGTAGATATATACGATTCAATTTTGCAAGCTTTCTTCCATAATATAGTTTTGAAATAGAATGGGTATGCGAAAGCAGTAGCGTATTTAGAATTAATATTCAATTCGGACCTGGAACTTGTGGTATTTACTAAAATATTAACGATCATAAGAACATTTTATTTATTTTATACTCAACGGTATGTATATAAATTTATACATGCATATAGTAAATGCCGACCTATGAATATACATATGTGTGCATACATACATACTATATACAAATTTACCTATATTATGATAATTAAAGTGTTTGAACTTGTAGGCTTTTAAAAATAATATATGTGACCTTCTCCGAGAAAAGGGACCTAGAGTGTGAAAATGAAGTTTTGAGAAAAACGAATTTAAACTTTCATAACGCATTATCACTGTGAACACACCTTCAGTTGGAAGATGTCGTTTTTTGACACACTAGGTCCCTTTTCTCGGAGAAGGTCACATACGAGTATAGGATTTGTATTATTTTAAAGAAATTTGATGAGTGGTTCGATGGAAAATGAAAGAGGATATGGTGAATTAATAGAGGAGAAAGAAAAAGATGTTCTTTATATATGTATGTACATTTATTACAAATATAGCTAATTTGAAAAACCAATAACACAGACAGCGTATAATACTCTTTGTGTACAGTCTACATTGTCTTAGTTATTATCATTTCCTTATTTGCTTTTTTGCCCTTTCCTTTGGATTCTGCTATTTCAAATCTTAACTATATCTTAACTATATCTTAACTATTTCAAAAGTAAGATATGAGAATTTGTTAGTAACAGAGTCCCACCTAATTCTCCTACATCACGTTTTCTGCTCTAACTGCTCGGAGAATCACGCTACTTCAAGCAAATCGCTAAATTTGTGCAAGTAAAACAAATCATAATCAAAACCCACAACAAATGCTCTATTCGCGAAGCTATCCAAATTCAAAACTAAAAAAAAATTCGTTCTTAACTTAGTGATAACTCCACTTCGTTCCCCGATAGAGTTGTTTCAATACAAATAACAACCGAATAACAGTATGTAACGAAAAAACACCAAAGCAACAAATTTATGTGCAAATTACAAAAACGATAATCACAATATTGCAAACAACTTAACAGCTATAAAACAACTTAGCACAACAAACACCACAAACAATACATTAGCAAAATTTTCATTCGATTACCAATACACATAAAATACAATCTCATGACTCTATTTCTCAAATATCTCATTTCGTTTGCTCCCCTAGGCCGAAAGCATACAGTAATTAAAAAATTGGTGGTCCCTTTAATAACTATCCACATTTAAAAATATGTGTACGTATTAATAGACATGAATACAAAATGTTCCCATTTTTATCGGCAAGTAAAGACTCTTCATTTCATATTTGCAGAAAACACAAATAGTCTTTCTACAATCTTTCCCTATAAAACGCAGTAATTCTCCACACTAACAAACTAAAAATGTTAGGAATCATATTTGATAAAAATCTTACTTTTAAAGACCATTCTGAATATGTTTGGCATAGCTTGTTTTCTGAACTTAATTTAATTAAACATGTGTGATCCAAATATTGTCTAGTACATAAAATAACTCTTTTAACTAAAGTTCAATTATTATCAGAAAATTACTTCGGAGTGTCCATATACAGACACTGTGTCAAAACCCATCGCAGGCTTGTACAATCACCTTATCGTACCGCAGCCAGGAGAATAATTCATAGGTTTCCCACCTCTGCTATTAATACATAAATGCCTTCGCCCGACACAGAATTTAGTACATGTGGACTACTCATTCTTATCATCCAAAATCTAGAATCTAACTGTCACTAATATTAAAGCATCTTATTGTTTCACACCTTATCGCTGCCTGCCCGGGACTTAAACACACCACAGTATTCAATGACTGCAAACTCTCAGGCTACCTTAAATGTGCGAAAGAAATTACTATTAATATTAGCTTTAAATTTGTCTCAATTTGTAAAATAAATATTCAATTAAGTAACATCGTTTTCTTTATACCCAAACCGAAGAAACTAAATAAGTATTAGAAAAAAATTGTATATTTAAATATAATATAAACATATACGAGTATATCATATAAATATGTATAACATATCTATTTAGTCAACCATTCACATACAGCCATCTACATACATTTTGATTCTATGATATACCTTTAAAATCTACTACACCTTAAGCGATATCTAAAATTGTATGATTAACCCTATTTAGACAAATTATAAACTATAGGCACTGCTCTCCTCCATAAGTGGTAGAATTGTTTATAAATTGCCTTTACAAATAAATAAAACACGTATAAACAAGTCTGAAGTCGGGTTAGACTGACCGCGAAATGCCTTTTTCCATTCCCTGTACGTTCGAGTTCAACAATGGGGATGTTTTCTTTGCAAGTCATCATAAGGAGCATATCCACGGTCATTTTCGGTAGGATACCTTGAATTGAGTATAATGAGGGAGGCGCGGCCTCTATCTGATAGACCCCATTTATCGTCAATACACGTACTAATAGAAAATTTCGCCCAAAAATATTGTATAAGTCGTAAGTAAAAAAAAGGCAATAGTGGGTGTGGCTCTGAAAATAACCCGCCTATTTCTTCTGTGATGTTTAATGTTACTACCCGCAACCTTCCTGTGAAATTTCTTTGATAAATCTTCAATTGGAACCTAGTAATGATTTTTGGATGATTATGGGCGTGGGAATATTAGTATGATCCCATACTGTTATGGACCTAATGTACATTACTGCCAATTTTTATTCCCATACCATCGATACGAGCATAGATAGGATAATATTAATTTTAGAGAAAGGACACGCCTACTTTCCATATAAGGAACTTTCCTTATATGGAAAGTAGGCGTGTCCTTTCTCTGCTCAACTTCATTTCTTGCAGTTAGTTTTGTAATGTGCACATGATATTTCTCGAAAAATTGCGTCCATAAATCTCGAATATATCTTAAGTTATCAATATTTGTTAATAGTGGGCGTGGCATTTAATATATACCACTCATATTCTGCATAGTGTTTAGTAGGACCCATATCTCCGTAACTACCGTCACTATTCCATCACTATTCCGATAATTGGACCGAACTTCTAGCCATTTTTAAAAAGGGGAAAAAGTTCCATATATGGGAGTTGGCCCAAATGGTTATGTATATTTGTCTAGACTATATGTTTGTAAAGTTTAATTAAATAAGATCTAACGGTGTAAAAGAAAATTGGCCACAGACGGAAATTTGAAATTGTTTACAAAGTGATTCTGATTATATCTGTATATATATGTCGATATATACCATGTCTCCTTCTTGTAGTTGAAAACCCTCTCAACCGCGCAAACTTAGTATACCCTCCTCAACTTTATTAAAGGTAAAGAGTGTAAAAATAATAAAAGTATAATATTTTTCACAAAAATCCCTTTTGATTTTAATGACAAAACATATCTCAAACTTAAAATATTAAATTAAACGATTGGAATTACTCGTATTAAGAGAGCACACTAAATAAATTTCTGAAACTCAATAAATTCTGCCCATAGAAACAATGCAATTAAAAGTACACATTTCAAGGACGTAAATTTTTGGATGCAATAGAAATTGTGAATTGGGTAAATTTAAGTCATATCTCTCTGTCTGTCTGTCCGTACCTCTGTCCATCTGTGGCCACTTTTTATACGTGTGATCTATTTCAATGAAAGTTAGCGTGGTTTAGTGGTATCTATGCTTCTCTTGTAGGCATGAACTTGCGGGCCCTTACATACTCTTACAGATAGTTGTATACATTTTACCATTCGAAAAATTGAAGAAAATGAATTAGGTTATAATATGGCTACCGATGAGACTGGCTATTCAGAAAATCCTACTCTTAACAGAAAGACCACCATGGTCAGGTATGTGGCCTCTCATTGGTTCTCAATGCTATGAAACGTAGGGAACCAAAAATACCATTGTGTTACTACAGGACACCAACCAATAATGGAACATTCTCAATGGCTGGTGATATTCCATAATAGCATGTATCAAATTATATAGACTTCTACGAAACAGTATCGGTGATGGGTTCGAATATCACCCGCTTTCAACTACAGCCAGATTTCGGACAATATTTCCATTTTTAAACGAAATCAAAGAGAGAATATTCATGGTAGGTAGGTAGGCGGCCGCCCGAAGGGCGCACCTAGGCAATTGCCTTGTGATTTCGCATGCGACAACAGGTCCCGCAATTTGGAGCTTTTAATGGAGCAGTTGATGGATCTAATCTTTTTATTTGAAATATCTTCCAAAGAGTCCAGAGGACAACGCTGGACACGTGCATAATAGGTGTAAAATGGAGTCTTCCTCCTCCTCGTCCATGCAACTCGTGCAGAAGTCGTTAGAGGTCCACATCCTACACCCGTGAGTTCCCAGGGTCCAGTGCCCCGTTAGGACACTAATTATGGAACCTAAACTCTCTATTTAAATATATATATATATATATATATATATATATATATATATATATATATATATATATATATATACATACATATATATATATATATATATATATATATATATATATATATATATATATATATATATATATATACTCGTATATATACACATATACGAGGTGTGATCAAAAAATAACCGTTATTTTCACCTTTTCGTGAGTTACGTATGTTCGATGTTCGCATTTTTTTTTTTTATGTTGGTACACATGTCTGTTATATATGCTGGCAATACCAACCATTTTGGATTGTCAGTTTGATTTTGACAGATAAAAAGGTTAGTCGTGTTTTGGTGTGCTCTTCGATTTTGTATTATTCGAAAAAATGGATCAAAGAAACTGTATTCAGTTTTGTGTAAAAAATGAAATTAAATGCGCAAGGACATTTGAAATGTTGACTGTGGCGTTTGGCGAGTCTACTATGAGCAGAACACAAGTTTAATTGTGGTATAACCGGTTTAAGGAAGACCGAGAAGATATCAGTGACGATGCTCGTACTGGTCGCCCGAGCACGTCAACAACCGATGAAAACATTAACGCAGTGAAGAAAATGATTTTGGATAATCGTCGAATCACTATCAGAGAGGTTGCTGATGATGTTGTCATATCGTTCGGCTCATGCCAAGCAATTTTTACGGATGTTTTAGGCATGAAACGTGCGGCAGCGAAGATTGTTCCAAAATTGCTAAATTTTGAGCAAAAACAACGTCGCATGGACATCGCTCAGGAGCTGTTGAACATCGTCAACGACGATCCAGATTTCCTCAAAAAGATCATAACTGGTGACGAATCGTGGGTGTATGGCTATGACATTTAAACCAAAGCCCAATCATCCCAATGGAAACGTCCAGATGAGCCAAGACCGAAAAAAGCACGTCAAGTTCGGTCGAACGTAAAGGTTTTGCTGACAGTTTTCTGTGATTGCAATGGCGTGGTGCATCATGAATTCTTGCCACAAGGTCGTACGGTCAACAAGAAATACTACCTTGAAGTTATGCGCCGTTTGCGAGAAGCAATTCGTCAGAAAAGCCCAGAATTGTGGAAAAATCAATCATGGATTTTTCACCATGATAACGCACCAGCTCACACATCGATGCTTGTGCGTAATTTTTTAGCAAAAAACAAAACCGTTATCATGCCTCAACCACCGTATTCACCGGACTTGGCCCCCGCTGACTTTTTCCTCTTTCCAAAACTGAAGACACCGATGAAAGGAAAGCGTTTTGCTACGATTGAGGAGATAAAAGAAAAATCGAAACAGGAGCTGTTGACGATACCAAAAAAAGCGTTTCAGAAGTGTTTCGAGGATTGGAAAGAACGCTGGCATAAGTGTATTATATCTGAGGGGAATTACTTTGAAGGGGACAAGATAGTTGTTGATGAATAAATAAATACTTTATTTTTTGATCACCCAATAACGGTTATTTTTTGATCACTCCTCGTATATACATACGAGTACATATATACGAGTATATACATATATATATATTGTAAATACATAGAAGACAGACATATTTTGTTATATGAATATTATCCGAAAATAGACCTGCCTTTCTCCCCTATATTCACCTGATTTTCAATAAATATAGTTTTGTTCTTACTGAAGATAAATATTTGGGGGTCATGTATGTATATAGAATATTTGTGAAATGTGGGTAGCATGCAGGCCACACCATTGAATCTTACTTACTATTGATGGTCTAAAATTGGTAGCCATATAGAGTCATACGCAAATCATTGACCAATCTCTCGCATAAACTACTATCGAACCTAATTTAAAATAATCCCATTAAGTAGGAGAATATAATTTCATGTCAGTGGTGTTTGCTTCACACAATTGAAATTGCAGAAAATGTGCATGCCATTTTTAAGCTCACTATTTATATTCAATAGTGACTTGTGATTTATATAGAAAAGACTAATCGACAGAATTTTATATAAAGATGCATAATTCTAGTTCAAACTTGCCTGTCAATGTATGCATACTATATCATCCCATGTATGATTTAACGTAGACATCTGAAATATAAAAAAAAAACCTATTTCTAGAAAGTATAATGTTTAATTTCTATGAACACAATGTTATATTATTATTTACATTAAATTCCGATTGAAAGTATCTTGTAGACGGTTTAATCAGACTGCAAAGCTCTTTAGTGGCTTTTGCTATCCAAATTGAAAATAAAATAAATCAACAAAGTCAAAACTGATACACTAATAAAAGTAAAACTCCTGAGTCCTATATTATATTTACCTTTTCCTTAAATTATTTGACATCACAAATTTTAATTTCTATATACACAAGTTGTTTCTGAAAAATCAAACAAAACACGTATATTGGGAAAAATAGCAATGAAATTGTTTCATAAAATTTCGCAATTCAAAAACTCAAAGGTTATTCGTGGAATGTTTGCATAAAAAATGCACTAACGAGGAAGATATTTGGTTTCGAAAAATGTTGTAAAAAACTGAGAATCCGAAATTGCCCAAAAAACAGCAAACAAAAGAAGGCTGAAATGTCCTTTCGCACTAAATTTTCTCACAACAACCGAAGCATATTCTAAAAAAATTTGTAAAAAATAACCAAATGTATGGCAATCATTTTAACAACTGATAAGTAGCTACAAGCGCGTATTTCTCCGCTGTCGATTCAATTTAACTGCCTCTTTGTGTGTGCGTAAAAAACGCATAAAACGTATTTTCCAGGATTTCCAAAAGAAAGGATTTGTTGTCGAGCGGACACTGTTTTTTATACATTTTTCCTTAAATTTTTTTAACATAGACTTATTTCCAGAATTAAGGCGCTGATTAAGTTTTTTGCGAGATAAAAACGCACAAAAATTCTGTCTGCGAGTTATGTAGTTACAGGTATAATAATGAATAAGATCCTTGCATTAAGGCCGTTCGGTAAGGTTTATGCACTGTTTAGGATTAGGTAATAGATGTGCGCGGCTTAGGTAGTCACGAATGGTCATAAAATGTCGCTCGACAAACACAGAAATAAAAAATTTATTAAACAAAGGAAATTGTGCCAAAAAATGTAAATATAGTAAAAGAGGCATAGCATGCGGCAAAAGAGAATTATGTTTTCTGTCATAAACGGAAAAGGAACAACTTTGACTTATAACCCGAACTGGAGAAACAAGGTCACAAGCGGTTGTATAATGTGCGTAGTGTCTGCTGTGAGGTTTTGCGTTCCTTGTTCCTTTTGCTCTTTTTATATCGTTTTTTAAGGAGAAAATTTTTAAGTATAATGTGCGTACAGCACATGCGGGAGTTGGAAATCTGCAGCATTTCGGCCTATCATAAAAAATGGCAAATATTACGCAAAAATTTCAGAGGAATTTTCCATGGATTTATAAAGGATATTATGTTAAAAAAAACATTCACCTTGAAAGTTTTTGCTTTTTATGTTCGTTGGCAGCATGCGAAGTACCCTATATATTGATTTCTTACGGTAATTCAACAATCTCTTCCAACTCTTGCACCTTTTTAACGTTTATGGTAAGTAAAGTTCCTGTTAGCATGGAATACAATATCAATATGATATTAAGTATGTGTATGCATGAAATGCTCTTTCCGATTTTTAGTAATGGAATACTTCGTTGTTGATCTCTTTAAAAGCAATTTTGTAGTTCTAATGAATTTCTTTTATGTGTTATTTTAAAATTCTTGCAAAATATTTTTCAATTCCTTCTCTATTTAATCATAAAAAACCATCATCTATTTATTATTGTTAGTAGTTAATTTCATTTATGATTTAATTAGCATTCATTATACATAGTGTACTTTTACTTCCATGGATTGCAATGCAAGTAAATCCCTGCAACAAATCACAACAAGTAAAGAAAGCTGAAACCGGTTTGCTCCAAATAAGAGAATTTATCAAACTACATCTCCACAAATAAAGTGGACATGCAAGCTAAACCATACCGATATTGGGTCCTTATATAGTACGGTTTTCTTATTGGAACAAAGGTCGCTCTGCTCCGCATACATTTTTTATATATCTTGAGTTATGCACATACGTCCATGATAAGGGTGCCACTGGAGTATAGAGTTGCTTATAATGAAGTCAGGCGTGTCAATTCTTACACACCCAACTTATATTTTGCAGAAAGCATTGTAGTGAAATAATGACCTTTGAAGGTGAATTTTGTCCTTAAAACAATCTTTAAACATACAAACCACATTTTACGTAGAAAAAATATCTATTCTCACCACACTTTGTCATGATTCTATTTATTGCAACAAAGCTGTTTTGTAATGAGGTTTCGACAAATGTATATATGACAGCTATAAGTGTCCTTTTGGCCATATGATAAACTGATTCTGACTTATTGTCCACACAAAAAGCAATCAAAAATCATTAAGATATCTGTAACTGTTTTGAAAGAAAGTATATGGCTATACTTATTGAGCAGCAATGGTGATTGACGCCGCAAGTGCTCCAAATGGGGCGCTGAGGGTCTAAGTGCCAGCGGGTATCACAAGAAACTATTCTCTGCGCTATGCAAAGTAAAGGAAGAACAAGGAGAACCCCGCCAAAAATTACAGATTACCAAATCGTCCTGGATATTTGGTCGTTATACTTTATTTACCAGTTGAGGTCACCATACTCGTATATATTTAATTTAAGTAGGCACTGCTGGTTTAAAAAAATATATACAGTATATTTCTATATACAGTATATTTCTAATCGGCTACTTTAGATAATATATCTATATCTATATCTTCCATAATATTTGGTATTTCGGTTCTCTAATCTGCGAAGAATATCACTGAATCAGTTCTGATATATTAATGATTCAGTAAGATCGATGATATTGGATGGATAGCTGAAACGCAGCAGAAAGAGTGGTCCACGCATTCCGATAAATGATGGACATTGTAACTTAAGCCTGATAATGTAGGGAAAATAACAGCAGCAATATAGTGAAGTGGTAAAGGGGGAAACCTTTTGAAGTTACTTTAAGAATCTCAGAAGTCTGTTCAGTTATAAGTAGTATATCTTGTTCATTCCCAGTTTATTTGACCCTAATAAGCAGTTTCCCAATTTGGCAACAGATGAATAAACACAGGGAGACTGCTTTTTTCCTTTAAGGTGTTCTTTCAAACAGGAGACGCAGACTCACAAAGGACCCTCATGGATTATGTCCTATTATTAGTCAGACCATAGTTCCAAGATATTTTCTTCTTAATTGGGCTCTTTAAGAAACACTTTTGTTGGCGAATGAATGGCACCTTGCGACTGACTTAAGTCTTGACTTCCATTCTTGGATAATTTTTGAAGTCATAAGCACATTTTCCAGGGCGTTTCGTGCAGCTTGGTCATTACAGGAGACTCTACTCTCTTTTCCGCACCTTCTCTTCTCAATTGTCCATTCCACTACCTCCGGTAGCCGAGATGCATCTTCTATTTTCATCCAGGTACCAGCTCCAGTTCTGTTTTCAATTTTGGAACCGTCCCTTAAGAAAATTTCGCTGGAGTGCCTAGAAGTGACTCTCGATTCCTCTGTTGTTCCCTCTTCGGGGAGCTCGTCCATAAGAGACTAGGTAAAGCATTATCCTTTGCTGCAAGAAGAAAATGGTATTGTGTTCACAGGCTCTCGGCTATCTTCTTATGCTCAGAGTTCGTTTCTTCGTGCCAGCCTCTATATGAATACAGACGACATATTGTGTTCATTGTCTGCTGTTGAATCCAGTTGCTCTTAGAAGGCCATTTATTATTTTCACGAATAAAGTATTTTAATCTTATTTGACATTCGCAGTTATTTTTTTTTCTTTTTTTGGGTTAAAAGTGCCAAAAAAATTATTGTGAATGTAGATTTTTCGTAATATTGGAGGTAATATTTACAATATTACGCATTTGAAATGATTATGTTCACAGAAAAATGTATGGTAAATTAATATTGAATGATAAATTACTTAATATGAGGTGATATTACATTATTATTAACCACAATTTTGCTGTAGGTACTAAGCTAAGTCACAAAAAATTGTTGTGTAAATTATGGAATACAGCTTATTATATCATGAATAGAACTTTATTAATATCAGATTTAATTATAGATTAATAGATATAATTTGTTTCCTGTTTTCTTTAAATATTCTGATATTCTTGACTGTAAACTCAATGAATATACTGCATCCGTGCTCATAACTGGCAATGAATGGAAATGTTTACACTTAGTAATTTTTCGGCAAATTTTATAACTGAAAAACGGCCCAAAAACTTGTACCGTCAAACTTTTTTCTTTCTTTTACTAATGAAACTATAGGTGGTGGCGAATATATCTTATCCTGCTAACTTATTTAGATTGCTTGTTATTGTGGTCGTTTTCGGTTGTTTTTGATCAGCAGCAAGCTATGAATGTGTTGCTTGTTTTAGGCAATTCGCAACATTTTGTCTGTGTTTTCCTGCTCTCTTTTATCGTGTGTTTTTTGTTATTTTCTCCAAAAAAAAATCAATAATTGATGGCTCGCTCTTAACGACTTGTATTTATATACTTCCAGCATGGCATTATTGTTGTGACTGCTGTTGTTACTTGTATTTTCTATCTTCGTATTTTTTTAGTTTTTTTGGATTACCGCAAATCAATCATTTGGCAGCGTCAAAAATTCTCCAAATTTACATATTTGATTTAGTAGCTCTAACTTAAGAGTAATTTTGTTTGTGCTGTAGCTATTGTTATTGTTGTGCTTGTGTTTTAAAAATTTGCATTTTATCTAATATGATTTTTCAAAACTAGTTTCGATCTTTTATTATTTGAGACTGGCTTTCAAAATTATTTAATTGTGTCCGTTAATGTCATAATTATGGAGTTTATTGTATTTATGGTACCTATTATTCTCAGTTTCGGTTTCGATATCTGTTTGGGTTTGGACATGGGGTATCGATTTTGGGGTGTTTGTTTGATAAACTGGTTCCATTTTTGAATCATTTGTTTATTTTCGTATGTTTTTCTTTGGTGCTGATTGTGGTATTAGTGTGCTGTGTGTTTAAATCTGTTGCTTGGTAATTTTGGCACACAATTAATCACGCAGCTATTTAACATAAAAATTTCATTAATTTTTTTGGTGTTATTTTTCCATTTTTGGTATTTATTAACTGGGTGTATTCTAGTCTTACAAGTGATTTGACTTATTAAAAATTGACAAGATTTATGGTGTCAATGCGGAAGATGTTGCTTGATTTTCACAGTGACATGGCATCATTATTCGTTCATTCATTTGGGGAAATAAAGCAAAAAAAATTGATTATAATTGTGATGGAATGTTCGTTGACTGTTAAAAATCTAGGGTAAGCATAAAAGCACTCTGAGAGCATGAATCCTGTTTTTTGAAAATTTTTTTCATATCATCTTCCTCATATTTCACAAAATTCTCCAAAATTAGGATTGCAAAAAATATCAATATATGAAGAAGGAAAATCAGTGCTGATTTGATCTCCAGTTCATATCACTGGACCAACTCTATTAATCCACTGTATCTAATTCTTTGTGTATCACAAAGATTTCTGTAGAGGTAGAAACAAAATATTTTATGGGATATCATTCTATTGAAATATATATGATATGCATGAATATTTGAAAAAAAAATGTTTATGTTTAAATCTATTCTTAAAATTTCGCGAAGCCTATATACAACAATGAGCGAATAGGGGTAAGAAAAATATTTTTCCATTTAGCATGATAGCGGTGGCCGTGGATAAGTCGAGAACTTAATATCACTTTTAAAAATTTTAAATGAATTTTACAAGTATATTTAAAAGAAGTTATCAAAAATAGGTATAATTTGTGTAAACGCCTATTACAAATATATCTACGAGTATATGAAATATACTTATACGAGTATGTTTAAACTTCTGACTATCGTATCTATGGCATCGACTACTAATTCAATAATATTATGTAAAATGTATTAAAAATAGAGCAAAATAAGATTGCACATATCTATATGGACCGTGCTGGAGACCATTTCGTACGCTTGCTATGCGACAATAAGATTATAGCAAGGTTTTTTCGTAACGATCTATTGATGAACTTTGGAAAAAAGAGTTTTAAATATACGACCCTGTACTTGAAGTAAATTTAATATATATATTTTTTTTTGTTTTGCTAACCTATAAGAAACTTTACATGACATTTAATCAATGCTGGCATCCAAATATATTCTTGGATCGGAATAGTTTTAAAAACAAAAAATTAAAATTACTAACTATAAACTAAAACAAATTCTTTACCCATTTTCTACAATTCCAATTAATATTTACAAAACAATTATTTTCTTGAAACAAATACTAACAATTTCACCGATTTGTAATTCTCTCCCGTGCAATAACCTTTCTTTTAACGATAATAAATGTGTGATATAATATATGCAGATCTTCTGTTTCATATCTTGCATGCTAGAAAGATGGGTTTAGCGGAATGGTAATAATAATGATCTGCGATTTCTATCACTATAGGTTCTTAAGACCAGATCCACTCCACATAAAACATAATCATGAATAAAATTTCAAAATTGTGATGCTATTTAATACGTGGGAGAGATTAATCTCAAAATGTCACAATGAGGAAAAGTGGATTAAAAAAAATACTTAAAATCATGTGACGTCATTGGAAGATGTGGAACAACACTGATAAACCAGAAGTGCTTGTTATTAGTTCAGTTTATAGCATAAATTCCTTAAGGACAATTGCTCCGAGCGGTAGAAGTATATGTAGCAACTTGCATCATCATTTTTATAATTGTTTTTTTATTTTTACTATATTAGGTTTAAAAAATTTAAGCTAAATTTAATAATAAAAAATCTTACAATGTAGCAGTTCAATAGTTTTGGGGTTTCTTATCACTATTTCTCATGAGTTTGAAACATTATGAAAACTTAACGCTTGAAATATCTGTATTGGAAAGAAAGCTGAAATCGGTTTAGACCGACAACCAACTGTCCTTTACCCTACCTAATTAGACATTAATTTTGTGGGCACGTTTTCATATTGTTTGATTCTATAAGTGGCACCCGAAGTATTGACGGCCGCTTTGATCGCCAATATTTAAAATCTGATTTTTACCATTAAATCAATTTGTATACACATTACACTAAAAAAAAGATAAAAGGGTATACTAAGTTTGTGCAGTCTAGGAGCATTTCAACTACCAGAAGGAGGTGTGGCAGGTATGGACATATCATTATTATTATTATTACTATTATATATTATTACATTATAAATTGTTACAATTTTGTCTGCAAAGAGTTGGGGAATGATTAATAGGTAATGAGATTTTCGACTCGAAGAGAAAACGATTTTTTTGAAAGAATGATTTGTAAGACCAAGCCCTGGGCAGGATTTGAACCTGCGACCCTCTGAGTGTGAGTCTAGCAGGCTTAACACTAAACCGCAGACGTCTACTGGGTATGGACAAAAGCATACACAAGTGCTCAGATTGACATTCTGAGCAATTGTGTCCGACCGTCTTTCCGTCTGTGACCACTTTTTCTCCAAACCGTAAGAGATATCTTAATGAAACTTAGCAAAAGTATAGTCTGGATAAAGATATAGAACTATATGAGCCCATTTCGACAAATACCACGCCTACCTCCCAGACTTCCAATTAATCGCATAGTGATGCTATTTAGCAATTACGAAGATGTGGGCCCTACCAAACACTATGCCAAATGAGAAGTTATATTTACAGTCAAGCCTACTATTAACAAATATTTATAGCAGATTAAAGCAGATGTACGAGTATCAACGAAATTTCACAGGAACGTTGAGGGTAATACCATTAAACACCACACAAAAAGTTGGCGAGTTATTTTCACAGCCACGCCTACAATCCATACATTTTTATAACTGCTGAAAGCTCGAAAAGTTTTTAAGAATTCTGTTATGACACAGTACACAGTGAGGAGAACGGAGGTCCCATTAAGTCTATATTGCCTACCTAAAATTTTATCTGAGCAATATCGGTTGTTCATTTTGTGATCATTTTGGACATTTTTTTATGAAAGTGGGAGTTCAAATATTATGCGCGCATTTTACGTCATATTTGTAACTGCCAAAATGTGGCTTTATTTTGAAATTTCAAACACATTACAATATGTGAAGTTATATGCATATGTAGGTAGTAAGCAGGGCATTAAATTTACACCACTATTATTTGCATAGAGCTTTAGAGATACTTACATTCTTCCTTGTAAATTCCCCTGATAAATTACGAATATATGTTATTTAAGAAAAAAAACCCATGGCAAAAACAACTTTTGTACAGTAGCAACTAAAGTGCTAAAATAGGACAAATATTTATACCCTTTACCTTTAAAAAAGGTAAATAGGGTATACTAACTTTGTGCTTTTGAGAGGGGTTGGAATTTCAAGAAGGAGGCGTGGTAGGTATGGACATATATATACAGATATGATCAGAATCACTTTCTAAGCAATTTTTATTTTGTCCGTCCGTCTGTCCGTCTGTCCGTCTGTCCGTCTGTGGCCACTTTTTTTCTACACCGTTAGATCTATCTTAATGCAATTTTGCAAAAGTATAGTCTGGACAAAGATACAGAACCAGATTGCTATATGGGCCGATTTGGACAAAGACCACGCCTACCTCCCATATAAGGAACTTTCTTCACCTTTTTTAATATGACTATAACTTCGGTACAATTGACGGAATCTTGATGTTATTTGGCAGTTATGCAGATGTGGGTCCCACTAAACACTGTGCAAAGAGTGGGCGGTATATATTAACTGCCACGCCCACTATTAACAAATATTAATAACTGAAGATCTGGTAGAGATTTACGGACGAAATTTTACGGGAGGGAACATATGGACATTACAAAGCTATCTGCAACAAAAGGGGCTGATCAGAGAAAAGACACGCCCACTTTTGATATAGGGAACTTTCGGGTCTAAAATTAAAATTAGCCTACCTATGCTCGTATTGATGCCAGCGGAATAAAAATTTGCAGAAATATACATGGAGTCCATAATAGTGTGTGCAGAATATGGAGATCATACTAGAACTGCCACGCCCACAATTAGCCAAAAATCATTCCAGTGTTCCTATTAAATATTTATCAACGAAATTACACAGGAAGGTTGCGGGTACTAACATTAAACACCACACAATAAATGGGCGTGTTGTTTCTACAGCCACGCCCACTATTCACATATTATTATAACTTACGACCTATATAATATTTTTTAACGAAATTTTATATTAGTACGTATATGGACCCTACAAAGCGATATACAAGATTCGGAGTCGATCAGATGAAGGATACGCCTCCCTCCTATATAATGAACTTTGGGGATCCCACTTAAAGACAATTACCCTACCTAAGCTTCTAGTGATGATATATGAAAACAAATTGGTAGATGTATACACTGGGTCAGTACTAGCATGCATTCCAAATGCGGACAGATTATAACTACTGCCACGCCCACAATTAGCCAAAAATCATTACTCTGTTCCTACTAAAGATTTATCAACGAAATTTCACAGGAATGTTGCGGGTACTAACATTAAACACCCCACAAAATATGGGCTTGTTATTTCTACAGCCACGCCCACTATTCACATATTATTATAACTTACGACCTATACAATATTTTTGGACGAAATTTTACATTTGTACGTATATGGACCCTACAAAGCAATATACAAGATTCGGAGTCGATCAGATGAAGGATACGCCTCCCTCCTATATAATGAACTTTGGGGATCCCACTTAAAGACAATTACCCTACCTAAGCTTCTAGTGATGATATATGAAAACAAATTGGTAGATGTATACACTGGGTCAGTACTAGCATGCATTCCAAATGTGGACAGATTATAACTACTGCCACGCCCACAATTAGCCAAAAATCATTCCAGTGTTCCTATTAAATATTTATCAACGAAATTACACAGGAACGTTGCGGGTACTAACATTAAACACCACATAATAAATGGGCGTGTTATTTCTACAGCCACGCCCACTATTCACATATTATTATAACTTACGACCTATATAATATTTTTTAACGAAATTTTGTATTAGTACGTATATGGACCCTACAAAGCGATATACAAGATTCGGGGTCGATCAGAGAAAGGAGACGCCTCCCTCCCATATAATGAACTTTGGGGACCCCACTTAAAGACAATTACCCTATCTAAGCTTCTAGTGATGATATATGAAAACAAATTGGTAGATGTATACACTGGGTCAGTACTAGCATGCATTCCAAATGTGGACAGATTATAACTACTGCCACGCCCACAATTAGCCAAAAATCATTACTCTGCTCCTATTAAAGATTTACCAACGAAATTTCACAGGAACGTTGCGGGTACTAACATTAAACACCACATAATAAATGGGCGTGTTATTTCTACTGCCACGCCCACTATTCACATATTATTATAACTTACGACCTATATAATATTTTTTAACGAAATTTTATATTAGTACGTATATGGACCCTATAAAGCCATATACAAGAAATGGGGTCGATATAATCATTTCAAGGTACCCTACCAAAAATTGCCGTAAATGCGCTCCTAATGATGATTTATGAAGAAAACATCCCCATTGTTGAACTCGCAAGCACAAGAAAAGGTAAAGGGTATTTCGTAGTCGGTCTAACCCGACTTCAGACTTCTTTACTCGTTCTTATATGTTTTTATGAATATATATTAGATTTTGTGTAGCTAAAACACTTAAATTGATTCTTGACAAAGTTATTATAAACAATTTTTGAAACTCAACAGATTTCAAAGAGATATATGAATATCTCAACAATAAAATTTTTTAGTGTACAGCCAACTTCTATTAAGCAAAATTCCTTCGAGCGTAGTATCTTAATTGGTTCCTTTTTTTAAATCAATTTGTGAAAATTTGATAAAATGTAAATTTATTATTCTTTGACAAATAATGAATTATATATTCAAATTTCCAAATGTTGAGATACAATAATATTTTGAAAATTAACCAAATTTTTGTATATATAACATTTAATGCAGGCTAATTTCACGAGGTGAATTAATAGAACAGGACATTTTTAATATTATAAAAATATTAATATGCAGTTTTTCCAATCGATTCTCATATACAATATTTGGTTGTGTGAAAAATATTCTCCTGCTTTATAACGAATGTATTCTTGAGCATTATGCATGTGTATACTCGTACCTATAGAAAAGGGTTATCAGTTTTTTTGCAAACAATACTGGAAACTGACGATTATGACTTTTTTTTAATTGAAATTGCTATTAAGTGTGAAGTCATAAATAATAATTACCGGCAAATTATAATTTACAAAAAAGAAAATTGCACCAAAATATGAAGAGGGAAAAACAGTCACTGTTAGAATTTACATAATTTTACAATTATGTTTAAAACACATTCAAATTTAATGACTACTACATACAAAGAGTTAAGGACAATTGTGTAGATAAGCTATGCATATATAAATTGTGTCATATAAAATTTCATTTCATACATGTAAATCAATATATGTACATATAATTCCAATAGTAGACCACACTATTTGAGTCTAATACTATATTCAGACCTAAACCATATTACGATTATTTTGAAATATTTCGAAAGTGTTATTAAGACTGTTCACAAAGACTCCAATTAATATTGTTTGACAATTCAATATATATTTATTTATAATTCTTATGTAGATACGAAAATAAATTGGAATTTAAAAAATGGATCGATTTGCGGATACAATCAATTATCATTTGAACATTAATCAAAATTTTGTAAAATATGTGGAAGCAATATACAAAGAGAAAATATTGTTTTATAAAAGAAAAAGACAAATACATTTTAAAAGGTGGCTCTTCTCCATTTTCACGAATAATAAATTGTAATCTTATCTGACGTTCTCCTTAATTTCTCTTTTTTGTGTCAAAAATGTCAGAAAAAGTATTGTGAATGTAAATTTTCGTAATATTGGAGGTAATATCTACAATATCACGCATTTGAAGTAATATTGATCACAAAATACATATATATCAGGTGATATTACGAAAGCACTCAATATTACTTAAAATCACTTTGGTCTGAACATAGTATAATAATCAAATCTAATAATCATTAAATTCATCTGTTTCGGATTACAGATGAACCTAAAGCACGCACAAAAATGCCCATGATGAAGATGAAGGCTGCTCACATATGTTTTATGAGTCGCGTCACATATGTTTTATCAGTTTATTGAAGTCATTGAGTCACTGTATGAATATTTGCAAGTATTAAGCATTGAAATAAAAAAATTCCAGACAGCAGCATTCTGCTACATAAAATAAGTATTTATACCAAATGCTATTTGACGGTCACTGTCTGCATCTTTGGATTTCCAACATAAAAACTCTAAGCGCTTGCAGGGACGCGTTTCCTAAAATCCGTGTTAGAATTCCACAAATACACAAGTTCCCAAATGCATGTTTAATCCAAAACAGCAATTCATAAGCTACTGTAAATGGACGCGAATTTAAAGCTAAGCTGGAAAGACGTGATGAATGCATAAATATGGTTTGGGAAGTACGTCACACACACAGGATTTGGATAAGACGCATTTGCAAAACCAAATAAAGGATTAACATTATTGCGGCAAAATGCTTGCGTGGCATGAGGAATTTTATGTAGATATCAACCTGGAAAGAAAATCCGTTCGAAAGAAGCAATTAAACGATAAGGGATGATTCTGTGCGCTGTAGGTAAAACTCTGCTGCTGAGTGGTAAGCAAGATCAATTGTTACAATAAAAAACAGATTAGTGTTATAACTTACTGTACTGTTAGAGCCACGCCTAAAAATAAACCGCCCATTTTTGGTGTGATGCACACACACTATTGTCAACCCCATGTACATTCTGCAAATTTTGATTCCGATGGCACCAATACGAGCATAGGTAGGCTAATTTTAATTTTAGACCCGAAAGTTCTTTATATCAAAAGTGGGCGTCTCCTTTCCCTTATCAACTCAATTTGTTGCAGATAGCTTTATAATGTCCACATGTTCCTTCCCGTAACATTTCGTCCATAAATCTCAACCAGATCTCAAGTTATGAAAATTTGTTAATAGTAGGCGTGGCAGTGAATATATCCCGCCCAATTTTTGTATAACGTTTAGTAGGACTCACATCTCCAGAACTGCCAATTTGCGTTACTGTTCCATGAATTGGACCGAAGTTAAAAAAGGTGAGAAAAGTTCCTTATATAGGAGGTAGGCGTGATCTTTGTCCAAATCAGCCCATATAACAATCTGATTCTGTATCTTTGTCCAGACTATACTTTTACAAAATTTCATTCAGATAGCTCTAACGGTGTAGAAAAAAGTAGCCACAGGCGGATGGACGGACAGCCGGACGGACAGAATCTTTTTATTAATAAGTCATTGTGATTATATATGTATATATATGTCCATACCTACCACGCCTCCTTCTTGAAATTGCAACCTCTCTCAAAAGCACAAAATTAGTATACCCTATTTACCTTTTTTAAAGGTAAAAGGTATAATGACGACGTGAATTTAGTGGAAAAGATATGCTGAGAAAAATAGCTTCAAATGTAAAATTGTGGGGATATAGAGACTTACATCAGTGGCGTAGCTGTGAACGCAGAGGCTCCCTGCAAAAATCTCACTGGGGCCCCTTTGTTATCTTGTTACGGTGGCAGTGTTGTACGAGAGAAAAATAAAAAAGTACTCTTGTTTTGAAAACAAAAATATGAGAAGCAAAAAAAACCGCAATTGCAAATAATTTTTATATTTTGTCAAATACAAGATTTCGAACTAATTAAAACTGGTCTAGCCGATTAACCATCAAATTTATATTGTAAACTTAAAATTAGTTGAATCTTTCGAACATTCCTTTCTGTGAAAAATATACTTTTTGAACGTTCCTTTTTTAGAGAATATATTGTTTAGAAATTACCTCTTTTTAGAGAATGTTGCCCTTTAGAACTTTCCTTTTTTTTATTATTTTCAAATAATGAACTCTTCTTTTTCAAATTATTATATTTTGAAAAAAATAAAAATAAAAATGTAAATGGTACGAAAGTACATACATTTGCTAACTGTTGGTGGTCCTTAGGGTGGGGCCACGTTGACAGCAGGGGGTCCCCCCGCTCCACGAGGTCTGCGAAATAAACTCTATTTAGAAGTAGAGTGCTCCGTATATTATAAAAATATACATATACAATTTTTGTCAAGAAAACACATATATATATATATATATATATATATATATATTTATATATATATATATATATATATATATATATATATATATATTTATATATATATATATATATATATATATATATATATATATATATATATATAAATATATATATATATATATATATATATATATATATATATATATATATATATATATATATATAAATAGGTTCCTTTTGATGATTCATCAACGAAATCCATACAAAGATTACGGGTACATTTCTAACTTACCAGATATACAATATTTTTGGGCGAATTTATATATTTGTATGCATATTGCCGCTACAAACCCACACACAAGAAACGGAGACGAGCAGGAAAAGGCCACACCTCGCTCCCACCCATATGGTGAACGTGAGGGATCCCACTTTAAAAAATTTACATTATCTATGGTTCTAATGATGGTATACGAATACAAATTGCTAGCAGTATGTATTATATCCGTACTAGCATGCATGCAAAAAAAACCACAAGGTTTAAAGATTTATCAACGAAATTTTACAGGAATGTTGCAGGTACTAACATTAAACACCGCACAAAAACTGGGCGTGTTATTTGTAGATCCACGCCTACTATTGACATATTATTATAACTTACGACCATATTTGACGATATTTGTGGACGAAATTTTATATTAGTACATATACAGACAAGAAATGCGGTCGATCACATAAAGGAAACGCGTCCCTCCCATATAATGTTTTTGGGGATCCCATTTTTAAAAAATTACCCTATCTATGCTTGTAACGAAGATACATACAAATTGGTAGTAGTATATATTAGGACAGTATTAGCATGCATATTAAATATAGGGAGACTATTACTACTGCCATGCCCACAAAAACACAATTTTAACTTTTTGGGCCCTGTGCAAGATTCATCAGCGAAACTTCTTACGAAGGTTCAGAGTGCTAGTACAAGCCACAAAACGAAAAATGGGCGGTACATTTTGAGAGCCACACCCTCTTTCCCAATTTTTTGGACCAAATATTTTATGAATCCGTATAGGCATTTACAAGAAATAGTGCCGATCATATAAAAGCCACGCCTCCCTCTACCCTACCGAAAATTACTGAAGATATGCTCCTAATGATTATTTATGAATAAAACAGCTCGCACGTACAGAGAACTGTAAAGACTACAGACTTCTTTACTCGTTAGGTTTGTGGTTTTGTTTGGGATGAAGTTGGGGTTTAAACCGGTTTGAAAAATTGTTTGGATAAAAGCTTAGCTTTTTTTCCGGAAGTTTTTGGGATTATAAGTCGTTAAGTGAGTCATGTTACTATGCTCTGCTTGGGTTTCTTTTTTTCTTACAATATTGGAATGGAGGTGCAATTCTTCAACAAGACACACTACTACGTATGCATACTGTTCGCATTGCGACACGAGTAGTGTGGGATTCCTAACCACTAAAAACCACCTCCATCGTAGCCTCCCCCCGCGGGACCACTGCACGGTATTATTTCTCCGGGGTTGAAGGGGGTGGGTGGTCAGCGGACTCCTTCTAGCTATTTTCCAATGACTGTCTGCGTCACCCCAAGTGGCGGAGGTCTTTCATATTGGCGGCGGTGGTATCACACACCGCAGCCAATTTCACCAGGCTCTCAAGAAAATATGCATTATATTGTCGGGCATCACAGACTCTTCACACACTCCTTGATGTGCCTCTCTAGCACTTTTATACCGTGGGAAATAGAAGAAGACATGTTTGACATCCTCTATCTCTGTACCTCCATAATTTGCACAGTAAGGGGATTCCTCCAAGTGGAATCTGTGCAGTTATGCCCGAAAACATCCATGCCCTATCAGCAGTTTTGTGACGTGAAACTTCACCTCACCATGTGACCTGCTGAATATTGGAGATTAGCCTCCTTATCTAGCGGCCTTTTGAAGATGTGTCTCACTGGGCTCGCCTCTCTTAAAGGTCCTCCGCTTGACAATTACCAAGTGTTCTTCTACACTTGTCGTGTTTGTCCCGTTGTTGTGGTAGAGGTTCATCGCCTTTTTCGCCTGCAGGTTTACGGGAGTCATCCCGTTAAACGGGTTGAAGACGCGGGACGGCCGCCGCCCTGCAATGAACAAGTTATTAAGAAAATCATATATATATTATGAAATAGTATTTATTAATATATAATAAAGTTGATAGTAAAGTATGTTGCGATCGTTGTTTTTGGCGTCTGCCGTCTGTATGTTTGTTTTGTTTCTCTCCTTCTTTTGTTCCTTCCACTTGTCCGCTTTGCTGGTGAATGCGGCCAGGCTGAAACCTACCAGACGATTCTGAGGTACAGATGGCGCTGCCTCAGAATAGTAGAAGTTCCAAAGAAAGGTGACTGACCGACTCGACCGCTGGAGCGGTCACTGATGGAATAGCGGAAGAGGCCGAGGAAATGAAAAAGATACGGTTTCAGGAGAGAGAAAAAAAAATCATATAAGGCAGTGGTAGAGAAAAAACGGGTCGATAAGGTGTTAAGTGTTTAGGAAGGAAGTTGTGTCGAAAATTTTTGGGTGCCGCGCGCGTTTGAATTTTGTGTTTGACTGTGGAGGATTTTTGAAGCGAAAAAATTAAGATTTTTTTAATTTGCATTTCGTGTCGGATTTTGTATGGATAGTCTCTCGTCTCGTCCGTGGTCCTGTTATTTATTCGGATATATTTAACGTGTGAAAGATTCCAAAAAATTTTTGAATTCAATTACAATGTACATGTGTAGAAAATAAACGTTAAAATTTTGAATCAATTTAAAGTGTTAGTTTAGTTGAAAGAGTTGGCGTTAGAAAGTTTACCTTGATTATTGAGTGTGCTGAATAGATCCATAACCGCTTGTTTCCGGCCCATCCCATAATAGGGATAACTGATTGTTCCGGCCCACCCCATTCGAGCATCGGAGGAAAAGGAGGCTGCCGCCCGCCCCTAGAGATAAGTATATATTTGTTAAGTATACGCGTGTATACATAGGTATTATTAAGTATTCACGTGTATGTAGGTATTATTAAGCATACGTGTATATATATGTTATTTATTTAAGTCCAAGTAGAATGTTTAGTGTGTTTAATTTTATGTTGAAGATGTTAGGCTAAGGCGGACAATATGGGGCGGGCTCGCTTGTCGTCGTAGAGGAGGATGCTAGGCAAAAATATGAGTTGAAATTTTTTTTGTAGTGTTGTCCCACCCGATGCAGTGTGGCGGGTTAAGGACCACGACCATTGCGGTGAGCTAGCCGTGGCCACCACACTGCATCATTCTAGTGGTGAGGTAACCTTAATGGCGCCCAATTAAAAATAATAGAAATGTAAATTAAAATTTTCCTTGTGATGTATTGTGATTTTGTAGTGAAGCATTTTGTAGTTTAGTTTTGGTGTTTAGTTAATGTGCTCCACTCTTGCCGCTGACTTGACGTGCCAATGCGTAACGCCAACTGCAACGACAAGAGGGGGAGGCTAAATGTGAGATGAAGCCAGCTATCTCATCGTGGCCGTGGTCTGTTGAACAGATCATCGTAGCACTGATGAGATAACTGAGAGGCGGAGTCTCAGTAGATGTAAGGAAAATTTTAATAAAAAAATGACAACTCGCCTGGTAAAAGAAACAGTCCTCCGACAGATTGAAGACAAGGGAGCCCCACCCCGTATATTCGAACATTTATTTGTATAAAAAAACATTATAATTTTTGTAAGAAATATTAAGATTGGAATATATTTACAAAGGGTTATTTATATGGATAAATTTTTATATAAATATGTATTATTCTTTTGGGGTATAGGGTGGCATTGGTAGATCTCCAGGCATAGTTATAGGTATTATGTTATTTTTTTTGTTGTTAGAAGTTAGTTGGTTTTTTTTAAATAAACATGTCAGCGGAATACGGGGAATACGGCGCTTGGCCATCAGCACTACCAAGTCAATACCGGTCAGCCGTGAACTTATTGATATTAGAGAGTGAAAATAGTTATCGGGCGGCGATAAAGGTGGAGTTTGGAAAGATAAGGGAAACGGTCCGGGCGAACCATTTAGAGCTGATGAAGCTCATTAGTGATGCAATGAGACCCATGCAGCAATCACCGGCGCAGGAAAGTAGCCTAGCAGCTGCAGAGTTGGATAAGGAGCCCCAAAATAAAGTAGTTGAAAACTGGGAAGAAGTTAGGGGAAGTGGCAACTCACATGTTAGTTTTGAAGAGGAAAGTACTATCATTTATAATTTAAGTTGTGAAGAGGAAGTTTTGGACAATATACCAACAAGTCAGGACGATGAGGACTTGGCCTCAATAGATCAAGATATTTTTGAGATATTGTTAGACGATAATTCTGTTGATGGTAGTATAATGTCTGAAGCGTGTAACGCAAAATTAAGAAATAGTTGCGAAAATTTATCTTCTTTGGACTCAATAGATATGTTTGTTAACGATTTAGTAGGAGCTCCCCTCTCACAAAATATGAGCCTTAGTGACCATAGTGAACAGAGTACAGAAACCACTAGTCAAAGTGACTCCATAAAATCTGCTGGTAGATCTTTATCTTTAGTTTCAGACAGTAATGGTGCTGTTGCAGCAGATAAAAGCAGTATACCATCGAATGGATCAAAGACAAAACATTCCGAAGGGGCATCATGTAAAAATGATGTGAATATAGTGACTGAACCTACATTTATTGCAATTGTTTATCCAAATGTACTGCTTACAGATCAGCCGACATACTTCGGCAGAAGCAATTGTACTGGCAAAAACTTAAATTATATTCAAATTATTAAGAAATTGCGAGGAGCAGGATCGCGTTTTTGGGTTGCAGAATCTTGTATTCGATAGGGGGAAGTGGTTGGAAAGGGTTAAAACCTTAGGTTAAATTGGTGAAGGCCTTGTGGCACTTCTAGTACCTACTGGAAAATTTGCTTGGGGAGATGTTGGGATTATTCCACGCTAAGAATCTAAACCGGTAAGAGCACGCGACTCTTAATCTCGGGGTTGTGGGCGTAGCTCACGTTGGCGCCTGTGGTACGTGAGGTAGCAATAGTTAGTAAGGAGGTGGAGGAAAGTTAATCATAGGGAATTATGGATTATATAATACATATAAAAGAACTTACTCCCAAATCAGCTTCGTTGGTCTAGAGGTAATCTGAGTTAAAAATCTGAAATTAGAATTGATTACTATGTGTTTTTTTAAGGTAAAATAAATAAAAATGTTCCTGTTTATACGATAGAGTATAGGTGTGTAGGTTAGCGTTTATTAGTGAGTAGAGTGGTGAAGGTGATTCTTCGAGTCGAATGGCTGGGAAGACAAAATAAGTATAGAGTTAGATTAGGAAATTTTGTGTTGTGAATAATTACCGTGCAATTAGGTGTTGGGATCCGTAATCTTCATCAGTGTGGTGGTTCTGTAAAGGAAGTATTATTAGTTTATATGTTTCGGTATATGTAGGTATAGTTGCCCGGCTAGCTCAGGGTAGAGCATTAAGTGCTGATCGACGCTTCCATCCGTGTTCCGGCGGAGTTTATAGTGCTCCTGGCAACCCGTGTGTTTTGTTGCGATCGTTGTTTTTGGCGTCTGCCGTCTGTATGTTTGTTTTGTTTCTCTCCTTCTTTTGTTCCTTCCACTTGTCCGCTTTGCTGGTGAATGCGGCCAGGCTGAAACCTACCAGACGATTCTGAGGTACAGATGGCGCTGCCTCAGAATAGTAGAAGTTCCAAAGAAAGGTGACTGACCGACTCGACCGCTGGAGCGGTCACTGATGAAATAGCGGAAGAGGCCGAGGAAATGAAAAAGATACGGTTTCAGGAGAGAGAAAAAAAAATCATATAAGGCAGTGGTAGAGAAAAAACGGGGCGATGAGGTGTTAAGTGTTTAGGAAGGAAGTTGTGTCGAAAATTTTTGGTTGCCGCGCGCGTTTGAATTTTGTGTTTGACTGTGGAGGATTTTTGGAGCGAAAAAATTAAGATTTTTTTTATTTGCATTTCGTGTCGGATTTTGTATGGATAGTCTCTCGTCTCGTCCGTGGTCCTGTTATTTATTCGGATATATTTAACGTGTGAAAGATTCCAAAAAATTTTTGAATTCAATTACTATGTTTGGGTTTACGCTCGGGTGTAGCGTATCCAATAAAAAGAGAAAGAATATAAGAAATAAATGCTTATTTTAATTTATTAAATTTAAAATATACTAATAATTGTATCGTATAAAATAAAATTCGTTTCTGCAAATTTCTAGGAATTTTGTTAAGTCCAGTATTTAATATAAATTTTAATTTCACAAAACGCTCCACACTAGCTTCAGCACAGAAAATGAGAACGTGTGCTCAGCTCCAGCGCTGCGAACAGAAAGAACGAATGGAAAAAACGGAAACACGAAGTGCGTTGCTCCGCAGCCAACACAGGCTAGTTCCGGTTTACCCATAAACACGCTGTGCGACAGCGACAGCGTGTTGTAGATGGCGCGCGGAACTATCGCCTGCTTGCGTCGGCGTACCCGACAACTAGGTGGGGGTAGTGGTGTCGCCACAGGTATTCCTCCCCCAGTGATCGGCGCAGGAGGCGCGGAGAACGATACGCGTTTCGTCGGTCGACTCCCCGGCTGTGGGGAAGGTTGGTCCCCTGAGCGGGGCGGTGGTTGACTCCTCAGATGACTCCTTGGATGGATCGCTGGCGGGTCATTTGTCGCTGACGATGACGACGGTTGCGGCGATGGCGATCGGGATGGCGATGATGATCGGGATGGCGCTGATGATCGGGATGGCGCTGATGATCGGGATGGCGTTGATGATCGGGATGGCGCTGATGATCGGGATGGCGCTGATGATCGGGATGGCGCTGATGATCGGGATGGCGTTGATGATCGGGATGGCGCTGATGATCGGGATGGCGCTGATGATCGGGATGCCTGCAGCGATGGCGACGATGTTGAGTCACTCATTTCGAGGTGGGCCGGCTTCAAGCAGTCCGTAGATATGGCTTTCTCGACGCCGTTCAAGTCGATGATGAAGCTCTTGTCGTTGACCCGGCGAATTACCTTATGGGGGCCCGTATATGGCGGCTCGAGTGGCCTCCGGATTTTGTCCAGCTTGCAGAATACGTGCGTGCAGGTGCGCAATTCTTTAAAGACGAACGGCTT
Organism: Clusia tigrina; assembly: GCA_920105625.2. Lineage (NCBI taxonomy): Eukaryota > Metazoa > Arthropoda > Insecta > Diptera > Clusiidae > Clusia > Clusia tigrina. Next base: position 162,504,322 of record OV050032.1, read on the forward strand.
CTGTCTCGAGTGGTTGGATGCTGGTAGTGGCTTGATCGCTTTTACCAGCTTGCGCAACTGCTCGATGAAAACCGGTTGGGCGGTAGGGTCGTTTTGTTGTCCGAAGAATTCCCCCGGCAGGCGTAGTTGGGTGCCGAAGAGCATCTCGGCTGGAGTTGCTTTGAGGTCCTCTTTGTACGCCGTCCGCATCCCCAATAGCACTGTTGGCAAGGCGTCTGGCCATGGTGTGTCTGGACTGCACATCAAGGCCGCTTTTAGTGTGCGGTGTAGTCTCTCCACCTTGCCGTTTGATTGTGGGTGGTAAGGCGTTGTGTGAACATGGTTAGCACCCGTCATTTTCGCGAGAGCCGTGAATAGCTCCCCCTCGAATTGACCCCCCTGGTCGGAGGTGATGGTGAGTGGCGTGCCGAAAGTGCAGACCCAACTGTGGAAGAACGCTCGTGCAACGGTCACAGCTCGAATGTCCGGGAGTGGGACAGCCACCGGCCATCGGGAAAAGCGGTCGATGATGGTCAGGCAGTGCGACAGTCCTCTCACCAGCGGTAGCTTGATCAGGTCAACATGAACGTGGCAGAACCTGTCATCTGTCTCCCCGAAGCTTTGCAACTCGGCGCGGTTGTGGCGATGGACCTTCGCGCGTTGGCATGGTTGGCATTCACGGGCCCAGCGGAGCGCGTCCTTGCGCATGCTTGGCCAGAAGTATTTGGCCACCAGATGTTTCGCCGTTGCTCGACCACTCGGGTGGGATGATCCGTGTACGATGCCAAACGCCGTTCGACGCAGGTTGGATGGCAAATAGGGCCGTGTCGCCCCATCGGTAACCAGACAGTAGATCTCGCTGTTGTTGAAAGCGAGACGATCCAGTTGGATACGCGGATTCTCCAGCAGGTGAGGCAGCTCTACTTCAGAGTCTTGCTCCAGGCTGATAGTGGCTTCGTCGAGGATGGAAGGCATCGAGACGGTACAGGTTCGCGAAAGTGCGTCTGCCACAACGTTTTCTCCCCCGGGAACGTACACAAATCGTGTGTTGAACTGGAGGATGTAGTCCAGGTGTCGGCTCTGCCTCGGCGTTGCCTTGTCCGAGCGTTGTTGTGCGGCGTTGGCGAGCGGCTTGTGGTCCGTGTGGATTGTGAAGGCGTGTGCCTCCAGGATCCTCCTGAAGTGCCTGACTGCTGCATACACCGCGAGCAACTCCCTGTCGTAGGCGCTGTAGCGAGTTTTTGGGGGACTGAGCTTCCTAGAGAAGAACCCCAGAGGCTTCCAGGTCCCATCGGGTTGCTCTTGGTTGAGTGCCGCTCCGATGGCGGTGCTCGATGCTTCGGTGTAGAGAGCGATTGGCGCGGTAGGCGAGAGGAAGGCTGAATCTGCAGCTGCTGCGATACTCGCCTTGCACTGCTGAAATACCTGCTCCGTTTGCGTCGTCCAGCTAATCGCCGCCTTCTTCTTCGTTAGGTTTCTCAGAAGCTCGTTGAGCGGGGCCTGTAGTTCCGCGGCGTGCGGTATACACCTGCGGTAGTAATTAACCATACCCAGGAAACGTCTCAGCTGAGTAGAGTCTGTCGGGCTTGGAAAGGCGTCGATCGCCTCGATCTTTGGGCGCGGGGGCCTGAACCCCTCTTTCGAGACTCGATACCCAGCGAATGTAACTTCCTGGGCACCGAGTTGGCATTTGTCCAAGTTGATGCGTAGGTTCGCCGCTCTCAGCGTCTCCAACAATTGGCTCAAATGATGCAGGTGCTCGTCATGCGTCTCGGATGCGATGAGCAGGTCGTCTACGTAGCCCTTCACGAAGGGGAGTTTCCTCAGTAGGTGATTAATTACCCGCTGAAGCGTTTGCGCGGAGTTACGCAGGCCTAATGGCATACCCACGAACTCGAAGGGGCCGAAAGGTGTTGTGACTGCCGTCTTCGGGATGTCAGCTTTGGCAACCGGGATTTGGTAGAAGGCTTTCTGCAGATCGATTACAGAGAATACTTTTCCCCGGCTCTCCTGGATCAGGTCGTCGATGATCGGTAGAGGATATCGGTCTGGCAAGGTACACGCGTTGAGGCGGCGGTAGTCGCCAGTGGCTGGCCAGCTTCCATTCGGCTTTGGTACCATGTGTAGCGGACTGGCCCATGGGCTCGATGATGGGCGTACCACCCCCTTGTCGAGGAGGTCGGCGAACTCTTCTTTGGCAGCAGCGAGTCGTTCACCGACGAGTCTACGGGGGCGCTCGAAAACGGGAGGGCCCTCCGTGACGATGAAATGTTGTACCGGCAAGTCTGGTACAGTGGCCATGACCCCTGCTGGTGAAGCGAGTTGCAGGAAGCGCTGGACGAGCTCTCTATACCGGTCGCCATGTGGTCCCACAGGTGCATCAATGCGAGCCACTGTGGGGATGCCGTAGATTCGAGCCGGGTCCATGCGGCCCGTTGCCGCGATATTGGTAAGGGGGTCTACGATGCGTCGTCCCCTCAAGTCTACCAGGAGCCCATAGTATGCCAGGAAGTCCGCCCCGAGAATGGCAGTTTGCACATCGGCCACAGTGAACGCCCAAGTAAAGTCCCGACGCAGGGCGAGGTTCAGCTTCAGCGTGAGCTGCCCGTATGTGGCTATCGGCGACGAGTTGGCGGCGTACAGCGTGAGGCTGTTTCGCTGTAGTTTGCGGGCGACCGTTCCCCTCGGCAGTAAGGAGACCACTGAACCCGAGTCCACGAGAAAGCGAGTGGATGTCGTTCGATCCATTACGTGTAGGCGTTTTTCGGTTGGTGGTCGGCCGGCGTCGTTCGCCCAAGTCGGCGTCGGCAGCGCTAGTTTCCCGACGGCGTCGAGGCGGCGGCCACGGCGGCGGCAAAGATACACGGTGGTCGGCACTGCTGTGCTGTCGCCCCGTACTTCAGGTGGTACCAACATTGGCCAGGCGCTGTAGAGCGATCTCGATGCCGGCTGGGGCTGCGGGTTTCAGCGCGACCCCTATGAAGTGGGGGCGTTATTTTACGCAGCAGCTCCTGATTCTCCCGCGTTAGTGCCACGAGCTGTGCCACTGACTGGCGCAGTGCGGCAAGCTCTGCGTGCACGGAGTTACCCGTTGAATCGTGCGACGATCTGTTCGCGAGTGGAGAGCGGGGTCTCGGAGACGAGAGTGGAGGTGACGTAGCTGCCACTGTAGGTCCGTTGTCGACCAGCTCGTCAGCTGCCTCTGCGAGCTCCTCCAGACTGGTGCCTTTCAGGATTTTGAGTAGCCGTCGCGTTGACGGCGGCATCAGGTCGAGCCACTTCACGCGGATGATGTCATCCGTGGCCAGGTCACCCGCTAGGGAGCGCATCTGTCGCAGGAGTTGGGACGGCTTCCTGTCCCCCAGCTCGAGTTGGGTGAGTAGTCTGTGGAGCTGTCGATCCGCCGAGTCGGTGAGGCGATTTAATATTGCCGTCTTCAGCACCTCATACTTGCCCACGGGCGGCACTGTGCGGAGTACATCCGCGATCTCGGAAATAGTCTCCGGGTCGAGCGCCGCAACTACTAGATTCTAGCGGCTGTTGTCGTTGCGCACATGGTGTATTTGGAACGCGGCCTCGATCTGGTAAAACCACAGATCGGGGTTACTCCTCCAGAAAGGTGGGAGCCGACAGCTGCTCACCGCCTCGATCGCGGGCGGCGACGAAAAGGAGGCGTGTCCCCCAGGTTCCCCTGCACGGTGTGGCGGCAGGTGGTGTGTCGGTATCAGCAATGGCGTGGGCATGGCCAGCTGTGCCTGCGCATGCACGTGCGGTGGTTGCGGCTGCTGGTGTGGTGCCGGCGGCGCTGGTCCTGAGGCTGTTGGCGAGTGGAGCATCTATGACGTTTTATACCCCTGTATGGGGCGCGTGTTTCGATCACGTCGGGGTCACCAATTTGGGTTTACGCTCGGGTGTAGCGTATCCAATAAAAAGAGAAAGAATATAAGAAATAAATGCTTATTTTAATTTATTAAATTTAAAATATACTAATAATTGTATCGTATAAAATAAAATTCGTTTCTGCAAATTTCTAGGAATTTTGTTAAGTCCAGTATTTAATATAAATTTTAATTTCACAAAACGCTCCACACTAGCTTCAGCACAGAAAATGAGAACGTGTGCTCGGCTCCAGCGCTGCGAACAGAAAGAACGAATGGAAAAAACGGAAACACGAAGTGCGTTGCTCCGCAGCCAACACAGGCTAGTTCCGGTTTACCCATAAACACGCTGTGCGACAGCGACAGCGTTTAGTAGATGGCGCGCGGAACTATCGCCTGCTTGCGTCGGCGTACCCGACAACTAGGTGGGGGTAGTGGTGTCGCCAAATATGTACATGTGTAGAAAATAAACGTTAAAATTTTGAATCAATTTAAAGTGTTAGTTTAGTTGAAAGAGTTGACGTTAGAAAGTTTACCTTGATTATTGAGTGTGCTGAATAGATCCATAACCGCTTGTTTCCGGCCCATCCCATAAGAGGGATAACTGATTGTTCCGGCCCACCCCATTCGAGCATCGGAGGAAAAGGAGGCTGCCGCCCGCCCCTAGAGATGAGTATATATTTGTTAAGTATACGCGTGTATACATAGGTATTATTAAGTATTCACGTGTATGTAGGTATTATTAAGCATACGTGTATATATATGTTATTTATTTAAGTACAAGTAGAATGTTTAGTGTGTTTAATTTTATGTTGAAGATGTTAGGCTAAGGCGGACAATATGGGGCGGGCTCGCTTGTCGTCGTAGAGGTGGATGCTAGGCAAAAATGTGAGTTGAAATTTTTTTTGTAGTGTTGTCCCACCCGATGCAGTGTGGCGGGTTAAGGACCACGACCATTGCGGTGAGCTAGCCGTGGCCACCACACTGCATCATTCTAGTGGTGAGGTAACAAGTAGAATCTTTTGTTTTTTGTTTTCGGGTAGTTTCTTATTATTAGGTTCATTAGTATTAATTAGTTTAACATATTTCGCAATCAATTCATCCCAAGTTTATTTATATTGGTAGAGATACCAAATTCATTGAAGAACACAATTTTTCACACGAATATGTCGACACACACATCTTCAAAACAGTATTAGCAAATTTGTTCATTAATAATAATTTATTAGATAAATAATCCCATATTTTTATTATAATATTTTCAATATTTAGTGTGGGCTTATTATTATCTGTACTACTTACAGGCATTATTCCTTCTAATTCGGAAATCAAGTTTTCATATTTATTTATCCACACTACGGTGGTTTTAAATTGAACTAATTCCATTTCGAAATGATTAAATTCGATTAAGTACTTTGTTTGGAATTTCATTTTTATGGATATCAAATAAAATGAAATGTATTTTTCCATCTTTAAAATTGATTAAATCTCTCCTCAAAAGTTTGTTTTATTTCTTGTGTTCCCATTGAATATTTTTTATTTGCATTTTCTTGAAGTCAACTATATTTTCAACAATTATTGTGTTTTAAAAAAGTTTTTGTAATTGAGAAAAATATATCATTTCCAAATCCTTAGAAAAGATGTCAAATTTCTTTAAAAAGATTTTACTATTTTCAAACAGCATGAAAACAATTTGTCCATTTTCTATTTTTGTCAGTTCATTAATTCAAAAAGAGCTTCGTTTATTCTAATAAATTGAGAAATCGATTTAGAACTTGACCGCAACTGACCCGTCGAACATTATTGTATGTAAAAATCCTTGAATACTGTCACTCAATTTCCTATAATTATTTCGAAAATTGTCGTTTATTCAAAACTCTTCTATTTATAAACTTGATGACTTTTTATTACAACTGGCATTACGTTGGAATATGTTTTTAAGAAAATATTTCTTCTAATGCCATTACTCGATATTCAATTGCCTTATGGCTTTTTGGTAACTCATTTATGCAATTTATAATAATGCTTTTTTCTATAAAATCTGCAAATAAAGTAGCACTACTTTCTAAAAACGCTTGTTGTACAAACTCTCTTTCTGAAAGAGGTGGGGAGCAATGCAATGGGCAACTTGAAACTATCAGCTGCAATGTTAGATTTTGGAGTCCAAAAACTTTTGAAAACACTGGTTTGTGAAGGATTTTCTTTTTTCTGGTGTTGAAAAAATGAAGTTCTTCATTTTTCATTTGGTGAAAGGCCGATATTAGAATGCAACTTTTCAAAGTATCTTTGTACATTGTATGTACGTGAAGTGACTTTTTCGTTACAATGTATACACAGTGCAGGGCTACAGCAAAAAATATGTATGTTTAGAATGCAATAATTTGAGGAGAAATTTCCTCACTAACGCCATTAATGACTCGGGTGTACACGCTCAGGCATATGCGGATGATGTTGGCTGTCTTGTGACAGGTCCATCCTTTATGATTGTCTGCAGAAGGGTGCAGAGAACTCTGGATATGATTGAGACTTGGTGCAGTGCGAAAGGGCTACCGGCTAATCCTGTCAAGACTGGTATTGTCCTCTTTACCAGAAGGAGAAAGCTTGATGGACTTATCCTGCCTACACTAAAATGAGTCAATATCCAGCTATCCAAGGAAATCAAATATCTTGGAGCCATCCTTGATAACAAACTTCTTTGGAAAACACATGTCGAACTGAAGACATCCAAAGCACTGCCAGTTTTCTGGCAGTGTAAGGGTATTTTTGGTAAGACATGGGGTCTTTCCCCTAGTAAGGTCCTATGGATCTATACAGCTATGGTTCGACCTATTATCACCTATGCATCGATGGTTTGGATGAGCAGACTCTCTCTTGTATCAAAACTACAACATGCTGTGGCCATATGTTGTACCGGAGCATTTCCGACTACTCCAGGCCCGGCACTTGATGCTTTGGTGAATCTCCCGCCACTAGATGTCTTCATCCGCGGAGAGGCCGTTAAGGCCATCTGCAGAGTGAAACATAGTGGCCACTGGTATGGGGTGTACTCGATATTGGACGACGGCGCAGGCACTGACATCGATTCTGCAATCCTGTCTATGCCCCCGGACTCCATGTCGTCAACCGTCATACTAGAAAAGCGGTACAATGTGTTGCTGCCAGAGGCTCGTTCGTGGTTAGATCCCGAGAACGAGCCCGGCAAACACTGCTGCCGTATTTTCACTGATGGCTGCAGGACTGAAGAAGGTTCAGGTTCTGGTATCTTCGTGGAATCTTGTGGGACCCGTCGGTTCTGTGCCCTTGGTCTGCATGCGTCTGTGTTTCAGGCGGAGGTGTATGCGATACTTGAGGCGATGGACTTTGTTGTGGAAAACAGGTGGAAAGGCAAATCTATTTGTGTCTGCAGTGACAGCCAAGCTGCGCTCATGGCCTTGGATAGTCCGACCACCACTTCCACGATAGTCAGGTCCTGCAAATCCAGGCTAAATTGTGTTGGAAAACATAATAGTCTGACGCTGACTTGGGTCCAGTGTCACGCTGGCATTGCGGGTAACGAGACCTCTGACTCTTTGGCCAGGATGGGCTCCGAGGCTGTTTTTATTGGCCCTGAGCCTGTTCTGCCACTCCCTTCTGCTGCCATCAAAGCCACTGCAAACAAGTGGGTTGTTTCGACCCACAAGCGAGCATGGCGGGCTGAGAGAGGCTGCGGATGGACGAAAATTATGCTACCTGCTATCTCTGACCGATGGTCGCGGTTCCTTTTATCTTTAGGTAGGAGGGACTGCAGGCTGTTGGTTGGCGTGATGACAGGGCACTTTCTATAGGCTAGGCACATGGAAAGGATTGGCATATCAGACAGTGCGCTGTGCCCAGCCTGTGGAGAAGAAGACGAGACGGCGGACCATTTTCTTTGCGTCTACCCTGCCTTTGCTCGAATCAGGTTTGGGATTTTTGGCACTGATGTGCTGAGGAGCAACCAACTTGGCTCCTTGGCACCACAGGATCTACTGCTACTTCTTCGGAGGTCGGGTAGATTTAAAGCCGAGTAAAAGAGAACCTTAAGTGCAGTACAATGGATATATACTCTGTCTGAGTGCTGCGCTTACTAGATTGTTCCGACAACAAAAAAAAAAAAAAAAAAAAAAACCTTCCGGACGCTTACGACAAGGGTGCCATGTAGTTCAGCACATTCCCGAGCTGGTACATCTCTCCGTTATATGATGCAGCGAATAAGTAGGCGCGTCAAGTTTATGAGTAACTGTCCGGAACAAAAGGATGAAATACGACGTTTTACGACCATGACGATCGTACACAGATGCAGGGATACGATATAAATCATTTGGAACTATTTTTTTTTAATTCGACATATATATACTTAATTTTTTTATATTTTTGATTGTTTGTTCTCTAAAAATTTAATTTATAAAAATCAATGCGTGGGTCATTTAAAAAGTCTTCGTGGGTCAGTGTTTGACCTGCACGTCATAGGTTCGTCTACAAAGCCATATTCAAGAAATGGGGTCGATCAAATAATGGCCACACCTCCCTCCATTACAATAAACTTTAGAAAATTACCCTAAATATGCTCATAATAATGATATGAATATAATGTATATTGAAATCTTTATTGCTAGTTAACCGGGCATGTATCGCCGAAACACCTGTCAAAAAAGTCGATTCATCAGTAAACACAACTTAAGACCAATCGTGATTAATTGTTTTCCCTTGCCCAGGTCCTCCTGTTTTTTATGTGGTTTACCGTAAGCAATGGTTTCGAGGTTGTGAAGCGAAATTTAATCTTTGCCTCGTGTAAGCGCTGCCTATCTGCGCTGATACCAATGTTAATTCCATATTTGAAAAATTCCTTTTTCCTGTCGGTTGGTCGTTCCTCTCGATTTCCTGCGATTCGGACGGTAATCTTCATTTTGTGCGTCATCGTACCACTTCACCCACTGCTTAACGAAACATCCGACTTCTTAATTACAGCATACAGCTGTATATGGCATTTTCGGTTATTTCGGGTGTGTGCATAACAGTATGACCTAATACTGTTTTACGTACACGGAACTCATTTCGTCAAACGTTCTATCTTAATGAAGTACCGCGCAATATGACATTGGCCTCCAGCACGTGCTTTTCGCTCTGTGTGGTGAACGAGTGTAACGACAGTGAGCTTTTAAAACTCACAACTAGCAATGTTCATGCCGGCATTGGTCTGCCAGGAAAGGACCAACGTACACTGACAAGCACAAGGGAAGGAATGCCACAAGGCCCTCTTTCTGAGCCAGCTCCCGCCCAAACGTTGAGACGTACGCGCATTATATAACACATGAACCAAGTTCTTTGTCGTGGGCAATATCTTACCCCTCAACCAACAAGACCCACACTAAACACACAAATTCCCTACTCGAATTCCCTCAATACACATACTCACAAATTGCAGCCTACCCAGCAGGAAAGGAGATCATCCCAGGAGTACTCCCCGTAGTCTGCAAAGGGAGATATCATTACTCCCTAGAGCACTTCCCTTTGGCCTCCTTTTTACATAGGCATGTCCTTGGAAGGGAGGTCAGATCGAAATGCTACAAAGTTGTTTTTTCTGAGCGAAAAAGCTCTTTTGGATGAGAGACCTCCCATTAACATCATATGGGAGCACAAAGGAGTATTCCTTTTTATACTCTCTTTGGCCTCCTTTTTACATAGGCATGTCATTGGAGGGAAGTACTCCTTTTAATATCTTCTGGGAGCAATAAGGGAGTGCTTCATCTCAACATAGATTCATTTTCAGGCCCTTTCCAGTTTCCAATTTATACAAAAATTATAACAAAATGAAAAAATTTAATTTATTTAACATTTTATTTAATATTTAAAACAAAATTTGTTATTAAAATCAATATAAAAAAAACATTTTTTCCAAACACTCGCTTTCCAAGGACACTCAAAGCAAAGAAGACAAAGAAAAGACATTCAATTCCCTCCAAATTTATTTACCGTTCCGACCATTTTTTTTGGTCACACGTATAGTGTATGTGAATTTATTGTGTTTGTAGTAAAAATATTCCATATCCCTGTAGTGAAAATTATAGGCAGTCTTCAATATGTACTACTAAATTTAATAGTAAAAAATCAAGTGGTTAATTTACTAGTTCAAAACTTATTTATAAGTTAACCAGTTACTGACTTTTGCGGCACTTCATTGCCGTGTATACCAAATTTTTCCTTTCTTGTCAATTTAATTAAAAAGGAGGTAAAGACAAACATTGGAATTTGAAGAAAAACAATTATTTTTATAATTTCAAGCACTTTTTGTAATCCCTCAATTTAGAGATAAATTTTCAAGTTAACGCGACACAATGAATTAACATGCTGAATTAATGTCGAGTACACATTATTATATTATGTATATATGAATTTTACATATAATCTGAGTTTTACTATTACTTTAACTAGTTGGTTTCACTGCTGGGATGTTGTCTAAAATAGCGAATATTCGGAGAAAAAAATCAGAAGAAATCAGGGCTACGTTTAAATTAAACTTTTAGGGGGTCACTTCATTTGTATTTTAGAAAGAACTGCGAAACTTCTAAAAAGAAAAGGTTATAATAAATCAAAAAAAATTGTATAATTTAATTTGGAATTGAAAACTCAAATGTTAACAAGTTCTTTTCATAAATTATAATTATTCTTAATGTAAAATCTGATCCAATTGCTTTCCATTTACACTTCTGTTCACTGTAAACGCACCATAGAAATCATAAGATGTAGAATAATAATAATTTGGTTTTTTGACATAATATTATACTACTAATTACTAAAATAATTAATAAAAATTCATTTATATTAAAATGGGGTCCGACTGCCCCAGCAGTACCCCAAGCGTGGTTAAATATGCATGGCCATGAACGAATGAACGTGCACAGGGGACAGTAAAAATATTAGAATTTGGAACAGAAGGAGACAAAAATTAAGAAATTGACGGTCAAAAGAAAATTCAACGTTTTTACAGTATTCTCACAAATAACAACAGTTTCAATAATCTCAGAAAAATCTTCAAAATAGGTCAAAAATGCACCTAAACGAATTAAGTTAACGGCTTTATGCTTTTAATTAAACAGAGGTAGTGTTTCTTTCTTTAATAATGTAGAAAACAGTTTTTTACTTTGTCGAATTCATTTTTTTACTTAAACGTAACTGGAATATTTCGACTTGGGGTTTTACGGGCTTTGGGTAAAATACACAAGAATGAATTTTGTATACGGCAAAGGTATTTTATACGGAAAGTGGGGCTTAAAACAAGGAATTTGTGATATTGCGTATAAAAGAGTTTTGCCATGTTATGAAAAAGCATAATATGTGTATATTAGAACTCTTGACAACATAAAAAAATATGCATGCATACAAAATATTTTACTTTTGAATATTTTATACATTTATGAAATAGCAGTGTAATATTTGCTGCAGCTATATACGAGTATATGCATATGTTTATTATTCTTTAGTTGATATATTAAGAAAGTGCAATTAACGCATTGTTTATAAGTGGCGCGTTTTTTTTAATGTGGTCTCCCCAATAGGCCTAATCCATCGCATGTGACTTTGGAAATTTCCCGTAATCGCAATCAATAAATTTGGTTCCATGAATCCAGTTAATAATTTAATGAACCAACATCAATAAACTTTTTGTCATCAAAAAACACCTCCAAGAACAAAATACTCGTTTCAAAAGGAAATATGCAATTGAATGGTTAAAAGATATGAAATCTTTGATACAAAGCATATCGGAATCAGAAATAATTACACAACCAAAAGAAAATCGAGGGGAATAGTGTACACATATGGAAGTGTCTACCTAAATTGTAGCATAATTTTCACAAAAATAATTGAAATGAAGTTCGGTAATTTTCATTTGGAGTTATACTTTATAGCATAACTATATTATACTGAAAGGGAGAATCAATTGACCCAATTTTATCGTTTATATTAAACTAGCAGACCCCGATGCACTTCGTTGCAACCAACCAAAAAAAGAAAAGTAATATTCTAGATTTTTTTATGAAATGAATGCATTGTATTTCCAAATTATTAATGCCAATCCAAAACATTTGGATACACAATATTTTTTGTTTGCCCATTTGAGGCGATCACAAACAAACAATTTGGAGTTCCAACTCTTGAGCAGGCCACGTATAGCTGTCCATGTGAATAGCACGGCTCCTCCAAATTTAATCCGTGGTATGAACACAATTTCACCTTTCACTATTTCGGTCAATATTGTCCGCGCACGTTGACTAATAGCAGACGCAAATAGAAACATTCGGCGTTGTTCGGATGGATGTTGTAAATGCGTCCTATGGCATCGGTTTTACGGATATTTGGATAACCGTCAACACGCTCCCCTTGCTTTCGCCGTTGAAATATTTTCGATGATGAATTCCAAGTGAAATATTTTGGTATTTCGGAATATAGCAATGTTCTTGCAAATTCACCGTTTTCACACAACTCGAAGAAGGCAGTTAGTGTTGTCCCCGGTGGTCGTGCTGCTCTCTGTTGTACATTTTCTGCAGTGAAATAAACGCGTTGACCATTTTCGAGATGAACTGCCAAATGAGCAACAACGGGATACCGGTCGTGTATTGGGAACGATAAAATGCGCCATACCGCTTCGTTGCTGCTTATATAACGGCCCATTTGGTATTGCTGAATTTCATCGATATTCTGATAATCAGCGCTATCCAAGAACTTTAGTTGCTGATACAATCACTGGAAATGACGGATATCCATTATATCGGCGTCGATCCGCTGAAGATGGCGGTAATTCAACGGTCATAAAAGTTCAAAATCAAGACGTTGATGTTGATAATCGTTGGGTCGTGCCGTATTCACCATTGTTCTCAAAAATTTTCGAAGCGCACATCAACGTAGAATATTGCAACTCTGTCAAATCGATCAAATACATCTGCAAATACGTAAATAAGGGCAGTGATATGGCAGTTTGCGGAGTAAAAGGCAGGACTGCCAATCTTGCGGCAAAACAATAATAAAAATCCCAAAAAACACGTAAAGCCAAACAGAATTAATTGCAAAACGTGCAATGATACACACATTAAATTTCTTATGTGCACCCTCCACACAGACCCCAATCACTTCTGAAAATTTCATTTTATGTGCACCCTCCACACAGACCCCAATCACCCCTGAAAATTTCATTGAAATCGGGCAAGCCGTCTAGGAATGATAAAAAATCCGAAAAAAACCACGTAAAGCCAAACAGAATTAAAGTATTTTTTTTTTGTTTTTGCAAAACTCGCAAAGATACACACATGAAATTTCTTATGTGCACTCTCCACATAGACCCCAATCACCCCTGAAAATTTCATTGAAATCGGGCAAGCCGTCTAGGAGGAGTATGCGAACAGGAAGTTTTGCCACTTAATTGTATATATATAGATTAATATAAAAACAACAGAAAATTAAAAAAAAATAAATTATTATAATTTGTACAAAAATTAATTAGTGTACAATTTGTAAGAGGAGCACTAGCAACTGCGGCTTTCAGCTCTCGTGTAATAAATATGGTATATTAGTTTTTTTTTACATTTAATACATGTTGTATACTTTGTTACTATTTTTAAATGAAATTAATTAAATTAGTATTTTTATGAAACTATATAATTTTTTTATATTATCGGTTGAAGGGTTATTTAGCAGCTCGCTGGGGATTTTGTCCGAAAGAAGATTGCTCCTCGCAATATTGAAGTGCTGGAATTCGTCCAATAAGTGGATTATTGAGACTGATTGTGTATTGCAGAACTGGCAATTTGGTGTGCCTGATCCATTTAGCAGGTGTTCGTGGCTAATTTTGATGTGCCCTAGTCTGAGGCGAATGAATGGACGGATCTCGGACCAATTGAGATGTGCTGGGTAGTTTGGGCAAAGTCTCAATGGGTTGATTGTAGCATAATGGTGTACGTAGTCAGCCCAATATCTTTTTTGTATTTTGAGCATATATTCATATACATACCGGTGTATGTCTTTTTTTTCGATGGTGTTTAAAGTGTAAGCTGGAGTCCTTCGGGCACTATTGGCAATTGCGTCAGCATATTCCTTTCCGCGAATACCAGAATGGCTTGGAATCCACATTATTTAGATTTTTTTGTTATATTTTATAAGTTTATCTCGGATTTTAGAGACTGTATCACTTCCTTTTGATAAATTGCGAATATAATTGATACTTGCTTGACTGTCTGAGCAAATTATAAATTTACCCCTGGCTTTGGCAGATTGGGTAATTGCGTTGTTGATTGCTGTTAGCTCTGCAGTGAAAGCAGAGCAATGGTTGCCGAGTAGACCAATGCTTGATACCTCACCATTATTGTTTACTACAGCGAAAGACGTCCCATCAATACTCTTTGAACCGTCGGTATATATATATTGCCACGATTTTTCCAATCTTGATTTGTTTTTCAGGAAAATTTGCTGGTAGGTAGCGCTGTCAGTGTCTTTTTTGAGTATTTTAACATGTCGAGTATAAAGGATGAGTCACTGAGCATCCAAGATGGATATAGATTATGAGATCTTTTGATAGGGTTGATAATTAGATGTTCTTGTTTTTCAAATCGGATACATTTATCGATGGTACTAAGAATTTTTATCGGTCGTTCGTGATTTAAGCATTTTGTGATCACTTTGTGAAGGATAGGGCTAAATCCGGACCATAATTTTGGTATTAAACGTAGGGTGGCGTATTGAATTCTTTCTTCTAATGACGGCATTCCTGCCTCAGCTAGAATGTTTTTCGTAGGTGTTGTTGGGAATGCGCGTTGGCTTCTTCTTATACCAGTATGGTATGGTGCGGCTAGACGTCGAATATTGCTAGCTGCACAATTTCCGTATATAGGGAGTCCGTAGTCAATTTTTGACAAGATAAGTGACCTTGTGATGTTGAGTAAGGTTTTAGGATGGGTTCGACAGAATTTAGAAGAAAGGAATTTGATAATATTCAGTCTTATGTCAAGGCTTTCCCTAATGTAACAACAGTGTTCCTTAAAAGTATATTTACTGTCTATGATTATGCCTAAGATTTTCAACGTATTTGCGTTTTGAATGATTGCATTTCGAAAGCTTATATCAAAACCGGCACATGATTTCTTCTTGCAAATATGTAGGGTGCTGCATTTGTTAAACGCTACATTCGCTCCAGAGATGTTTGACCATTTAGATAAGCCTTCAAGAATAGTGGTGAAAGTACTGCGTATGAGATTGTTGTCTTGGCAATTTGAGAAGATAAAGACATCATCGGCATATATGCAGTGTTCTACATATTTTTGCTTTGAAATTATGTTGCTGACTTCGTCGAATGCTATAACACAAGAACATAACAACAGACAGCGGTGATCCTTGGGGGATTCCGTTTGCGAGAGGTTTAACTCCCGACAAAGCTGAACCGATCGAAACTCTGATTTTACGATTTAACAAAAAACTTTTGACGAAATTAAATATTTTTGGTCTGATTTTCCATTTGAGCAATTGTTTAAGTACCATGTGTGGGCCTATTCGGTCGAAAGCCTTTTCAAAGTCTATACTTAGGACTGTGATATGGTTCCTGCATGAAAGTGCTCTCGTTACGTAATGGTCAAAGTAGAGTAGAGCGTCCATGGTACCTTGTCCCTTTTTGAAGCCAACTTGATGTGAGTTTACAAATTTACCCCTTTCGATGAACCACATAAGCCTTGTGGCAATTATTTTTTAAATGAGTTTTCCCATACAGGGGAGTAATGAAATAGGGCGGTATCCCGTTAGTTCTATTTTTGGTTGTTTCGGTTTTGGTATTGGGATAATATTCGCTATTTGCCAGCTTTGAGGGTAAATGCCAAAATGCAAAATATTGTTGAAAAGATCAATTAATCTAGATGTCATCTCTTGAGGCAAGTTTTTTAACATTGGATACGATGATCTGTCAAGTCCAGGTGTTTTTCCTTTTGTATTATTCAGAGCAAGAGTAAATTCAGTTTGGGAAATATCAGTTTCAATATATTTAGCGAAGGAGCACATATTAAGTTGTGAGTTATTAGACTCCACTACAAATTTATTTTTTTCGGTGCAAAAAGCCTTAGAGAAATTGCAGTCTAGAGAATAGTTTGACCATTTACGCGCGAAGTAATTGGAACTATCGATTGGCTTAGATATGAGACCAGAATTGGTGTTGATCATCTTAATTGAATTTTGTTTAATAGCCCCAGTTAGCTTTTTAATATCAAACCAAATTTTTTTAGGCTTCGACAAGGGGTTGATTGTGCGTGTTAAAGTTTCCAAGCACCTCCTTTTTGCTTTTTTTACGTTGTATCTGAACCGTGCTGCCAGTTTTTTGTAGTTTAACAGATTTTCTCTTGACCAAGAACGTTTGAGAATTGCCCATGAATTTTGTTTTTCGGTTCGTAGTGCTGAGAGTTCTGGGCTCCACCATGGGACCGATGGTTTCTTATAATTGTTCTTTGTTTGAGGAATAGATAGATGAGAAACAGTTCGGATGATTTTCGAGATTTTTGCCGCTTCTTTATTAATATGACTTGAACATGGTAAAGTAATGGAAAGCTGCTCGCAGATCTGTCCAAATTTGTTCCAATTTGCTATATCGGTTTTGAATCTCGGCTTTGGTTTATTCTTGAATATTTTTGTAGAAGAATTAATCTCAATTGTTATTGGGTAGTGGTCACTACCATGTAAGTTATCTAATGTAGTCCAATTACATTTGGGTGTTAGGTCTGAGGAACAGAGTGTGAGATCTATTTGTGTGAGTGTATTATGAGTGGAAAAATGAGTGGGAGATCCATCATTCAATACTATGAGATTTGATGAGAGGATTACATCTTTAATCACTTTGCCACGTTGATTGGTTGAGGTAGAACCCCAAAGTGGACTCCAAGCATTAAAGTCACCAATTAGTATGTGTGATGTTGGGAGGGCTTCTAGAATTTGGAATAAATCTCTTGTGCAAAAATTTTGATTGGGAGGAATGTAGACAGATACTATTGTAAGTTTGATTATATGGTTAATTTCTATGGCGATGAGTGAGATATTAGAAGGAATTTGAATTATGTTGTGGGAGATATTTTTTTTTATCAGCAGACCTACGCCTTGTTTGCTGGCCGTGTTTTGGGAAAGATTGTGGAAATACGCATCGTACATTACTGGAATGCCAGTTGGGTATTTGTTAAAGGGAATATGAGTTTCTTGGAGAGCTATTATGGCTGGTGAGATATCTTTTATTAGTAATTGTAATTCATGTAGATTGTTATAGTAACCTTTCATGTTCCATTGTAGTATGTTAAGCATAGTAAATAGAGTAAATAAGAGAGGAAATTGTTATTTTTGAGGATTTAAGAAATTTGAGTTAATTAGTGTGTGTTGTTATTAGAAGTTGTTTATTATTGAGGAGCTGATAATACCAGTGGGTTGATATTAAAATTGAGTTTTGAGGTTCCGTATTGTAGGTTTTTATGTTCGTCTAACTGATAAGTTTGTGTTGAGGGAGTGTTTAAGTGCATTTCGTAGTCGTTTGTAACTGATTTACTTTTGTAAGTTGATTTTGTCATTTGTGATAAGTTAATTTTCGTATTTATTTCTTCATTTCTTTGTTGTTTTTCTTTTGTTTGTTCCTCTGTTATTTGTTTTACTTTATTTTTTATATAAGTTGCGATTGTTTTACCTGTTACTGTTTTCTTATTTTCCGTTGAATTATTTTCGATTGATTGTTTGTGGAAAGCGGGGGCATCATTGTTCCTTGTTGATCCTGCTATCAGAGTTGTTTTTCTATTAGTATCTTCTCCGTTTAGGTCAGTGTTTTGACGGGCTATACATGCATAGGAGGACGTAAGAGTTGATTGCTTACTCTTTGAATTATGAATTTTCTTTGCTTCTCTGAGTGTACATTTGTTTTTTATTTTGATTTTTAGTATTTCCTTTGCTTGAAGAAATCTTGTGCAGTCTTTAGATGATGCGGCATGTTCAGCGGCACAGTTCGCGCAATATGTGCGGGTGCATGGCTGTGGGGAAAGTGGAGGTTGGTTACAGTTGTTGCATGCTGGTGATCGTTTACAGTATTTTGCTGTGTGGCCTAGAATTTGGCAGTTCTTGCATCTCATCGGGTTTTGAATATATTCGCGAACATATGTATTATGCCAAGAAATTTTCACTTTTTCTGGTAAGTGGTATAAGTTGAAAGTGAGCAAAACGACTCCGCTTGGAATTGACTTACCCTCTACATTTTTTGTGAATTTATATACAGACTCAACGCCTTGAGCTTTCATTTCTTGTATGATTTCCGATTCGGGCACGTTGTTCAGGAAGGGGGCATACACTGTCCCTTTTATCAAGTTAAGGTTTTCGTGGAATTTGGTCTGAATTGGACGGATCCCGTGTAGATATTTCGTTTCCAGAAATTTTTTGGCGGTGTTGTTGTCTTTTACTAGAAGCAGTAAGTTACCGTCGCGGAGTTCAGAAATTTTTATTATATCCTTGCTAATGACGTTTAGTGCTTTATGCACTGCAAAGCAAGAAAAGTTTTGTAGCGTTTTGTTGGGGTCTAAAGAGGAGACTCCTATGAATTTTGGATTTGGTAAGTTTATTGTTTCTAAAGTTGGGAAAAATTCCATGGTTTTGTCCATAATTTTTTTTCGTTTTTTATTGGGGCTTTCGCTTAGCAGAGCAAAGCGATTACCCTCTAAATTTGGCCTAGAGGCCATTATTGATTCACGTTAATTTTTGCACAGATAAAATGTCCGATTAGTTTTCACACAAAAAGTAACAAAATTAACACTGAGTATATCGAGATTGCTTTGATTATATTGGTGGTTAGAACGAGAATTAAACTAAAAAATTAAAATTAAAATTATTTTTTTCGATTATTCCGATTTTTTAACTGCTTGACAGGAATTGCTCGGACTGCAGAAAATATATGAACATTTTATAAAATTTAAATATGGAAGAGGTGATGAAGAAGCAAACTAGCTGAAGCCAAAACTGCTGTGTAAGCAATAGTACTGCAGTAATGAAAGTATTGACAAAATTTTAAGTGAATATATAATTTAACATATAGAATGTTCACTCCTACGCATAATTTCTCAATCTTCTTGGGAGATAATGTTTTTCAAGATTCATCTGCAAGTCCGCACGAATAATGTTTATATGAGGTTCTAACGGATTGAGTTTCTGTTTCCGATGAGCATTGCATAGATAGAGATTAAACACCATTTTTTTCTTTTTTTTTGTGGGGTAAGGGGGTAACAAAATGCCTACCGCGTCGTCAAAGGGGTCGTCAGTTCGATGGTATGTGTAGTTTCCATCCACTCAAAATCTTCCCCCTCCTAGGACTTTCTCCCACCCTGGCACCGCGTTTACATGCGTTCAGGGTGGTGTCCCTCTCTAAACTAGTGAAAGGTTACCGGCTAGATACCTGCGTCCAGGTCTCGTTTTTTGGCGCGTAAAATACGCTCTACAAATGTGGCGATCAATTGCCAGTTTTTTGGATTCTTAAGCATTTTGTCCACTATGGTATTGGCATTAAGATATCCTAGCCTGTCTTTGAGGACTTTGCGATATTTTTTCCATCCTTCGCACACGAAGAAAATGTGGTTTGCCTCATCGATGGGCTTGTGCAATCTTGGCTTTCAGCTTTTTTCATGTTGTAGAGGTATTTGCGGAAATACCCGTTTCCGGAAAGCAACTGCGTTATGTAGTAGTTCACTTCTCCAAAGGCTCCACTACACCAGTTTTCGACGTGAGGGATTAGTTTCGCTGTCCATCAACCTTTCTCTCGCCCATCGCTCCTGCCACAGCTTGATTGTTTAAGTTCTAATCCGCCGCCGCGTGTCGTTTGCATCTCTGTGACCTGCACCTCCTCTCGAATTGTTTGTGACGCCATCAGTATAAATATTCTGATGGATTAGGCTACCATTTACGTCGCCACCGTGGTTTTCGGCACCTCTTGTGGGCAGCCTCATTGGCAGCAGTTCTTTGTACCTTAGCGAGTATTTTTCGTCGGTGCTCGGTTTTCAGTGTATCGGCCCACCCTCGTTCCCCTACAGCAGTATCGACTGCGTCGTGTCCATCAGAAGCTTCCTTCTGGTTGCGAGGGGTCCTCCGATATTGGCCATTAGTCTAGATAGCGCCGATGTTATTTTGGCTGATTTTTCTGCGGCATGTTTTATTTGCCCCCAATTGGGCAGTTTGTTGTCAATTCCGATTCCTAAGCATTTCAAGGTCTTCGAGGTCCTTATAGTTGCTGAATGGACCCGCATATCTACATCCAAGGGTGTGTGCTTCCTCGTGAGTAGGATCAGCTCCGTTTGCTCAGTAGCCAGACTGAGACCGTGCGAGTTGAGCCATGTTTTCGTTCGGGTGCGTATCCCACGAGGTAGCAGTCGTCAGGCATATCCATTTTCAGTATTTCATCGTAGCTGGCGTTCCTGAGTTCTGGGCCGAGGATTGAGCCTTGTGCCGCAGTTGAGGTTATAAAATTCTTTCGCTGCTCCTTGCTTGTGTCATAAATAGCTGCGTACTACTTGCATCAGATAAGCGGGTGTCCTAAAACGGCTTGCTGTAGAAGAGTTAATCTAGCTCCGAGACTCCGTTTTTTACATCGGTATGTATGTTTCTCTGCTTAATCACCGCGAGTTTAATTTTTTTAAGAGTAACGCGGTATTTTGTGAGTGACTCGAGCTCTCCTGCTCTCATCTTCGCTATGAATTCCTGCTTTGGGGAACTGCTTTTGTTCAGCGCGTTTTGCTCAGTACCACCAGATTTTTTGGCTAACATCCTGCTGCCCCCTGTCATCGATGGTGTGAGGAAAACGTCTGCCTCCTCAGTGGGCCTGTCTTTTTCGCCGAGGATTTCGTTTGATATGCCCTGAATTCTGTTGCTCCTTATGAAGGGATTTGCAGCACTATCCTCTGCTTGTGATTCTTTCTGTTGTTGTGGTGTTTGTTGTTTTTTGTTTGTTTGTTTTTCTGTGTTTGAATTCATGTTTTAAAGGGTCCCCGCTTCGAGCCGCTATCTCCGCTCGAATGTACAGCTGCTTTAACAATCCCTGCGGCTAACTTTGCATTGCAGGGAGGTCGCACAAGGTTTGACACAAGACCTTATGGGATTTTGTGTTCAGAGTCAGGACCATGGCATTAGTCAGGCTTAACTCAACTGAGCCTGTACCGCCAACTTAATGGCGACGTACCTTTGAACGTACTCGAAGACCCGGCACGGGCTTAACATTGTGACATTTGTCATCAGATGTCACTCTGGTATTCTAAGGTAACAGAATGCCACAACCGCCAGTCCAGATTTCATCGGTTTCATATCATGTAGTCAATAACGGCGCCAGTTTCATTGCCATGTTCATCCCTTAACTAGGGTCCGCGGGATCGCCCGTCATCCCTTATGCCCTTAGACGTAATGCCCTTAGACGTAAGAGTTTTGTTTGTATTAAAACCACTGCTAGACGCTAAGATAGTTAGTTGATATAATAAGCTCAAGAGAGACATTTTTAAGAAGTGGATGAAAAGTAAAAATTAAAAGTAATTTCTTTTAAATAAATTGATTGATAATTTATTAATTGGCGCCCGAGCAGGGACCTTGATATAGCTTTGTCATTTTTCGGTCGATTTCTAGCTCGAGATATGATTTGTCACGTGAAAAAAGGTCGAAAAAATACAAAAATTACAATATCTCAAAAACTATAACCTTGATTTTCGAATTCAGCAGATGAAAATACATAAGAAAAGTCTCCTCTCATCAAATGTACATGAAAAAAATTTTATTTTGTAAACTAGTGTAATTATACTGACAGTATTGATGTTAATAACAACTTATTTTGTTAAACAAAGAAAATCCATAGAAATATCTAACATCATTAAAGCTCCAGAAATTCAAGATCCCCAACCACAAGAAATAGAGATGCAAAATATGCAGCAATAATACATATAAACGCACTAAGAGGGGAGGAAACTTTGGCAAAGGCTGGACCGGACATAACAATGTCCCTAAAGAAGGAAGATGGCAGCTATACCACGAACGACCGTGAAAGGGCAGAGCTACTACTAATGGCACACTTCCCAGAATGTGTGGCAGTAATGAGCAATGGATCGAAGTATAGGCCAAGCAATCCCAATCCCAATGCCAACTCGGATATCAGAAGAGTTTCGGCAGATATTGTATCTGCGGCAAGAATAGATTGGGCCTTAAGTACCTTTCAACCATTCAAGTCTCCAGGTACGGATGGTATTTTCCCGGCTCTGTTACAAAAGGCATAAAGGAATCACTACCGTTTTTGATAAATATCTACCGAAATAGTCTAGCTCTTGGGTACATGCCGACAGCTTGGAGAAAGGCAAAGGTGGTGTTCATACCCAAAGTGGGGAAAAAAGACACCGCCCACCCTAAGTCCTTCAGACCGATAAGCCTGACATCTTTTATGTTAAAAACACTTGAAAAAGTTGTGGATAACTATATAAGATGCGGAATCTTAGAGCAGGTGCCATTGTACCCCAATCAGCATGCTTACAGAGCGGGCAGATCGACAGAGACCGCTCTTAAAAGCCTAGTAGACCTAATGCAATAAACACTTGAGGACAGGGAAATAGCTATTTGCGCATTCCTTGACATAGAAGGAGCCTTCGATAATACGTCACATGATGTAGTAAAAAGGGCATTAGATATAAGAGGAGTGGACTCAATGACATCAAACTGGATGGCAGAAGTTCTTCATACCAGAACGGCAGAGACATCTGCTGGAGGCGAGACAATAACTATCACCACAACCAGAGGCTGCCCACAAGGAGGGGTTCTCTCGCCTCTTATGTGGAGCGTAGTTGTTGACGAACTATTAACGAAATTGTCCGAGGCGGGCATTGACTGCCAGGGCTATGCTGACGACATCGTCTTAATAGCTAGAGGCAAATTTGAAGAAACCCTCTGCGATATTATGCAAAGAGGTCTAAGTATTGTTGGACAATGGTGCAGGTCGGTAGAATTGAAAATAAATCCTACCAAAACCACAATCGTTCCATTTACCAGGAAAAGGAAGCTTCCGAGATGGAAAGACATTCAACTGCTGGGTGAAACCATTACACCCATAGCCGAAACTAAGTATCTAGGGGTAACTCTAGACAGCAAATTAACATGGAAAGCTCATGTTGAAATGATTTCAGAAAAGGCCAAGCGTGCTGTAATGATGTGCAGAAGACTGGCGGGCAAAACATGGGGCTGCAAACCCAGTATCTTATACTGGATGTACACCATGATGGTTCGTCCAATAGTGACATACGGAGCAATCGCATGGCATAATAGAACTGAACTTCAGTCAACGCAAATGGAGTTGGCAAAAATTCAAAGACTAGCGTGCATAGGTATAACCGGGGCAATGAGAATCTGTCCTACAGCAGCGCTAGAGGTAATCTTGGACTTAACCCTGTTACACTTGTTTGTACGGAAAGTGGCAATAGGTACTTTAATTAGGATGTCGGGAGATAAGACAAGGTCCGGGGCATACAAAGGGCTATGGAACCTGAGAAACCCGCTGAATAAATCCCTTCTAGATTATCCACAGGACAAGACTAGTAAGAAATTTGATTTTGAAAAACACTTTGTGGTGAAATTAAGTTACAAGAAGGAAAGGAGCAATTTAAACGCTGCGTACTCGTCAAAAACCAATAGTGGTACTGGAGTGGGGGTATTTGGACCTAGAACCAAATACTCCGAGCAAATGGGTAAATATCCAAGTATTTTCCAAGAAAAGATTCTCGCCATCGAAAGATGCGCGCAGTTTAATCTAAACAGAGGCTATAGAAGACGGGAAATAGCCATACTTTCTGACAGTCAAGCTGCCATTCGAGCATTAAGCTCGTATGAAGTGGACTCTAAGCTATTATGGGACTGTCTACAGAAATTAAATCAGTTGGGAAAGTACAACAAGGTTAGTTTATGCTGGGTCCCTGGCCACATGGGTATCCGGGGCAATGAACAAGCGGACGAACTTGCCAGAAAAGGGGCCTCCATGGCAATGATAGGCCCAGAACCTAACTGTGGCATAGGCAGAGGAGTATGGCAAGAAGTACTTAGGGAACAAGAAAGGCAAAAAAGGCAGGAACTTTTTGCAAGTCATATTGGGCTAAGACAATCAAAACTACTTTTGGGCAACTACAACTACAAAAGATTCAAATTTTGCATTGACTTGCCCAAGAATACTGACCGGGCTTTTGACTGGTCACTGTAAGCTCAAGGGACACCTAAGCAACTTAGGAATCGTTTCAAGTTCATTGTGCAGATTCTGCGACGAGGAAACCGAGTCGCCAGAGCACATATTTGGCTGCTGTGGAGCACTGATGTACAGCAGATACAAAAGCATGGGACGTATTTGATACCAGGTAATCAAATAGCAAAGCTAGATCCAGCTGATATCCTAGTATTTCTAAGCATAACAAAGATGGATGAGTTTCTGTAGGGCTATCCTATATTAGCAGAGGGTTGTACAATAGATCTTTTAAGTCGCAGTACATGACATACCTCCCTTTACATTACATTACAAGAGGGGAGGAGTTAACACATAGAATGTCCTCTCCAACGCATAATTTCATAACCTTCTTGGGAAGTAATGTTTTCAAGATTTATCTGCAAGTCCGCACGAATACTGTTTATATGAGGTTCTAACGGATTGAGTTTTTGTTTCTTATGAGCACTGCAGAGATAGAGATTAAACACCATTAGATGTAGGAGTTATATATAATTAGTTCAAGAGAGATACTTTTAAGAAGTGGATGAAAAATAAACATAAAAATTTTCATTTTTAAATAAATTAATTGATAATTTATTAATTTATATCCAGCATAACACGATTTATAGCATCAATGATTGAAATGCTTTGTCCTTTACAGTAATAATAGACTGTGGAGTCCTACAAATAATTGCAAAGAGTTAGGAAAGTAAGTCTAGTAAATAATTTTTAGAAAGTATAACATACATTACCATACTAATTAGAACGAAAGTGCTACTCAAATTTATGATAAGAAATAAGGAGGCAGAAAACTAAATACCAATAACACTCTAATATACAATAACCAACTCCTCATTCTATTTACACAAAGTACCAAAGTTTAGCCTGACACATCCCTAAATTATATAAAAGTTATGTTCCTACGCTGTATAACCAATAGCCCACAGCTCCGTTAATATTCAAATGTGCACAAGGAATTTAATTCTCAGTGAATACAATATATTCAACAAAAATTCAAGATGGCAGATGGCTTCCGAGTTATGACATGAACCACAATATGAGTAGACCCCAAATTTGGCAAATTTATTATTTGGTTGCCCCATGTGATTGTTATCAGAAGTTCTATTGCACATTTTTTGATGCTTCATCTTGGCCAAATGGTCTTGAAGCATCAATCGGGAGTGCTTTCTAAGTAACACCTCTATCAGAAATTTCAGGACCTCCAGTCTATATGTGCCACATATTCCATGCGAAAACCAATATGAGTATTTTATATTATTTTCGGTTACACAAGAGACAACTATTTGTTGTTTCAAATGGCTTGTGTGATAGTTGGATGGAAATATATATCCAAATATTTTAAAATGTATTGGCAGATCTGGAAAAATATATTAGAAGAATTTTTAAGGAGAAGTATTTTTTTATTAATGATTATGTATCCAAGTGCAAAAAGCCCCCCTTCGCCAAAGTCAGGTTGCAGTGTAGAATTTTCAAAATTGTCCGGAAGTATGCATTACTTATCAATAATTTGATCATACGATACAGTATTTCCATCCGATATCAGTGATAAGTTCCAGTCCAGATTAGTATCATAATCATAGTTGTAGTTAATATTCAATTAGAATGACTAAGTGACGATTTTCATAGATAATAATCTAGCCGTCAGATATTTTATTTCTCGTACTGAGGGACTAACATTGTTTGCAAGTTTAGATCTCCATACGGAAAAAAAAATTTCCAGACAGTCCTGATTCATCTTATATAAATTAAGTATAACATACTTAACTGACACGTCGCTAAAAAAAATAATTGCAGAGTGATCGTATACTGCATAGGGTGTAGTGGAACCCGTCAATGCAATGTATTGTAGTTTGGGAAAGCAGTTTCAAACTCTGGATGAACTCAATAAAACTGTTAAGTTTATCCAGATGCCTATTAGATCCGGAGACTGTCCATTTATTGGGGTTACTCGATGTAAATGTAGTTCCATCGGAAATGTAGTTCCATTTATTAATAATTACTCATATACGAGTACAATTAAAAAATGAAATAAAATAAATACATTTATATTATTTACACGTATGAAAAATCTAAATCTACGCTTCCTGAAAACATTTAATATTATACACTTCTGAATAAGAACATTTGCATTATTACGAGTATATATCTGAATTACATGTGTTCAGTCGACTTGGCTGATTTTTTCTTTTCCTAGTCACTCAAAGTGCATCTACACACCAGTACACACTACAACTGGTCCGTCGCTAACATTTTGTCGTTGCTGATGTCTCGTCTTCAAATCTTATGATTGAAATTCGTTTTCATTCCAATTTCAAATCCGGAAATAAAGAAAGAAAAAATAACATACGCACATTCCTATGCATACACACATATGCATGCACATGCATACCTTAAACCTGCAAGCAAGCATACAAACCTACTCACATAGTAATAGACGAACATGCCCATAGAACTCGCATCAGAAGAAAAAAACAACAATGTATGTTTTTGCTATTGGATTTGCTATTCCATTGCCGAGCAACTTCGGACATTGAGTTAATTAATTATGGCATAGACAGCCACACAATTTTAACTCAAATAGTTGAGTGAAGAGTACGATGCAGTATCTTTGTAGTATATTGTCTTTGATTCCACCATGGAACTAGACTACACTGCCTGCTCATTCTTAATGGACACACTTCCTCATAGCATTCTCTCAAAGTACTCTTTAACCGTTGGGTCGCTTTTTCGATGACCGCTATGGTTTTGAGTTCAGGAAACGTAAACCCCAAATTTGCCTCATTCAGCTCGTCGTGGATTTCCACCTCCGGCACTATCATTTTGTCAACGTCAAGTAAAAATTCAATCAAACAGCGTTCAGAGAGGAGGAGAGGAGGAGGTTCCAGGTCTTTCCACCGTTTTATTTTATATGCAACAAACCTGTTAGATAGTGTTAGATCAATCACTTCTTGCCTTCTGTGTACTACAAAATAGGAGTTGTATCAGTAGATCTAAAGATAAGATAAAATCTAACATCTTGTTATCCCGGATGTTCCCCTTAGTGATACAGAATACTGTGTTCTGAGAATTTGCATCACAATCAACAATCAAGTCCAACCCTTTGTATTCTGCGTATTATACGACTTCTTTACGTTCCCTTGATGGAGAGGAAGTATAGAATCGTAGGGCAGCTAAGCCGAGACAATCGCAGTGATCTACATCTCCACACTCTTAAAATAAAAAAATTCTACCTGTATGCGTTCACTAATTCCTCGAATCATTCCTAACGAACAAAGTATTTAGGGTCAAGTATAAAAGTTTCTTATCTAGCGACTACAACATTGGAGCAGGAGTACAATAGTCAACACGACACAGCAATACTAAGCTCTAACTCTTGTCCTAAAAAAGCAGTCGAAAACCTAAATAAGCACCTACGGGGAATTGAGCAGTGATTGACTTCTTGGGAATACGAGTAAATCAGACAAGCATATCGAATCCAAGAAACTAGAATTCAAACTCAAAGCAGTTAAACTCTATTAGCTCCTTCATAAAGCGTCAGATCCCTGTCTGCAGAACAAAATACTTGTATATAAAGCAACCTTCAGGCAGAAGTTCTAAAAGAGGTTTCTAAGTTGTATTTCTAAAGTACCATGGTCCATGAGTAACGACGGTCTGCATGAAGACTCCCATGCCAAAACAGTCGATAAAGAATTCAATATGCAGTGAGTCAAACACTTACAGCAGCTGCAAAAACACTGAGACTATAAAGAGACATCCATATTAGGAAACCCTATGAGAAAGAAGATTTTGATAAAGCCACTTCCAACAGACATAATATTTTCAATGTATTAAACAATGTACTCGTATAATAATAACAGGGTACACTTTTAGGCTTTAACCATTTAAATGTAGGTTTAATTCTAATAACAACAATTTCTTCAATTTCAACTTTATACCTACAAACTTGACAAAATTGACAACATACAACTTGTACAGGTCTTATAGAATTTTAGAGTTGAAAGATTCATTACAAAAAAAGGTCTCACCCTTGCAAAGAGCAATTTTTGAAAATTTATAAAATATCATAGCCATATATATAATTAAAGCGTTGCTTAAATTCTGCACTCGACTTCAATGGTTTGAAGCTTATACAATGGTTTGAAGCTTATAGCTTATACTATTTTGTGGAACCTTTGTAAATTGTTTGGTATTTTTCTCCCTGCATATTATTTTTGCTCTCCTATTAATGCTGCCATTAACCGTACTCTACATCCGATGCTGCATATAATTTTTAGAATACCGAGTACTAATAATCCGTATAAAGTGTCTAGTTGCAGGTACTATAAATTGTATTTTGTTGAAGCCTGTATAGTCTTTAAATCCAGTACTACGTATAGAAATATCACATGTGAAGTTGTGTGAAATGAACTGTATCTTCAGAAATAATTTAATATATTCATTAAGCATATAATCGTTGTTTCAACTCCTGCCTTGCAAACGAAACCTTTAAATTTGCTGGTGGTGGTGCGCTTTTAATAGTTTTGCTATTGTTTTTTCCAATATGTTAATTTCAAATATTATAATATAATATGTAAGAAAAACTGACCGGATGCGCCCATCACGCACTCATCTGCAAGCATACATGCACCTACAGTAGTATAAATTTGTAAAATACAGAAATGGGCAGCAGGTAACTTTCCACAATACTCACTCCGTCATTAAGCGACAAGTGCATGTGCCGTACTACAAGCGCTGATATTCAAAACGCATTCGAAAAGCAAGGCATACGAAAACGCATTGGAATTCATATACATATGTACGCGTTTCCTGCATGCTTAAATTATCGCCTTCTCCTTTCCCTTTGCTTATGCCTTCATTTACTTGCAAAGGTCAAGAAACTGATCGACCACCAAAAATATATTTGATCTATGACGGGCCCACAATACATAGTCAGTGATTTAAAAAAATGTTATTTAAATTAAATTTGAGTATAAAGAAGCTGATTCTAAACTTTTTACCCGTTCTCCCAACTTTTCTAATACCCCAGAATTTAATATATTCCAAACTCAATACGACGGGTATATTGTGTGTAGTTGCTTTTTGTTCGGTTTTTATTTCTTTATTGATTTTTTTAATAATATTTACAGACAGACACAAGCGGTCGTACGTCTGGCGCCTGCTTTAAATTTAATTGCTTATTAATGTGGCCTGCAACATGCAACAATAGCGACAAGTTTTGCACATACACAAACACAATAAAAACACTCCAATTGTAAACAATTGAAATTCATTTGATGTAAGCATTCCCAAAAAAAGGGTAAAAATTGTATATTTTAACTTGCGTTTTTCCTTCGCTTAACACCTACTCCGCTGGAGAGGCAAGTGACAACACTCTACTTCGCATTTGTTACATTTGTAATTAGTTGCATTGTGTTTGGCACGTACACATAAATGCCTGTCTTTACTAGCCATTTGTGTGCGGTTGCTGCGGCTATGGAAATCCTGACGGCAGTTGAAAGACGCCAGTCTTCCGTCAATGTTGTGCGCTTGCCACATGTTATACAACTTTATGTTCTCACGGGACAATTTCTATGTTAATTTCTTGATTTCTTGTAGAATATTCTACTAATAGAGAAAAGAAGGGAAATAAAAAGGAAAAGCCGCCTTTGAACGTTCAGGAGGTGTGACAAATGTAACAGGAAAACCCATTTAAATAATAAATTTGTGCTTGCAAGACAAAAGCCGCAAGTAAGGAATTGCGATTGATAAGTACGAGAACAATATTTTCTAGTATTATTATATTTATTTTTAAATTGTCCTTTGATAAATTCAAATGAAAATAAAAAATAAAAAGTAATAATTAAAAAATGTTTAAAAGAACAAACACATGGAACAAATAAATAGAAACTATATTGGAATTGAATCTATAATTCTCTTAATCAATCATTATTTGATTTTTTATGATTTATATCAAAGTTTTACATCTGCTAAACATTTTTCTTTGATGAAATTATTTACAAACTTTAAAACTTTTTGTCCACAAATTGAAATAGTTTACAAAATGACGACAAAAATCGAGGATCACTTTCGTGTTTTAAAATATACATCTAGTCTTTCTAGATATTAATTCAAAACCAGAAGTGTACTAAAAAGCACACTCTCAATTTTATAATTGGAACCCAACTACTAATAAGCACAACTGAGCTACTATGATCAGTATAGACACACACCAATGGTGTAATTCCAATGAGATTTGCAATTGGACGATAATTCTAAGCAATTCCTAATTAGACATTCGCAGTGAACTCAAAGGTATTTTCAATGAGAACCTATAAGAATGTGTACTTTTACAATATTATTTACCAACTCGTAACATGCCACTTCTAGTTAGACCGAATTCGAAATACCCTTTACCTTTCCTTGAGCGTGTAAGTTCAACAATGGGGATGTTTTCTTCATAATTCATAGTTAGGAGCGAATCTACGGGTTACTCGTTACCTTGAATTGATTATATTAGAGCCTCTGATTATATTAGGGCCTCTACCTGATCGACCCCATTTCTTGTTTATGACTTTGTAGCGCCAATATAAGTATTAATATAAAATTTCGTCCAAAAGTATTATGTAGGTCGTAAGTTATAAAAATATGTCTGCAAAAATTACCCGCCCATTTTTTGATTATGTTTAATATAAGTACTCGCAATCGTCCTGTGAAATTTCAAATCTTTAATAAGAACCAAGTAAAGATTTTTTGGTAATTATAGGTGTGGCAGTAATAGTATGATCCCCATATTTTGCACACACACTATTATGGACCACACGTACATTTCTGACAATTGTTTTTCCGATGGCATCAATACCAGCATAGGTAGGCTAATTTTAATTTTAGACCCGAAAGTTCCTTATATCAACCTCATTCTTTCTCTGCTGTTAGCTTAATAGTTCAAAATTTTTGAATGTTTGTTAATAATGGGCGTGATAGTTAATATATACCGCCAATTTTTAACATAGTGTTTAGTAGGACAAGCATCTACATAGCTACCAAATTGTTTCACTATTCCGTCCATTGGACCGAAGATATAGTCAGTTTGAAAATGGTGAAAAAAGTTCCTTATATGGGAGGTAGGCGTGGTCTTCGTCCAAATGGGCCGATATAGCAATCCGGTTCTGTATCTTTGTCCAGACTATACTTTTGCGAAGTTGCATTAAGATACCTCAAACGATGTAGGAAGAAAGTGGCCACAGTTTGACAGCCGGACGGACAAAATTAAAACTGTTCAGAGAGTTATTCTGATCATATCTGTCCATACATACCACGCCTCCTTCTTGAAATTGCAGCTCCTCTCAAACGCAAAGAATTAGTATATCCTTTTTGCGTTTTTTAAAGGTAAAGGGAGTAATAAATGTTTTCATTCCAATGCGGTACAGACATTTTCTTTTAATTGTTTGAATTTGGAACACGGTAATATCATAGTGGATTTTACATAGTAATACAATTTTTTGCGTATACATGACGAAATGCGAAATACGAAGGTGATTCCAACTCTTATTGCACTTTATAGCTCTCAAGATGTTGTTGAAAATTAATGATAATACGGCAAAAACAAATCAAATTATTGGTGAATTAAAACCACCAAATTACTTGATATTATTCACTTCAACTTTTTTTAAATGTATATGTAAATATACTTTTTTTTTCTTCACACGCTATTTATTGAATCTTTCCATTACTTAGAAACTAACAATAATGTATCCTTGCCAAGGCTTGGAACTAGTGTTGTTTGTACAGAGATTTTAATAATTTCTTATTTTATACCATCGCTTCGCCCTTTTGATGTCTACTTGTTTCAATAAGTTTACACAAATCGAAAAATCGCTTAAGCATAGATCTACGACTAAACAACCGCACTTTCGCTAAAAAGGGACTATCCGAATATTGTTTATCAAAATATTTTAAAAGTTGTGTGAATTTCTGGTTGATTTAGTCCGTTAGTTGTAAATACTGTCAACATTTTTGTATCCATTACATGTTTCATTTTAAAAATTTGGAGGGCAAAGCTTCTTGAAGTACACTACAATAAATTCCTACGAATTTAGGTCCATCAATTTTATATTTTGTTGTTGTTTGCGCCTATAGGACGAGTGCTGGAGTTGATTGTATGACACCTTTAAGGTGCCATATACTCATCCGAGTAACGGATTGGTACGACATCAACATATTTGGTTGGTCTTAAATTAGCTATAAGTATTCGCGCATATGTATTTGAAGGTTGCTATTAATTTCTTGAAAATTCTATTGAGCTCATCATATCTATTACTTTTTCTCACAATTTTATTCTCTATTACTTAAAAAAGTTAAATCATAAAGCTTTGTAGTACAACTGTGTTATTTTATTAATCAGTTTCCGTACACATTCAGTTGTACCATAGTTGATGTTTATGAAATATATTGCATTATGTTCATCTATCTGCAAAATGTTTATTTTGTCAATTATTTTCTACTTTTATGGAATATTTATGGAATTTATTTTTTATTTGTCATTGACACAACAAATGATGTTACAATTATAAAAGTGTTGTTACTGAGGTGTCCCTAGTATCAATGAGGATATGGAACTTACGTGCTTATGAAATTCAGGAACTAGATATTTCCAGCAAGGATAACATCTGCAAACATTTTTTTTTTCTCTCACATTGTAATGCTAAACAATAACAAAAAAGTATTGGCTAAGTTTTGTATTTTGAAAATTTTTTCTTATATTCAAAAAGTTGAACTATATAATATCAAGGAATTTGGTGGTTTTAATTCACCAATAAATTCTTTTGTTTTTGTAATATTATCATTATTTTTCAGTAACATTTTGAGAGCGATAAAGTACAATAAGAGTTGGAATCAACTTCCCATTTATTTTCTCCTCATATAAATGAAAAAATATTGTATTACTATGTAAAATCCATTATGATACAACCGTGTTCCAAATACAAACTATTAAAAGAAAGTAACTGTACTCCATTGGAATGAAAGCATTCATTTTGAAATTAATTTTTTGAGATTTGATACTCCATTGAAATTGAGAAGTGGCATGTTACGAGCTGGTAAATAATTCTGACTTGATCAAAAATTGTACACATTCTTATAGGTTGTCGTTGAAAAAACTTCTGAGTTAACCGAGAATTAGGAATTGCTAACTATCAATTTCCAGTGAGACATCTCATTGGAGTTACACCATTGGTGTGTGTCCATACTGGACATAGTAGCTCAGTTGTGACTATTACTTGCGACCATATTATAAAATTGAGTGTGTTCAAATATGCACTTTTAGTACACTTCTGATTTTGAATTAATATCTAGAAAGACTAGATGTATATTTTAAAATCCTTGATTTTTATCTTAATTTTGTAAAATATTTATATTTATATATATAAAGTTTATATATTATTTCATCACAAAAAATGATTATCAGATGTAAAACATTGATGGGTGATTAACAGAATTAGAGAATCAATTCCAATCTAGTTTTTTTTTGTTTGTTCCATGTGTTTATTTTTTATACATTTTTTTAAATTTAATATTATGAATGATCCATCGCTTAACAAATGTTAGTGCTAAAATAATGACTGCTTAAATTATAATACAAATTATATACAAGCAAAGGAAACCCCCTTAATAGATCTGGAAACTGCATTGTAGATGCATATATAATCACATATGGAATTTTCTGTTTTTCAAACCATAGCAAAATGAGAAAATATTGAGAATTTCTTAACATATTTCCGACTGTATGGACCGTAGAATCATCATATCATATCAGGCCTGTTCTGAAAACGGAATCGATTCGATTTGGGCGTTAAAACCGAACGGAGTTTCTGAAAACAGAATTTACGATTTTACATTCGGTTTCAAACCGGCAGCGGACTGATGCCGGTATTGTCCTTTCATTGTGTTTTTACGTGGTAAAAGATAAAATTTACATTGTAAGTCAAATAAAACAAAAATTACTGAAGTTGGATTTTATTAATTGATTTTAATAAAGGGGAAAACAAGACGCAACCACAATGTGATGACAATTGGAATTGTTGAATAACCCTGAAGTAATAAAAAATATATTTATATATTTTCAGGAAATCCATTTGAATATATTTTTAGTTACGCTGTTTCTGGCATTTCCAATGGATTGCTATTGTCCGGAAGAACTTTTCGCTTCACTTTTTCCTCTTTATGATTGTTCTGCTCTATTAAGATTGCAATAATTACCACCGAACTCATGATTTCGTTTTGTGATTATAAATTATTTATAAACAACTTCTGATTTATTTGATGGCTAAAAACAAAAACTGCTGTGTGGAACTTAAGTCCCACTTGATTTCAATTTCAGTTCCACATACCTATTCCGATCGATTTACGGAACACCAAGCGAAATCGAATTCGATTTCAATCCCGAAATCAAAAACGAAACGATTCGTTTTTCAGAACAGGATTGTATATCTAGTTTCGATGATTTCTGGTAAGTTCTAAAATTTCCAAAATTATAACTTCATTTGAAACAATCCATTCGATCTCTAGAAAAGTTAAATATTAAAAACACATAGGAAATACTATTTCGCTGACACACACGAAGAGTATTATTGAATAAATGTGTTTGGATAAAATGTCCAATGCTGTAATAGAGAAATTTTCAACACTTAAAAAGTATTAAAAGGCTGAATAACGCTTATTCAGAATTAAGTCGGCCTAAATAATAGGGAGACAATAAAATTTGTAATTACACAGTAAAAAAATTACACAGTTTAATTTTAATTCTAGTTGGTATTTAATTTAATCATTTTTGGAATTAAATTCTAATTTTAATACTAAAAAGTTTTATTGTTATGACTCTTAGAGTTAATTTTATTCCATAGGGCATTATTTTAAAACAGTTTCGAAATATAAGTTTTAAATTAAGGCCAAAAAAAGTATTAAAGTGCTCTCTATAATATTTTAAGTATTTTTGGTTTAAAAACAAAACCAAAAAAGTATTAAAAAGTTTTCTCACTCTCAATTTTTTTTTATACTCTCAGTTTTAGTATTTACTGTTATTAACTAATTATAAAAAAATACTTATTCTCTCATTTTTCTCTCTCTCTTTGCTTAAACCAGTGTGGTTTTAATTTAATACTTTCTGTGATTGTTATATATAAATGCCAAAATTCTATTAAAATTAAACAAAATTTTTTACTGTGTAATTCAGTTCAGAACTCAGCATTCGAATTTTTTTCTTTTCATGCCCTTTACCTCCAAAGAGGTTTAATAAAAAACTAATTTTGTACGGTTGAGAAAGTTGAAATTAACGTGCTTATGCTCGTATTGATTTTTGCGAAAAAATACAGGTAAAACATGGGGTCCAAATAATTGTGTGTATAAATATGGGGATCCTACTGCTACTTCCATGACCCACAATTAACCAAATACCTTTACTAGTTCCTATTAAAATATTATGAACGCAATTTCACTGGAAGGTTGCGGGTACCAAAATTAAACACCACACAAAAAATGGGCGGGTTACTTTTACATACACGCCCACTTATGACACTTTTTAATAACTTATATAAGTACGTATTTTGACACTACCCAGACATAAGCGAGATGTGGGATCGGTCAGATAAAGAACACGCCTTTCTCCATTATAATCAAATCAAGGTACCCTACCGAAAATTACCATAGATATCCTCCTAATGAAGAATTTACTTCACATTTTTGCTCAAATTATAATATTTCACATCATTTACTACCAACCATATGCCAAACTGTTTTATATAGGATTTGTGGGTTTATTCATCACCTTAAAATATTTGTTTGTTACGACGCAACAAAATCGATTATCATTAACGTCGTATTTCACACTACATGAAACTAAATATTTCTCCCCAAGCTATTATATTAATACGGATTGTGAGATAATGTAAGATAATTAAAGTCCAAATAGTCTTGGCAGATACTCGAATTACAAATAAATAGATATAGATATATACATATATATATATATATATATATATATATGTATATATATATATATATATATATATATATATATATATATATATATATATATATATATATATATATATATATATATATATATATATATATATATATATATATATATATATATATATATATATATATATATATATATATATATATATATATATATATATATATATATATATATATATATATATATATATATATATATATATATATATATATATATATATATATATATATATATATATATATATATATATATATATATATATATATATATATATATATATATATATATATATATATATATATATATATATATATATATATATATATATATATATATATATATATATATATATATATATATATATATATATATATATATATATATATATGTATATATCTATATCTATTTATTTGTAATTCGAGTATCTGCCAAGACTATTTGGAC
Source organism: Clusia tigrina (assembly GCA_920105625.2). NCBI lineage: Eukaryota > Metazoa > Arthropoda > Insecta > Diptera > Clusiidae > Clusia > Clusia tigrina. The sequence continues at coordinate 162,540,914 of OV050032.1, forward strand.
TTTAATTATCTTACATTATCTCACAATCCGTATTAATATAATAGCTTGGGGAGAAATATTTAGTTTCATGTAGTGTGAAATACGACGTTAATGATAATCGATATATATATATATATATATATATCTAAATAAACTGTACTACCAAGGTACATGATGAAATTCCGAACTGATCAAAAACTCGCAGACTTGTGTAATAAACCAGTCAACAGAACTGTCACAAAAAGACACAAGAATCCAAAGAAATATATAATAACAAATAAATAAAATAAAGAAATAAGAATACGTCGGAGGTGGCAAAAATCTAGGCCTCTATCTGACAAAAGCTGGTTTAATAAAAAATTAAAAAAACTTTACTCGTAATATAAAGACTTTCAAAAATAATTCTCTTAGAAAATATATAAGTGAACTATTAAATGAAAACACCACTTACTAATACGTTTGGAGATGCACAAAAAATGTTTCACAACCAACCATAAATTACCCACTAGTCGAAAAAGCATAGAAATAGCTGCATCTTTCTCGGAGCACATTGAAAATGTCTTTAAGCAGTCTGATACACCGATTGTAGCTGAAGTGGAATATCTCCATCATGATAAATACATCGAAATCCCTCTAACAAACGCTGAGCTAAAAACAGAAATAAGAAAATTAATATCTAAAAAGTCTCCAGGGTTTGATCTCATGAATATCGGAATATTAAAATAGCTCCTTCAAAATGTAATATAAAAAATAACAGAAATTCTGAATGCTACACATTTCCATCTACTGGAAAACTGCCGAGATAATCATGTTTAACGAGCCAGGGGAGCCAGGACATGATGGAACATCATATTGGCCTATATCTCTATTGCCCATAATTTCAAAACCAATGGAAAAGCAACAATTTGACTTCCGCCCAAATGGAACTTGATATATTTAATGTCCTCAGTAAATGACAAAATGGAATACTTACATTCTAATATTAAATGTCTTTTTGACGAGTTTGTGCCAAAGAAAGTACGCACCGTTGGGCATAAAGAGCAGCCTTGGTTTACTAATAAAATCAATAATTTAATTAACATTCGTGATGCTGCATACAGACGATGGAGGCGACATAAGCCTCTTCTGTATGAAATTTACAGAAATCTTAGAAGGCAGGTTACTAAATATGTCAAAGCCGCTAAATACTTCCACTTCGGAAAAACATTTAGTAGTGCAGTAACCACTAAAAAAAATGGAGACATATTCGGAGCATAGGTATATGGAATATTGCTACTTTTAGAACATTGACATGGACCTAAATGATTTAAACAGGAAATTTGTCAATCTTCCAATTGAAGCAATACAAAACAATGCTTATGCAAACTGTTGTAGTTCTCTCTCCTCTGAAATTATGTTAGGGTTTTGTGGTGTTGACGAGTCAGATGTGTTAGAGTGTTTTCTGGGTTTTAAGTCAATTAAGTGGTACCGATGCGATTCACACTGTCTTTGTTAAGGCCGTACTTTCTAAGCGGCTGCCAGTCAAAACTCATATTTTTAATACTGTTATAATGACATCAACTTTTCCTAATTGTTGGAAGTTTTGGGAAAATTATTCCATCCCCAAAGTCTGATAACGATTATAGACCAATAGCAATTTTATCATACCTGTCCAAGGTATTTGAAGTAGTAATGGTGAAACAATTAAAAAAGTATTTAGAAGACAATAACATTATAACGGAACGACAGTCTGGGTTCATGCCAAGGAGGAGCTGCATAACGCCTCTGACTGATGTAGGGGAGAGTATTCGTGCATCACTTGACTTAAATAGGGTGTTTTTCTTGGTATTATTGGACCGTTCAAAGGTATTTGACTGTGTTGACCACAATATTTTATGTACGAAGCCTCTGAGGATGTACAATTTCTCTTCTGGCGCGGTGAAGTTGATAGAATCATACGAGGTGTACCTCAGGGGTCCATATTGGGGCCTTTTCTTTTTTGTATATATATAAATGATCTACCGACTGCATTACACGATTGTGGTATTCATTTGTATGCTAATGGAGTCCAAATTTACATAAGCTGTAAAAGAGACGAAACGGGGAACTGACGTCATCTCTTATGTCTGATCGTCAGTTTTTCGTGTATGCTGTAAGACTCTGGAACTCACTGCCTGTACGGCTGCGAAGTATTGGCAACACCGTACAGTTCAGGAAGGAACTTGGGGGCTTCTTTCGGGCGCAGTGAATTTCTGGACAATCTGTATTGCCTTGTTCATAAATTGTGATCTGTATTCATCTTATTGTTTATTGTTTTGTTGTATATTTTAATTTTAATTTTAAATGTATAAATTATCGACTTTTACAATTTTATAATTTTATAACTTTATAAATTTATTTGTATATATCAATTTCTTTAAAAAGGTTTTTACCTTAATGTCTTAAGATCAATTGTAGAGGTAAATAAATAAATAAATATTCCCGCTTTGATAAGATAAGGTTATTCCTGATTTGATTTACTGAAGCTTTTGCCGATTTGATTACCTTACATCTCACTATGAATTGTGTTCGAATCAGAGTTAAAAATATGAATAAGTTGTCTCGATAGTGCATCTGCTACCTTATTCTCTTTAATAAAGGAACGCCATCTTTTAATTTTAGAATTGGGATTTCTGTCTTATATTGCAAAGTTTAAGGATCTGTGAATATATGAATATTTTTTACTCCGCTTAAGCAATGTCTTAGGTATTGCAAAGCTAATACTATTGCGAGCAATTCACGCATAGTTTTCTTCACACTTGGATAATGTCCACGAAATCAAGTGATCGTTCTATTATTCTGCGAGAGTACTGCGCTTAAGGCAACTAATGAGGCGTCAGTCGTTAATTCAAATGGTTTGCCATAGTCCGGATATTGCAGAAGAACATATTCCGAGGCTGAAATTTTTTAAATTTATTAAATAGTTCATGGTCAAAATAAATGTATATGGTTGTTGATTGTTTAGATCGTACATGCCCATTTTCCCCCACGAAAATTCTTGGTAAGTCGTCTAGCTTTTGCTGCATAGTCCCTAATAAATCTACGGTAATACCCGGAAAGTCCAAAAAGTGACAGTAATGACTTTAGTGGCGCATAATTTAAAATAGCTTGAACCTTTTCCATTTCCTGATACAATGAAAACAAAAACTATACTTCCGCTTGGAAAAATTTGATTTTTCTGGAGATACGCGCATTTCTGAATTCATTAATTTTTTAAGAATTCATGGCATGTTTTGCCAAAGTCATCACGCAATATATCATATATTGCTCTTACTGGTAGCATTTTTCAAACCAAATGGTAAACGATAAAATCCGTACTTTCCATTTTTTATGCTGAAAGCTGTTTTCTTTCTGTCTTTTTCATCCCGTATAATTTAGTGAGACTCAGATTTCAAATCTAATGTTGTGAAGCACCTTGACTTTCCTAGATTTGCTAAGATTACCGTTGTATCCGGTATTGGATATCGGTCTGATCTAGTAACTTCGTTTAATTTTCTAAAATCAATCACCATTCGTACCTTTTGCTTACTGGTCGCATCCAGGCCTTTCTTATTGACCACATGTATAGGGGAATTATATGGGGACCTAGATTTTCTTATAATACTATCTCTAACCTTATGCGGACATCGGATAAGGATAGGTTCGAGAAAATACCGGTTCTTTAATGGTGGTGTTTATTTCTACTTTTACAGTTGAGTTAAAGGACAACGCCCTGTCGCGGTGTGCGAATGCGTTCTCTATAACATTCGATAAAAGTTGTGGTATAGAGTCACGGTTTATTGCAATCGAGGTTACTTGCTGACAGGATAAATACTTAAGATTTTCTTTTCCGCATTTATGGAAAAAAAGTGAACTCGTTGTCACTAATTTTGGTTCTATTTCTCTGAGTAAATCGTAACGAATCGAAAGTGTTACGTGCTGGTAGCAGTGGTGGCTCTAGGCGTCGGCGACGTCGACAACCCCCGACGGCCTCGCGCCTGAGCGGACCTTGCAAAAAATTTAATCTTAATGGTAGCGGCAACAGTGGCAATTTTATAGACCTTTTTAAATTATTATCCAAATATGATCTGACACTACGGGAACACCTGCAACGTATTAATCAAAATCAACTTAATCAACACAAAGGGCAGACAGAATGTTAGACTCACACTTCGAGGGTCGCAGGCTCAAATCCTGCCATTGGCTTGGTCTCAAAAATGCTTCTATCTAAAAAAAATTTTTTTCTTCCAGGCGAAGGCCTCAGTAGTTAGTACTGATTTCCCAAAAATCTTGCAGTCATAATTAATTATGGTGTAAGATAAAATAATAATAATAATAAATTTAATCAACATTGTCTGAGCCATGGCATCCAAAATTAATAAATTACATTTATGTCTAAATCCTTTATTGACGAAATTATAAACAGAGTTAAACAAGCAAAATACTACGCCTTCTTGCTCCATTGTACCAGGGATGTGAGCCGTGTTAAAGAAATGCCAATAATATTAAGATTTTGCAATTCCTCAACTGGAGCGATAGCGGAACATTTTGTATGAAAGATGGGGAGAGTATTTAACAAGATACCCAAAACTGTCGAGGACTGGGATATGATAACGGCGCCAATAAGTTCGGCATTAGTAAAGGTGCCAGAACTAGAATACTCAATATTAATCCAAGAGCATTCTTCTCACTATGCGGTTGCCACAGTTGCTTTTGATAGATACAGCTTACTCTTCTACAATAGCCAAAACATCTTTCGGCTTTATCAATGAAATCTATGTACTCTTTTCAAAGTCAAGCAATCGTTGGGATCTTGTAAAATCTAAATGAAAATTGACTTTAAATTCTATGTCTAAAACACCATGGAGAGTAGAATTAGAGCATTAAATGCGATATTTTTACTATTTGCTGATGTTATCGAATGCGTTAATGACTTGAAAAATAAAACTGATGATTCTGAAAATCCAAGTGACTGTGATGCAGTCTTAAACGATATGTTAACTATTGAGTTTATTGTTGCAATATACGTGTGGTACGAGATTTTAGTATGTGTGAGCAATATAATAAACTATGGCAATCGGCTCAAGTGAACTTGGAAGTCCCTATTGACACATTACATTCATTTTGTAGCTGGATTCAAGAATTTCGTAATACAGGATTTGAAAGAAGCGTTGCAGAAACTCGATTGTTTGTAGAAAAAAGTAGTTGCGAAATTGAGTCGCAATTTCAAGAAAAAAGAATAGGAAAGAAAAAACGAATGATCGGTTATGAATATATTGATGAATCCATCTGTTTAAATGCAAGCATTGTAATGATTTAGGTACAATACGTCAAGAAGGTGAAAACAGCGGCGACCAAACTTATGAAATGTATGAAGAACTCCAGCTTTTAAAATCCAATTCACTAAACTCTGTCAACGATTCATAACAACTTTTCCAGTACATTTTAGAAAATAATTTGGAAGAAGTATTTCCAAATATTTACATAACATAGCTTCTGCTGAGAAAAGTTTTTCAAAGTTAAAATTGATTCAGACCTATTTGAGAAGCACGATGAGCTAAGAGAGACTATCTGCATTATCAGTTCTGTCAATTGAAGCGAAAATAGTTGCTGGTGTTGACTATGACATTATTTTGAAAAAATTCAGTGCGCATAAAAGCTGAAAAATTCTTTTATTATACCCTTTATCTTTTTTAAAAATAGGGTATACTAACTTTGTGCTTTTGAAAGGGGTTGCAAATTCAAGAAGGAGGCGTGGTAGGTAGGTTATTAATAAAAATATTCTGTCCGTCCATCCGCCTGTGGCTACTTTTTTCTACACCGTTAGAGCTATCTTAATGAAATTTTGTAAAAGTATAGGCTGGACAAAGATACAGAACCAGATTGCTATATGGGCCGATTTGGACAGAGACCACGCCTACTATATAAGGAACTTTTTTCACCTTTTTTAGAATGACTATAACTTCGGTCCAATTGACGGAAACGTGTTGTTATTTGGCAGATATGGAGATGTGGGTCCTACTAAAGACTGTGCAAAAAGTGGGCGGTATATATTAACTGCCACGCCCACTATTAATAAATATTCATAACTTAAGATCTGGTAGAGATTTGAAGAGACATGAAGAAACATGTGGACATTATAAAGCTATCTGCAATAAATGGGGCTGATCAGAGAAAAAACACGCCCACTTTTGATATAGGGAACTTTCGGGTCTAAAATTAAAATTAGCCTACCTATGCTCGTATTGATGCCAACGGAATAAAATTTTGCTGAAATATACATGGGGTCCATAATAGTGTGTGTGCAGAATATGGAGATCATACTAGAACTGCCACGCCCACAATTTGCCAAAAATCATTACTGTGTTCCTATTAAAGATTTATCAACAAAATTTCACAGGAAGGTTGCGAGTACTAACATTAAACACCACACAAGAAATACGCGTGTTATTTCTACAGCCACGCCCACTATTCACATATTATTATAACTTACGATCTATACAATATTTTTGGACGAAATTTTAGGTTAGTGGTTATATTGACACTACAAAGCCATACACAGGAAATGGGGTCGATATAATCAATTAAAGGTACCCTACCGAAAATTTCCGTAGATATGCTCCTAAGGATGATTTATGAAGAAAACATCCCCATTTCGCACGCACGAGAAAAGGTAAAGGGTATTTCGTAGTCGGTCTAACCCGACTTCAGACTTTTTTACTCGTTTTAATTTGTGATTATTTAAGTAATTTTTGTGATCATTTGAAAGCCCATATGGACATATGGGGTGCAACTTTGGGGTAGTGCGATCACCTCAAATCTAGAACTTATCCAAAGGGCACAGTCAAAAATCCTAAGAACAATTACCGGCGCACCATGGTTTATCAAGAGTAAAAACATTCACAACGATATACATACTCGTATATCTACTATAAAAGAAGAAATCGTAGAATTAAGGCAGAAATACCTGAATCGCCTGCAAAATCATCCGAACATACTTGCAAGAAGTCTACTCCAGCAGAATTCTCCTTCACGTCTAAAGAAACCATGTTTCTAAACTTATTTACAAACTAATCTGTAATATGTATTTATATAAAATTTTGTTTCCCTCTTCTTTTTAATATTATAATTAATTAATATATATGAACTAGTAGAACCCAAATTGCTCCAAGTAATTGGCAATGAGCATATTTAATACATTAGTTTTAAGATTTGATAACTTATAGTTAGTTTCCAATGGAGTAAGATACAATAACAAATAAATGGTTTAATAAAAACAAAATATATATATATATATATATATATATATATATATATATATATATATATTTGATTAGCAATAAAACTAATATACATATACATCCGTCTCAATCTATTTATCGTTTTCTTGTTGAATGGGAAATTAAAGTTGATGTATATATGTATATTTGGTCTAACAACGCCACTGGCGGGTAGCACAAAAAAAGTTGAAATTTTATCTAAAAAAATAATTTTACATTTTTCTTTTATAATATTAATTCCGTTTACCGTTTACATAGAATGGGTTTTCTACCGGCATAACACCTTTCAAAAAATCGTGTATTTTAATATAGTTATTAGATGTACCAGTGTCAATTAGGATCCGAAGCTCTATACCATTTGTTGAAGGTCTGATAATAAATAGCAAGAGCGAACCTAACCTAAACGAGTGAAAAAGTCGAAACTCAGGATAGACAAATTTCTAAATACCCATTACCTTTCCTTGTGTGTGCGAGTTCAACAACGGGGATGTTTTCTTCATAAATCATCATTAGGAGCATATCTACGGTAATTTTCGGTAGGGTACTTTGACATTATCTGATCATTCCCCGTTTCTTGTGTATGACTTTGTAGTGTCAATATATAATTATCGTTTGATTTTTACATATTTAAAACGACAAAAAAAAATTGTTAATGAATAAAAAAAGAAAATGGTGTAAACTAATTTACTTGGAATATATCTAGTACTATACGATAAACAGTTCAAGCAAAATGTCAAACATTTTTGTGAATTGAAATAGACAAGATCTGTGATCTGTGTCTCTAAAAGGTTCCTTCTGAATATATGAACTTCGAATTAGTTATTAGTAAATTATCATAGTGCAGAGTATCTCCGATTGTCGGCAAATTAACAGTTATTGAGGATCAGTTAGGCCGGTAACATAACGCCAAATTGTTTAACTAGATTTGTATACGACAGGCGAATAAAGTTTTTTTTTATATCGGAATAAATGAGCAATTTGGTGAACTCGCACATATCCTCAAGCTCAAAAATACTTAGAATCTTTTTTGATTATTGATTGATTCAATCATTTGCTGCGCCCATGTTAATCATAGAGTTTTAAAATAAATATATATTTTCTGGACTAAAAATAAATTTGAAAATTGTTTGTTTTATTTAAGTTTTCAATATATATGAATATGGAGTTTAGGGTAATTTTGAGATTAAGAAACAAGGCTAGTATTTCACCTATATATTAGAAACTGAGCATGAAAAAATTTAAGCAACCTGATTACACGAAGGAAATTCAATAAACGTGTGTTTTTTACAATTAAATGTGTAAATTTACCTTTTCATGAGCGTCAGATGAAAAAGTTTACTTATTTTAAAGCAAAGATGTGAAAAGAGTCTCTTACTAACTGATCGCAAACTAAATTTTGTCTGTTTATGCATATTTTCCAACAGTTTAGCTCTTAAAAGCTGCAATTAGTCAACAACACAATTTCGACATTACTTTTAAAACATGAAATACATATCAAAACTTTTTTGTTGCAGAACAAGAATTGAGATTTTCTTGGTGGTCTTTAGCAGGTATCATAGAGCGTACATACTCATATACATTTCTGCATTATGGGTATGCTAAAGCGCAACGTTTACAAAGTGCAAGTGACAAGTTAGCAATAAGTGGCGCACTACAGTGAAACAAATTGGAAAACTCGATTACGACACAGTTTTTGGATGCTTGACACAGCCTGCACCCACTGTTAAACCACCGTAGTAGACATATGGCGCAAATACGGCTGACTGCTTTCCATAGCACAAACTCCTAAATTATAATAAACGTATAATCGTAATATGCGCCTATAAACGTTATCTGCAGGTGATTCCGCATGATATACCGCTACTAAATGTCAACCACAATGACAAGCGCTGGATAGGTACAGTTTAACCAGCCTCGAACAGACCAGGCATGTCTAGGCCCGCATCTGAGGCAACTCTGTTCAGTAGGCATGTTCGGCTGTGGCCGAATGACTAAGCAGATTGCGTCCTTCTACATTCGTTCGAAGCGTAGCATACAGATTTCGATCCAAAAGCGAAACTGAACTGAAATGAACGCATTACGAAAGTCCAAACCCATAAAGTTTAGTTGAAAATTGTGTATTAAATGAAAAATCAAAGCGAGAGAATTTTTATTGGCATGCACTTTTTTAAATGCATTTTTCTGCATTTGCTGCCACACAAGAAGTAGAAGACTCATTGCACCATTCGTTTATGAGCATATGCACTGCACTTGGTTCCACTGCCACTGCCGCGCTACCTAATAACCTTCTTACTAACACTCGTTTCATCTTCGGTCACAGCAATTTTAATATATAAAGTCACTTTACTCTCAAGTTGTTTAAATCGTCACTGTCATTTATTCCAATGCCGCTCTTGAGCGGATTATTGTTGTTTTGCATAAAAATGTCACAGCTTGGACCGATCTGGGTGTATGCCCATATTTTACCCAAGCCCTTTAAGACGCAAATTCATGCTAATTTTCACTTAAATTGAATTTGATTTTGAAATATCCAATTAAAGCTTTGATTTTTATGACAATAGTGATTCTTTATTATGTCGTTCAAGTTGTCGTTGTCTACACTTGGTGGAGAATACGGAGCGATGGAGCACCAAGCACAGCGTAGAAAAAAAACTGAGTGCACGCTTATCATCAGTAATGAATTTTGAGTTATGTAAATTTCCATTGGAGAAGGCAATTGGATTAGTTACGTGGTTTTAAACACATTCTTTTTTTCTTCCAAAAACGAACTTGTTCCATACCCACACATATGTTTCCATATTTTTTAGATTTTATACACAAATAGTCTAAGTTCACAATCGTGCCTGTTTTAAAAATTGATTGGAATCTGTAATATAAACGAGTAAGAAAGTCTTAAGATGGTTTACACCGACTTCGAAATACCGTTTACTCTTCCACGTGCGTGCGAGTTTAACCATGGCGATATACATTTTATTTAGATATCATCATTAAGAAGATATCTAGGGTCATTCTCAGTAGAACACTCTGAGTTGATTATAATGGAGAAAGGCGTGGCCTTTATCTGATCGTCCCCATTTCTTGTAAATGGGTTTGCAGCGTCAATATACTTATTCATAAAAATAATAAGAAATCCATCAATTTGTGCCTAAGTTTTAAACATGTATCTATAAAGTGCGCTCTAAAAATGTAGCGCCCTTTTTTATACGCTTTACCTTAAAAAATGTGGAAATGTTATACTAATTTTGTGCTTTTGAGAGGGGCTTCAACCACAAGAAGGAGGCGTGGTAGTTATGTTCCTAAATATACAGATTGCTATATGAGGCGATTTGGACAAAGACCACGCATACCTCCCATATTTGCATATTTTTTCACCTTTTTTAAAATGGCTACAACTTCGGTCCAATTGACGTAATATTGATGCAATTTGCTATTTATATAGATGTGGGTCCAACTAAACACTATGAAAATGTGAGCAGTATATATAAACTGCCATGTCCACTATTTACAAATGTTCATAACTTCATATCTATTAGAGATTTATGGACTAAATTTTACAAGAAGCAACATGTGGACATTATAAAGTTAACTACAAGAAATGAGGTTGATCAGAGAAAGGACACGCCCACTTTTTACATAAGGAACTTTCTTTTAAGAATTTATTAATCTTTGTTATGTTATTCTTTGATGTATCTTTTAGAGAATCACTTGGAATCTAGTTATGAAATATATTCTTAGGTTTGCACTATCATGCATTCCAAATATGAGTAGATTATTATTTCTGCCACACCTACAATTAACCCAAAATCTTTATTAAGTTCCTATAGAAAGCTCGTCAACGAAATTTCACAGGAAGGTTCCGGGAACTAACATTAAACACCACAAAAAATGGGCACTCAATCTTGGCAGCTATGCCCACTATTTAGATATTTTTATAACTGGCGACCTTCACAATCTAGATATGCTCCTAATGATGGTTTACGAAGAAAACATCCCTACTGATGAACTCGCATGCATAAGGAAAGTTAAGGGGTGTTTCGAAGTCAGTCTAACCCGACTTAAGACTTCTTTACTCGTTTTTTGTGTTCTATACTAACACTCTGAACTTTTCTATGAAGTATCGTTGATGAATCTTGCATAGGCCTCAGAAATGAATATGGGTTGTTTGTGGGCATGGTAGCATCAATAACCTGCCCAAAAATGCATGCACGCTAGTACGGACGTCATGTTTTGTGCTACAAATTTGTATTCAGCAAGCGACCGATATGTTATTGCATGAGGGTCTCATCTACAATATTCAGAATCACCTTCCTAAATATTGTAATATTTTGAAGTCCTACCTCTTCAATCGATAACCAGCTGACTACATCTACGTTTGCAGTTGATACCGCAATTTCATGTTCGCATAACATTGCCTCACAAAAACTGAAGGATCACATCAGACGTATAGAAGAATAATTATTAAAATGGAGAATCAAGGTTAACGAGTCCAAAAGCGTTCACATAGCGTTTACTTTAAGACACGAAACATGCCCTCCTTTATTTCTAAATAGTGTAATGATCCCACAAGCAAGCGATGTGAAATATCTTGACATTCATTTGGATACACGTCTCACCTGGCGAAAGCACATCGAAGCCCAAAAATAACAACGAAACCTCGAGACAAGTACATTATAATGACTCCAAAACAGCAGATCAAGATTGAGCATGGGAAATAAAATCCTTCTTTATAAAGTGGTCATTAAACTCATATGGATCTACGGCATTCAACTGAGGGGGTCCGCCAGTATTTCCAATATGGAATTGGTTCAACGATCGTAAATACTACGCACAATAACCAATGAAATTTTAAAAATTAAAGACTGCATACGGAACTAAACACTCCAATGGTTCACGAAGTAGCTATTAATTTCAAAGGGAGCATACGAAAAGAAATTACACTTCCACCCGAATATTCTAGCTTAAGACTCTCTCAAGGAATCCAATTAATTTCGTCTTAAGGAATTAAGTTTTTAAATAGAATTTATCTTAAATTTAATATTTATAAGCACTGGCTAAGGATTAAATATAAAATGTAGTTATGTAAGTGATTTAAGCACGTTTTGTTAGTTCTAATTTAGAAGATTCAATAAATAATGAAACGTTTTCTAAAAAAAGCAGAAAAATATATTGGTATGTCCTTATATAACTTCAATTAATAACATCATCAGCATTCTAATTTGTTTTTAAACCATTTCTGAAGGAGTGTATAACTTGCACCGAATTGCAACTATCTTCTATGATAGTGATATGCTAAAAGATCCAAAATAAGAGCAATTTGTGGCTCATTAAAAATTGGATTGAGAACCGTAACTCATAGGAAACTAAATCATAGGTTTTTAGGGTGTTGTAAATTTATTATACTTCTAAATATATAATTTAATACTCAATTTTTTAAAATTTCAGCTTTTGAAAACTCATATTTTTTGGGAAAACTCTTAGTAAAATTTTAAAATATCCACTAATTGTTGAAAGAAAATAATATAATTCCTGACCTACAGTTACGGTAGTTGTCTGGATGGCCAAAGTAATAACTGGAGGCCCGGCATAGAGTCCTGAGAAGGTTCATAGAGGGTATGCTTTTGCTTTTTAAGACTTAAAATCTAGTTGGAAAATTATTTTTATTATTATTTTAGTAGTGGCTAATTTAATTACACTAACTTACAGCTATTTTGCGCATCGGATTCTACTTTTCTACAGTAAAAGGAATTTTCAACAACTTTTCTGTTGCAAGTGTCTAAAATGATATGTCCGAATGGTATATTGGATGAAAGATGGCATCACAAACATATGCTTCTCACAAGAGTTTCCAATCAATTGCATAATTTAAGAGTAGTCTACGTATTTGTAATAATAAATATTGAAACTTGAAATCGGGGACTTATTATTATTATTATTACTATTATTATTATTATTGTTACACTTTATTCTAATAAATTAACTATTACAATAAATACAATTAATGAGTACTGGCTGCCAGGGCCTTCGACTCAATCTTAATCTATTATTATTTTAAATTTAATTTTTGAAATTTACAAAACTTAGAAAGGTTTCTATTGATTTTATACTATCTAGAGTCACATCTTTTAAAAGATAACTAGGGACTACCAAATATATCACTTCTAATGGCTCTGAAAGTTCTGCATTCGTTCAGTAAATGAGTTATTGAAGCTCTGTGTCCGTTGCAATATTGACAAATTGGCGCTGGTTCTCGACGCAGTAAGTGTTCGTGTGAAAATGAGGCATGTCCCAAACGAAGTCGAACAAAAATTTGTATTTGCTTTAAGGTGCATAATCGTGGATAGGTGGGTTTGATTCCTTCTTGATTATACGACTTATAATTATGAGTATAGTTGTTCCACTCTTCCATTTTTTGTATATATAAGGATTTCTCAATTAATTTACGCATATCTGTATTTTCTCGTGTAGGGAAGTACAATAGGGGATGCTTTACTGCTCTGACGCGCGAATTCGTTGCCGTCGATCCCAACATGGCTGGGTACCTACATGATTTTTAATTTATTAGCGTATTTTATGCATGCTTTTCTTATATCTGAAGCAAGGCCATCATTGCTTATATTTCGAATCGCCTCTATGGACGATTTGCTATCAGAGCATATGAGAAATCTGCCTTTGTGCAAGCGAGCATAGTCCGTGGCTATTTTTATTGCCAAAATTTCGGCTGTGAAGACTGAACAATGTTGTTGATTAAGGCGAGTGGATATTACTATTCCGGTAGAGGCTACTACCGCGAAGGTAGTGCAATCGGTTTGTTTTGAGCCATCAGTAAATAAAAGGGTCCAGTTCTTATTAGTGTATTTGCTTGTATGTTCTGCAAAAAGTTGTCGGTAGGTTTCAGGATTTGTGGTAGATTTAGAGTACGAAATCAGATCTAGGGCAAATGATGAGTCTTTGAGATGCCAAGGAGGGTCTCTTTTCTGATTGATTAGCTGAGGAGCTGTGTCAGGCATAAGACATTTAGCTACCTCAATATAGCGGCGGATTACGGATTTTATAGTATACCTTTTGGTGTGTTTGAAGACTGGACACTGGACGTCTTTGGGAAGCATTGCATTTCTGGCGTTAAATAATTTTGGTATAAGGTGAAAAGTTAATGCATATACTTGCTCCATAATAGAAGGTAAACCAGCTTCGGCTAAGATATTTTTTGTCGGCGACGTGGGGAAGGCTCTTATCGCTCTTCGAACAGCTACGTGGTAGGGTGCGTATAGCTGCTTTAAGTTGCATTGAGCGTACCATCCAAAAATTGGGAGAGCTTAGTTTATTTTGGAAAGTATTCGTGATCTTGTGACATTGATTAGTGTAGAAATATATACTAGACTATGATTAGGAGATAAAAATTTAACAATATTAAGCCTGGCATTCATATTTTTTCTTAAATTTAAACATTGGGCCTTAAAGTTAAATTTCTTGTCGAAGATGACGCCAAGAATTTTCAATTCATTAACTATATAGAAGTGTTGTTAAAATTTAAAGTAAACATTTTACATTTTCTTTTTTTACAAAAGTGAATTAATTTACATTTGTTTATAGAGAGTCGGCCACCAGATCGAGTACACTATTTATCAATATCATACAAAATTTTAGAAAAAATACATTTAACACCATTGTTAGAATTGTTATTAGTATAGAAGATAGCATCATCCGCGTATATAGAGTATTTAATATTTTTATAATCGGCTACTATTTTACCGATTTCGTCAAAAGCTGCTATAAATAAAACAATAGACAAAGGAGATCCATGTGGTATCCCATTATCGATAGACCGAGTATTTGAAAATTTTTGGATAACTCTTTACAAAAGCAAAGATCTTTGGACAAACCCTCCAAGGCGATAGCTGTTGGAGAACAACCTGAACACCAATGCGATCGAATGCTCTTTCAAAGTCAGTGGCCAATACAGACACATGACTTTTATTCGAAAGGGCAGTTGATAGGAAATGCTCGAGATGGAGGAGAGCATCAATTGTGCCCTGCCTCTTTTTAAAAGCTACTTGGTTGGAGCTGATAAAATTGTTAGTGGTTATATACCATAATAATCTTTTAGCAATTATTCTTTCCAGGACCTTCCCGATACAAGGCAAAAGAGATATGGGGCGATAGCTACTAATTTCAGAAATTGGTTTGATAGGCTTAGGTATCGGTATTATTTCAGCTGTGCGCCAAGTTTGTGGGAGGATGCCGTGGTCTAAAATGTTATTGTATAAAACTAGTAATATTTTTTTGCAGAGGCAGGTAGATTATTTATCATCGGGTAGGATATATGATCTAAACCTGGAGTTTTTCGTTTTGATGACTGTAAGGCAGTTTCGAGTTCGGTAATGGAAATATATGACTTAATTTTATTTGCAGTAGGAATTAGGTGTAGGAAAAATCGTTTCTCAGAGTTGAATTCATGAGAAAAGTTGGCGTCGCTAGAGAGTTCAGACCAATTATTAGCGAAGGTATTTGCCATTTCAAAAGAAGAAGTCAAATGAGAATCTCCAGCAGTGAAGATACGAAGTGGGGTGGTTTTGCTGCCACCAACAAGAACTCGAATGTCGGACCATATTTGTTTGATACTGGATTTGGGAGTGATTTGAGATGTAACTTTTTCAAGAGAGTTGGCTTTAGCTTCTCTAACAGATCTTCTAAATATTGCATTTGCTTTTTTGTACAGAGCTAAGTTAGTGTCGATTCTGTAGTGCTTATATAATCTCGCCAGCTAGATATTCTTTTTTCTCTTAATAATTTTAAATTACTATTCCACCATGTCACAGATTTTTAGGAAGAAAACAAAGCACAACTGATCTATGGATAAATACGAAAGCAAGAAGTTTTTATATGAAAATCAACCATTTCAAAATTTTTTGGCCATTTTTTATCTTTTTTATACCCTTTAAAAGGTAAAAAGGGTATACTAATTTTGTGCTTCTGAGTGGGGTTGCAATTTCAAGAAGGAGGCGTCGTAGGTATGGACATATATATATCAGAATAAGTTTGTGGCCACTTTTTTCTACACCATTAGACCTATCTTAGTGAACCTTTACAAAAGTATAGTCTGGACAAAGATACAGAACCAGACTGTTATTTGGGCCGATTTGGCCAAAGACCACGCCAACCTCCCATATAAGGAACTCCTCTTACCTTTTTTAAAATGTCTAAAACTTCGGTCCAATTTGGCAATTATGGATATGTGGATCCTACTAAATACTATGAAAAAGTTTCCAATCCCACTATAAACAAATTTTCATAACTGGAGATTTATGGACGAAATTTTACGGGAAGGAACATGTGGACATTATAAAGCTATATGCAAGAAATGAGTTTGATCAGCGAAAGAACACGCCCACTTTTGATATAAGGAACTTTCAGGTCTAAAATTCAAATTAGCCTACCTATGCTCCTATTGATGCAATCGAATAAGAATTAGCACAAATCTACATGGGGTCCATAATAGTGTGTATGCAAAGTATGGGGATCATAATACTACTGCCACGGCCACAATTAACCAAAAACCAATACGAGGTTCCTATTAAAGATTTAACAACGAAATTTCACAAGTAGGTTGCGGGTACTAACAATCAACACCACACATAAAATGGGCGGGTAACTTTTGCAGCCACACCCACTATTGACATATTTTTATAAGCTACGACTTATGTATACATTATTTTTGGGCGAAATTTTATATTAGTACGTATATTGACTCTACAAAACCATACGCAAAAAAATGGGGTCGAACAGGTAGAGTGCGTGAACACTTTTGGTCTTTCGAGCCGGATCTTAGTCCGGCTAGCATCAAATTATTGTGAGGAGTTTCCCGGCTTGTTCCTGCATATCAACGTCTGGAAACTGGGAATACAAAGGTTAGTGGCTAGTGTGGCTATTTTTAATTATAAAAATATAGAGGTCAGTGAAGGTTACCTGAACAAAAAATATACACATAATACATACGCACACACATTTGTATGCCGTAATCGTCACATTTGTTGCATTCGAGTGCATTTTTCTTTCGTTTACGCAGCGGCCGTTGGATTTATACCGTTCGTTCTCGCCCCTGCCTTTCGAATTTTGTGTGCAGTTGGTTATGCAAATTAAAAATACGCTACAACCAGCATAAGTCGACTTACTAAATAATTTAAAAAAATGATTTCTGGTTTGCATTGCTTATCCGAGGTGTTTTATTTTTTTGTGCAATTGTGGACAAGTTGTCAAACAATATTGAGCAATTGTATACCGACGAATCAAATGAGTTTTTCTTAAAGCTGCATCAAAACAATCGTGACAGAGTGCTGTAGCAGACTGATTTGGCTTATCTACCGCCCTTAGGAGAAGCAGAAGTTCTCAAATAACATAAGTGCATGATAGAAAATACGTACTCTGCCGCCTACAGTCGATACATACCGTGTATGCTATGCTGCCGAGCAGTAAACTGTCAGCAATATCGGCTGGCGCCAGCTCAACATTTGCTTTATTGGAACCTGTACCTCGGTCATCCAATGTAAGGCTTCCACCATGCGATAGCAACGTTTTCCGTGGTGATTGTAAGCAATGGCCCTCATTTCGTGATCTGTTCACCGCCATATATATATAGATAATTCCCGGTTATCTAATATAGAGAAACTTTTTCATCTTCTACATAAGACAACTGGCAAGGTGCGTGACATTGTGCAGCTAGCGCCGCTTACCAATGATGGGTTTACGACGGCATGGGAAAATCTTATAGCCAGGTATTAAAACTAACCGTATCTTAATGAACAACCAACTTAAGACGCTTTTTATTCTCCCATATTGTAAGTCTGACTCTGGCCCGCTCTTAAGGAGCTGCAGCGAAGTATTACTACTTGTATCGCAACGGTAAAATCACTCAGGTTCATCACCTCTAATTGGGATGTCATCTTTATTTTCTTGTGTTCGGTTCGCTTACCAAAAAGCTCTATGTCTCTCTGGGAATAGTAATTAAAAATCAAGATATCCCGCATTGGAAGTAGTTGGACGATTCCTTGACGGAACAGTTCTAAACACTTGAAACCGTGTCCGATTTCTGCTCTCCTACAGCGCTGCCTACATCTCGTACAGGGAAAAATCCTGCCTCTATAACGTCGAATCTATCATCGCATCACACATTGGTGGGGCGCGCAAGTTGTTCAGTGTGTAGTGCGCAGAAGCATCCGCTTTACGCCTGTCGCAGTTTGTGCGATTATCAGTACATTATCGTATTTCTACTGTCAAGAAATTGGGCCGCTGTTTCAACTGTTTGTCAGAACATCATGTATTAAAGCTTTGTCCAAGTAAAAACACTTGTTCCAAATGCCAACAACGTCACCATTCTATCCTGTATCGCGATACGAAGTCAACTACATTTACTCTTGAACCCGTCAACAGAAATTGTAAATCCTCGTCCAAACACAGGTCAAACATTTTGACGAATGATCACAGCGCAGTTCCAGAAAATCAAACACAGTACGCTATAAAAGAAAAGTCAGTGCAACAGTTCCCTACTGTCTCAACACCATATCAAAAACATTCATTTAGGCAGAGCTCTTGTGCCAGAATTCTATCTCGGTTCAACACATACTGTTCGTGTTTCAACTGACACCGCTTCGGAAGAATTTTCAGCTCAGAAAGACTAAAGCGTTTGTTGCGTTGGCTAAGCAAAAGATGCGCTGCTACGATATGCGGTTTTAATGATGTCGTCAGCATTAACCCAGGTCAATTATCTTCTTTTTGGATAGGTTCGTCCCAGGATAACAAGTTTCAACTGGAGGTCTCGGCTTTCGTGGCATCTTCTGTTCGTGTGGACTTGATCCTAAACAACTTAATTTATTTCCACGTCTGGATAATGCGAACCCAACATTCTCCCAAAGTGCCCCAGTCGATCTTCTCCTGTGTGGCGAACTATATCTTCTTATTATACGTAAAGGACTCAATTCACATGTGGCACAACGCACGTCTCTTGGGTGTATACTTACTGGACTTTTGGCTACAGCAAGCGACACATCAGTCCGTGCTTCTGTATCTGCCCACTTTACAGAAGTTTCTCTTGACATACAGCTTAAAAAATTCTGGGAAGTGCGAACAAATTTATAAAAAAAAAACGCAGCGATCTCCTTTTGGTCGTTACGTTATTGTTCTCCCATTCAACAAGTCAGACGCATATTGATCTCTAGGACAATCTCTATTCATCGTGTGTAGGCAATTTCTCCACAGTGAAGGAACATTGATACGGTGCCCAGAGTTGAAGCTAGAATATGATCAAGTTCTAACAGAATATTTAGATTTAGGACATATGATGCCAGTAATGTAAGCTGTGCCGAAATGCCTCCACGACATTATTATCTGCTCCATCATGCGGTTATCAAACCTGACAGCACCACCACGAAGCTACGTGTAGTATTTATGAAGTCTTCACTATCGTCGAACAATGACAGCTTAAAGGATATTCTTCATATCGGTCTGGTGCTACAACAGGATTTAATCATTCTTATTCTTAAGTGGCTATTGTATAAAAATGTGTTTAGCATTCAGAAGATGTGTCGGCAAATTTTAGTTAACCCCAATCAGACGGCTTATCAGCGCTTAATCTTTCAAAAGCTCCAAATCAGGAGTTACAAGACTTTGAATTGATGACAGTAACTATGGAGTTAACTGTGCCCTTACCTTGCTATACGTACTCTTCACCAATTGGCGGTTGATGAACGCCACCGATTTTCCAGTGGGAGCTCAGATTTTGCATGAAAATATGTTCGTAGACGATTTTCTAGCGGGTGTTCACTCGGTTGCCTCGGCGATTCATGCTCGTGACGTTATCAAAAACATTCCCTAAACAGGTTGCTTCGAGTTTAGGAAGTGGGCTTCGAACTCCCGTGAAACCCTTATTAAAGAAAGCTTCTTATAATTGTCTGAGCATTCAATAACTCCTACACAAAACGAAAAGTGCTGTCTACAATCGCTAAACTCTTTGATCCTGCAGGATGGCTGTCTCCAGTTACTATTCTCGCCAAAATTGTGATGCAAAAACTGTACATGGGGCAGATGGACTGGGATAAAGTAATTAGTGTAATGTCACTCCACCAATGGAAAACGTTTGTCAGTCGTTTCTTCGAGATCATCTCAATTACAGTTTCTAGTTGGCGACGCTATAGTTCTTCCGCAGTGACTGAATTCCATATATTCGCAGATGCCTCGCAAAAAGCTTACGCCACCGCTATTTACGCCCGTGTGAGCAGCCATGGATCAGTTTCCTGCCACCTTGTAACCGCTAAATCAAAGGTGGCTCCAGTAAAGTCGGTTTCTCTACCACGTTTGGAACTTTCTGGTACAGTTCTGGCAGCGAATCTATCGGAAATGGTATTGAGACACCTTCCTATCACATCCTATACAACGCACTTCTAGACAGATTCGACAATTGTTCTTGCTTGGCTTAAGAAATCTGCTCGTACGTGGACAACATTTGTTGCAAATCGCTTCTCACTTATCGAAGAAAAAAATGATACTGACCATTGGGCTCACGTTAATTCTCATTCGAATCCCGCTGATATAGCCACTCGGGGCAAATACCCACATGAGTTGTCGCAATGTGATTTGTGGTGGTACGGCCAATCTTGGCTAGTTCTGAAAAAAGCGCAATGGCGCTCACAAATGGTAACAGAAATGGAAGTAACGGTAGAGCAAAAGGGGAATTAAATCGCATACTATTGCAATATCTGAAGTATACTTCCTCGAACATTTCTCGCCATTACCACGGGAACTACGCGTTCTCACATACATCTTCAGGTATGGGCATCGCGTTCTCGATGCCAGCCACACCTTCATGTCAAAAGACTTTTCGGGCCCTGAAAAAGGTCAAGCCAAGGCACGATTGATTCTATTGTCGCAGCAACGGCACTATTCGAAGGAATACCATGCACTGAACAAAGAACGGACCCTTGAAAAACGGAGTCAACTACTCAATCTTTCTCATCCAAAGATTCCAATAGCCTTCTTAGAGCCAGCGGTCGCTTATCTTCCGCCGCTGGATTGACCTACAATGAAAGACACCCAGTCATCAAACCGTACGAATGTCAATTATCACGCTTGCTTGTGCAATTCATCAACGAACTGACTTTACATGGCGAAAATCAGCTCATTCTTCGCCTTCTGAGCCAAGAGTTCTGGATCCCACCAGGAAAACCCTTAATCAAGTCAATAGTATTTAAGTGTAAAAAGTGCACCCGCTGAGCATACGAACTTATCCAAACCATTCACCAACTGTGGAGTAGCCTTCGCAGGACCCTTCAATCTGAAAAATTTTACGGACCATTATATTACACTCAACAAAGGGTACGCCTGAGCCTTCGCTTGGTTCGCTACTCGCTCAGTCCATATAGAACCATTTAGTGACCTCTCCACGGTTGCGTTTTTAGCTGCGTTCGCTCGCTTTACCTTAAATAGCAATCAGTATAGTGGCAACAACGACTTTCCTTCGCGTATATCCCATTGCAACATTCTTATGTTTGCTGATGACGTAAAAATTGTTCATTTATTTAATAACGCCAATATATTGCGGTTGCTTCACGAAGATTTAAATGTCCTTGGTGACTGGTGCAAGATAAACTGTATGCAAATAAACTACAAAGAAATGCAAGCATATTTGTTTTTCGAGATCAACCCACTCTGCTCATGCTTACTTCATTGTTAATCAACCATTGTTATCCGTTGATCATATGTGAGACTTAGGTGTGACTTTTGACCAAAAACTTACTTTTGGTAAACACGTTGCAACTATAGTTAACAAAGCTTATCTGACTCTAGGCTTCATTAAACGTTGGGCAAAGGAGTTCAAAGGATCCTTTATTACCAAACTTCCGTACGCCGATCATTAGAATACGCAATTGCTGTTTGGTGTCCTAAATATGCCTGTTACTCTGATGCTATTGAATAAGTGGTTTTTATTATTTTGCCTACGTTTTTTTACATGGAACTCAAATTTTCAACTTCCCTCTTATGTGAGTCATCTTAAGCTTATTCGTATCCCGTCTATTAAACCCCGTAGAACTATGCTTAATGCATGTTTTGTGTTCAGCCTCATGAGTGGTGTTTTTGATTGGCATTCTCAACTTTAATGCTCCTGCAAGAAGAACAAGGAATTTCACTCCCTAGTATCCCCATCCTTGTAATCGAAACTATTTTGAGTTTTCGCCGTTTCGTACTGCGTGTTATGAATCCAAACATATGTTGAAATCGAATTATCTTTTTTTACAATCCGTGAGTAGTTCCTTTTGGATATCTATTTATTATCCTTCCTAAATCGGTATCAGGCCATTTTTAGCTTATCGCAACTGTTAGGTTAGGGAGGTGGTTCTAGTGAGTAAGAATCTCACACTCTTGGTTTGTACATACCCCCTCGTGTCTTTTGGAAGATTTCCCCACCCTTCGAAAAAAAAACAACTGTGTGCAAATCATTGACACGATGAATTTCATTGTAAAAAAATCTATAATACACAAAAGAAGTATATAAAATCTACATTAAATACTGCCCATATTATAAAAATTGTATGGCACGAACGACATACGATACTTGTTGTCTATCGTGCATCAATATTTGCATGTGCTATTCTAAAGTTTTGCTGATAAGTTTCTTGTAAATGGTAATTCGGCGTTGATTTCCATCTCCGACATATTCAACGCATACTCGTACATGATAGAAATCATCTAGTTAATTTTTGCAATCGAATTCTCTGGTTCTTTTACTCATTTTATAAATTTGTGTTAGCTAAATAAAAACTTACTAAACGAATGCGTATTTTAAAAATATTGTTTTTAATATATGTCCATAGAGAGCTCTGAAACTATGCAACTGATTGGAAAAACTTGTGAGAAACATATGTTTGTGATGCGGTTATCTTTTATCCGATATACCAATCGAACATATCATTTCAATCATTAATAATAGGAGATATTCACTACTAACTGGGACAGCTTTTTGAAAAATCCAAAAAAATATTTCTGGCGATATCACAATTTCTACTCCATAGGAAAAAAGAATGTTCTCCATAATTACTATGGTACAGCTTATTAATATATGAATGGTACAGTTTATTAAAAATAAGTTCCAAGTACAAAAGAAGTCTTGTTTCACTCGCGATCCGTTTCGACTGACTCCCCAGCTCGTTGACAGCTCGTTGACCGCCCCTAAAACAGCGTTGCCACTGTTTAGGGAAAAACAGTTCCCACAACTCGGCCATTCTGATTTTCATTCGCCTCGAATGTGTCATCGCTATCATCGTCTTCGTATTGAACCCAAGGCTTCATAAATTCAGCACAACTAGATGTTTTCATGGGACCCTCGTAGCAATTACCTGTTCGAATTAAATCATAAGAATTTTTTAGTTTAACCCCTGTTACCTCATAAGGCCCCAAATATTTTGGTTTGAGCTTCAAACCACCGCCCAGTTGAGTCCTTTTGATGGCTACCAGATCACCAACTTTATATTTTCGTGCTGGTTTCCGCTTACGATCGTATGACTTCTTATTTTCTGCTTGGATTTGCAGGATGTGCTCTTTTGCCTGCTGACGTAGTTTGTTTCGTTGGTCATCGAATTGCTTCAGAATTTCAGCTTCGATAAGCTCTTTGATATGCAAGTCGTCTTTCATCCGCATTTTCACACCGGTCATTAGCTCAAAGGGTGTTGCGTGCGTACTTCGTGAAAATGAAGCATTCATTAGCTTATGAATAACGTCGCCTTTCAAAAAATATCCATCATAATTTGGCTTGTCACGAAGAATTTCTCTTATTGCAATCAATTTGTCATCTCTGCTTTGAGCGTTTCTAATTTCACATAAAATATTTGATTCGTTAATCATCATAATCGGATATCGGCTTAAAGCGTCGACATGTCGCATCTGGGATCCTGATCGCTGTTCCACAGTATAATCGTATTCCTCAAACAGCAAAACCCATCGCGCTACTCTTGTACACAAATCCTTTTTTGTTAAGGTCTTCGTAAACGCGTTACAATCGGTGACGAGCTTGAAATGTAGGCCAAGAAGATATATACGAAACTTCTTCACTGCTTCGACTACTGCCAACACCTCCAGCTCATAACTCGAGTACTTTTTCTCAGCTTCAGTGGTTTTTTTGCTCATAAAGTACACCGTATGCAGGTTGCCATCATCAAATGCCCTTTGCAACAGTACGGCTCCATATCCATGCATCGAAGCATCCGTGTGAGCCTCAGTTTCCGAATTCTGATTGAATATCCTCAGCGTCGGCTTATTGCATAAAGCATGTTTTATCGCGTTAAATGAAGAAATCTGTTCTTTTCCCATTTCAAATCTTTTGTCTTTCTTTTTTAAATCTGTTAGTGGTTTAGCCATCGTTGAAAATCCTTGAACGAACTTTCGGAAATAGCTAGCCAGTCCGATGAAACTTTCCAACTCTTTCAAATTTTCTGGTAACTTGAATTTCTTTATTGCTTCGATTTTAGCTGGCGTTGGTGAAATCGTGTGCTTCTCTATGACATGTCCCAAAAATTCGACACGTTTTCTCAAAAATTGGCATTTTTTCATATTGATCTCTAGGCCATAATCTCTGCACAGCAAAAACACTTCTTCTAGACGCTGTATTGCTTCGTCTTCATTATCGGCAGGTATAATAATATCATCAATATACGGTAGGGCTATGCCTCTTCGAGTCAAATCACGAAAAATTGAGTTTACGTACCTCTGAAATACACTGGGTGCGTTGCATAGTCCAAACGGAACCTTCTTGAATTGGAACTGACCATTATGTGTCACGAAAGATGTGTATCTCTGGCTATCGCTCGCTACGTTGACATGAAAAAAGCCGTTCTTCAGATCTATGGTACTGAAAAGTTTTGCGCTTTGTAATCGGTCCAATTGATCCTCAATTAGTGGCAATGGGAAACGATCCTTCAAAATCACCTTATTAATTCGTCGATAATCGATACAGAGTCTTGGTGTGCCATCACGCTTGCGTACCAAAACTACAGGGCTACTGTACTCCGACTCCGATTCTTCGATGATACCGTCTCTCAACCATTCGTCTATCTGCTGTTCGACAATGATTCTTTCAGCCATAGGCAATCTACGTGGTCTCGATGAAATTGGATTATCATCTTTCAGGAAAATTTTCATTTCAACATTCGTTGTTTTAGTTTTGTTGGGTTTATAATTTTTAACAATTTCAACGACTTTACGTTTTAAATTTTTATTTAGAGTTTCATCAAATTCAAAATTATTTTCGAAATCGTCTGTTGCATTTATTTTCATCATATTTTGTAAGTCATTTTCATCATTATTTTTAAGTTTTTTAATCGTTAGACTCGTTGGATTAATGTTTATTTCAGCTTGTGAACATATTTCACAACCAATAACAACTGGAATATTTAAACAATCAGAAGGAACAATTTCAAATGGCATCTCAAAGTTTTCATCGTCTATATTAAAATTAATCAATACGCGACCGACCGATTTTATTTTATTTGCCTCCGAATTACCGAAACCGATTAAGTATACGTTTGAGTCAGACTTTTTACAGTTTTCCAAACGTTTGAAAACACTTTCTTTTAAAACGTTAAACTTACTACCAGTATCAAGTAATGCACTTGTTTCGAAACCATTAATGTTAATTTGCTTTATCATTCGGTTTTTAAAATCATTTATAATGTTTACATTTACTTTTGCTTCGTTTGCTTTCTTATTCGGACAATTCTTAGAAATATGGCCGAATTTATTGCATGCAAAACATTTTGTTCCTTTCTCTTTGTTTTTGCACTCGGTTGCTTTGTGCCCTTTTTCGCCGCAATTAAAGCACTTATCGACACTCTTTTTCCCATTCTCATTAGAAAATTTTATATTTATGTTTTGTTTTTTGTCATTCTTTATGTTCGCACTTTTCTCATTATTCGCGCGTAATATTTCGTAATATTTTAATTTTTCTTTAAACTCCGCTAAGTCTTTCGCACCGTACAAAATTGTTTTGTTTATGTTTAAATCATTAATACCGTCAATAACATATTGAATTAAAGCACGATCTTCTATATTACCGCGACCCGCAATGTCTTTCATTTGAAAAAAATATTCTCTTACACCTTCTTCTTTTTGCATTTTACGTTCCACAAGTTGTTTATGCAGCACAGCACTGTTGACTGTCGTTCCAAATTCTGATAAGAGAGCTCCTTTTAAATTATTCCACGAAGATAAACTTTTCTCACTGCAAAGAAATGTCTTTGCTAGCCCTCTAACTGACTTTTTTGCAAATACAAACTTTTGCAATTCGTCCCAATTCATGAGCGTAGCTGTCTCTTCGAATTCTGTCACCCATGCTTCAATAGAAATATTTGCGCTGCCGTCAAATAAGCGTATGGAGTCTTCAATGTCTCTAAAACTCATTACAAATTTTGGTGGTTGATTTACGTAGTCGCCTCTCTCGCGATTTACCTCTCTCTCTTTTTTCTGATTTGTTCGTTTGTCGCTGCGCTTGCGCTCTGATTTTTTTGTTTTTGTATCTTTACCGTCGTTAGCTTCAACATTCCTGTCGTTCCATCGTACCGTCTGATCGCCGTCTTCTTCGTCTGTCTCTCGCTCTTCAGTTGCTTCGCTCTCAGTTATCTCGTCGTCATTGCTTGCTTCGTCGTCATCGTCGTTTTCATCCTCTGTTTCTTCATCGCCGTTTTCTTCGCTCTCGAAGTTATGAAGAAATTGAAAGATGTGCGCCTTTACGTCGTCAACTGAGTGCTTGATTCCCAGAATCGAGCATATCACCGCCAAATCAGCCGCCGTTAGATTTGAATCAATGTACGCTGCTTTCCTCTCGTATTGTTCGTCGTCAGTGTCGAAACCAAAACCGCTAAACTCTCTCAGCCTCTGCCGATTACGTCTATCGCCTTCTCTTTCAAATATGTATTTATGCAACGCCGTAATATTCACTTTACTGGCGTAACGGATGTTTCTGCGAATTTTCTCGAATTCCTGTAAAGAACGCATTTTATATATAAATTTTTTTTTTTTTTTTAAATATATATTTCTTTTTCTCCGTTTTGGCTCAAAAAATCCCGCACAAACTTACACACGTTTTATTTTCTTTTCGCGACGCGTATTTTATTCACATCCCGGTTGAGCCCCCAAATTTATGGTACAGCTTATTAATATATGAATGGTACAGTTTATTAAAAATAAGTTCCAAGTACAAAAGAAGTCTTGTTTCACTCGCGATCCGTTTCGACTGACTCCCCAGCTCGTTGACAGCTCGTTGACCGCCCCTAAAACAGCGTTGCCACTGTTTAGGGAAAAACAGTTCCCACATTACCAATGTCAGTTCTTCGTATTCGCAGACGGCAACTCTCAACTGTATATTTTTAACTGGACCGTAGTATTGCTAGATTTCAATTGTGAACTCTAATATAGCACACTTTCTACAACCAACAACTGTTACTTTATGTATTAATTATATATTTTGTAGGTAATATAGAAAGTTAAAAAAAAAAAAAAATTATATATAAGTTAGGGCGAAAGGCCATCTACGAGCTTACTCTCTGAAAAGTTACTGTAGAATCATAACAACAAATAGCATCGGCAATATTTGCCCCATCCTAGCATGTGCTGACTGCTACAGTAGCTGAATAGTACGGAGAGATAGTGAGAGAGACTCGACTGTGCGCAGACCCGTAATCATAGTTGTTGGGGAGTTAGTAAGTTATATTGTAATTAGAAGTTTAGACACTAGACAGAGACACTATTTAAAGAAGCTCAAAAAGCAAATGGCTACATAGAACAATCAACTGTAAATTATAAAATTCATTATATTCTTTAATTTATATATAATATATACTTAAATTAATTGTGCTTGTCATCGACCACTGACTTTGATTTTATAGCAAATAAAATGTATTTAAATTTTTTATATAATGTATAGCAAGATTTGAACTAATCCACATCTTTGTCCAGTACCTAAGACATACCATAATTTTTTATTCGACATTTATTGCATCACCCACTTTTTATTGCTTCTTGTTTTTGACCTTTTTCAAATATATTTTTTAAATGAGTTTTCATTCAATTCATGCTAATCTTTTAATATCATTTTAACGTCAATCCATGTTTTATAATAAATATCGTTAGTATTTATTTTGTATATATATGTATGTAAAGGTATTTAATTAAATATATAGAAGGGAATTATATACCTAAATATACTAAATATACTTACTCTTATATATTGTGTCAAGTTACACAATACTATAACTATTTGCAATATCTAATGAGAATAATCCGCTGTAATGTCACTTTAATTTGAAAAGTTATTTATTTATAATTGAAAAAGAATAATACAATTATTATTATAGAATAGAAAAAGAGCACTATCTGCCAGGATAAAATTTAAAAATAGGATGTAAAATTTATTGTTAAGATATATGATAAATTATAATATTTTAATTATGCTATTTTTACTTAAATTATATATATTGTATAATTTGGCTTGTGTGAGGAAATCAATGAATTGAATGTAGTGTCATAGTATTGATGTAGTGGCATTGTATTCTAATAATTCAATGGGGGGGGTATTAATTAAACATGATCCCGCAGCTGAAGTTCTATAGCAGTTTAATAGAATGGGATCTATGGAAATTATGGATGAACCACAAAAGCTGCAACGGTTAATTCGCGTTCCGTTGATCAGGTGTTGATGTGTTAAGTTGGTGTGTCCAAGTCGCAAACGAGAAAAAGATTGGAGAGCTTTCTGAAAAGTTATAAATCCCAATAGAGCTTGGTAATTACGAAAATTCGCTTTCGCGCTAATATTTGCCGGCAGATACCTTATCAGCAGCAACAACATCCATTTTTGTCTTAACGGATTTGTAAATATAAATAGAATATGGACTGAAAATAATGCACTAGAACTTTTAAAGGATTGCTTCGTGTTACTTCTAGAACTGTGGGGTCTTACTATTAACTTTCAATAGGGAGATTTTTCGGGTGATGATTAATGACTTTTTCAGTCCCTGTTGACATGAATGAGCAAAGTCACTATTTTCAAAAATCACCATGTGTTCCATAAACTGCATTACTTAGCTACCAAAATGAGATTTCGAGCTTGTGGACTATTCCAATAATCTACGAATTATTCGAAATTAATGAACAGCAGACAACACAAAATGATACGATAGAACACTTTTGCAGCTGTCTAAAGCCTATACAAAAATTGTATAATATCCAATCAAATTTTAATAGCCATTTTAATATCTAATCAATATCACTTTCAAAATAGATATCCCTGCATATGTGCTAATTGATTCTGCGCAAACATCTTGAATTTCATTTGGCCGTTTTCAGGCGAACAGACTTGTTCATTTATATACATACATCCATATATATGAATAAATCTTTCAGATTTGTGTCTGCTTTATTTGTCAGTTAAATGCACTATAGTAATAGCTTAACTTGAATTTACATACACATATCTCTAGAAATACATATTTTAAAATACTTCACAACTATATTTTGTTGATACAAATATGAAATAACACTTTAATTCTTAATCGTTGGAGCCCATGCAATGCAACTTGTACACTCTTTCGGCTGCTGGTCTTATCAATAAAACAATTTTTTTCATGTGCCAATAATAGAAGCAAGAGCAAAAT
Source organism: Clusia tigrina (assembly GCA_920105625.2). Lineage (NCBI taxonomy): Eukaryota > Metazoa > Arthropoda > Insecta > Diptera > Clusiidae > Clusia > Clusia tigrina. The sequence continues at coordinate 162,570,852 of OV050032.1, forward strand.
ACAAGTATCTACTATATTGAAATGCTATACAGCATATTTGACATTTGTGCAAAATGATCAACAGCAGCAGGATTCGGTTTAACAAGAAAAAATAAAATAAAATAAAATAAAACCATACGTACACATCAGCAAGACAATCCACAATAAGTATTGTGCAATAGGAATAACGACAGCAACAGCAGGATAGCAACAACTAAGTGTGAGAGCAGTTGAAAGCGTTACAAATCGATTTAATTTCACAATTCACTGCAATTTCACTGCACAAATTGATTTATGTAGGTAAGCAGAGTTTATTTCGTTACGTTCTCCTCTTGTTTTTTCAGTTTTTATCGTTTTTCTTTCGTTTTTCTCTCTTCTAAACCTCACAAATTCCAATTTATATGCAATTTTATCGCGTTAACGCTAGTAAATCAGCAACAAACGCCATTAACCTCTGACCCTAACTAAGCAAATTTTACAGTGATAAGTACGCACCTTTGTTTTGCACTGGAAACAATAACGGGTGGTCAAGCTGGAAACGAATCACTGCGCTTGCCGCTGCTGATGCACATCACAAAAGCGCTTTGAAGCATCGGCTACTCAAGCAGCTTCACCGCCACCGCTTCAAGCACAGCTACATTCGCTTCAAATGCAGCAGCAACAGAGGAAGCAGCAATAGCGGCAGCAGCAACTAAAAAATACCCTCAAATATTTGCCTATTATCGCACCATAACCAATGGGATGTTCTTTGAAAGAAGATTGTACAACAATTTGTGAAAACACCTAAATGCCTAACAATGATAATAATAGCAACAACTACAACTACAGCAATAACAGAAAAATTTGCAAAGAGGTACAAATCTACAATTTCCTTTGTCTGTGTAAACAATCTCAGTTCGAATACGTACATTACATTAATTCAAATAATAAAAAAAGAGAAAACAAAATCTGAAAAAATATGCAACAATTGAAAACGATTTGTTTGAAATGCATTTGATGAACTGATTCCACACACAAGCCTGTTGCCGCTCTCCTATTACCTCTAACCAATAAAGCATTCACCATCTATCGACAAAACAGCAAAACAAAAAATAGCTTCATTGATAGGGGTGTAACATCGCCGCCACAGAGCGAAATAACAATCAAAATTCAAAACAAGTTCGATCAAAACGCCCTTAGGACGCAGCAGCAGCACCAACAGCAGTAAAAACAGAAATGAGTTGCAGCAGCCAGCATTGCTGCTGCTGATGTTGTGTGGGTGGATTAGCTGGTTGAACTCTTAGGATGGGTTTCTTCTGTTGGGTTTAGTGCGCTCAAACGATTTTGGTCGGACATTCGATCGTTGTGTGCTCCTCTTTTTTCAATACAGTATACGGCACTAGCATCATCATTGTCGTCATCATCATCATCGTCGTCGTCGCCGTCATCATCATTATCATCACCGTCATCATCGTCAACAGCAGCAATGTAGTCAAGAGTTTGTGCTTGTGGCCGTTGCATTATCGTTTTTTTGCTGTTCTTGTTGCTGGCAGTTTTTTTGTTGTTGTCGTTGTTATTTTTTAACAAATGTTGTTGTTGCTGTTGTATATTGCTTACAATGACCTTTAACTGTTATAACTACGGCACGATCATCACTGATACTGAATTAAAGCTTGGTTTTTATTTTTGTTTTTCGTACTGTTGTTGTTGTAATTGTTGTTGCTATTATTGTTGAATTTAGCCATGGGAATTAGCACAGTTTTGTTAGCGCTGGAAGAGTAGAAATGAATGAATTTGGGTGATACGTATAGGAATGCAGTGAAAAAAATTGTTCTTTATTAAGCAATTGTTTAGAATCAATTATTGGAATTTGTATAAAACGTTTATTCAAAGAACATACATATACAATTATAAATAATCAGAACAATTATCATCACCGCATCTACTGCAGCTGCATCCTCAGCCAATGCAACTGTCAATTCCTATAAACGATTCGTTTTACTAACCTTAAGCTGTTTTTTGATATCTCGTATTGAGATTTGTCTTACTGTAAAACAACATTCAGATTCCTTAATTAACTAATTATTTTTTTGTTAAAATAAGGTTACTCTCAGATTTTATCACTACGAGTGTATAATAATTGAAGCTAAGTTGTAGTTATTTAAAAAATGGTGTGGACAGTTTTATATTTAGGAAGATTGTGTATTGTTCAATTCATTCTTAAATAAGAGAAATGGAAAATTAAATGCTTGAATTCCTCCTCCTCAGCGATTATAGATACATACGTGTACAAGCATTACTAACTTAAACATACCCAAATTGTTGGATATGCTGTATTAAAATTGGTTGATGTGTTTAAAATTGAATTTCGTTTCGTTAATGCTAAATAATAATGATAAATAAATTTATAGAATCTCTAATTTATATTGTTGATAGTTTTCGACATTAACGGTTGCCCTTACTTGGAAATATAATGAGAAAAAAATAAATATTATATGGAGTCAGATAAAAAACATCAGATATAAATAATTCTCAAGTTCACATTTAAAATAATCTTATTCAGTTTCTTTTTGATGATACAATGTTCAAAATATTGGCCTACTATTTACCTAACTAAGCGTGACTGGAGTCCTGTATAAGTTACATATAAAAACATTTTCTGTAACATGTCCGCTATATATATAGATTTTTACTCGAGATTTTCCCAAAATTTATCTACAAAATGTGCCATGACGGCCCATAATTAGAGATAAACCATAACGTGGATACAATAGTGTAAAATTATGTAATAAAGCTAAAAATCGTCAACAAAGTGTAACTTTTAATTCCGATCACTATCGTTCAATGTCCTGTATTTACTTCTAATATAGAAGTAGTTTTATAACTAATGGCTGTGTATGTCTTGTCTTATAATCTGTCTACTCCGACTTTGTCATTCTTTAGTGGTTACAATAGTTGTGTTTCTTTCAACGCGAGTGTGAATAAAACGCCTGCTTATGCACACATATTGACCGCTTAGTTAAAGCAAGCTGTGTGTAATCGCTTGTCGTTTAGCGCCTCAAACAGAAGTGCTGCCAAAACCATTTTGTTGTCTATTGTGAACGAGAAAAAGAGTAAATCAAGAATAAACCGCTGTTATTATTTAAAAAGCTGTCATTTAATAAAATGGTTGTAACCTAAATAATCACATATAGTATATTATCCTGTATTAATTAATATGTACACATTTAAAGTTAAATTACCAACGCTTGCTCAGAATTTGCCATTTGAAATTTTTCCTGTTCCTCTTTAAAATTTGTTTATAAATGTGTTTGTATAAGCATTTTATTTGTAAAAACCAGTGCTACCAATTGCTTGACTGTTCAGCGACGGGTAGCGTTTTATGCCCACTCGCGTTGAAAGAAACGCAGCTAATATTAATGTATTAAACTACAGTAAAGAAATTCATTACTCCGCCGTATCATACGTTTAAGATTAATTTGGATTATTCGAGCCAACTCTGTTCGTTGGAGAAATAAATGCTATTTTGATTTTTGTTTATGATTACTGAATGTATAATAAGTATTCCAATCAATTGGAAATTGCTTTGATTTACCGAACTGTATTCTTAGAATGATATTGTGATGAGTGGTATACAAAGCTCCCTCTAAGTTGCTCGGTCCACGCACTAATTTTTCGAAAGTTGCGCATATATTTTGTTGATCATATATTTTTATATCATCTTATAAAAGAATTGCATCTAAAAATGGCAAAAATCCAAACAGGCACAGGACGAATCCCTCCCCCCACTTGCACACTTTCACATACGTTTTGAACATTTTTGCTCACATATACTTTTGTACCACGCAGTCAGCCAAAAATTTAGTGGGAACATCTTGGTATAGAAGAAAACTGCAGCAGCATAGCTACTATCAAATAAAAGAAACGAAGTTCAAAATGAATGGAACAAGAGCCAAAATACGCTTCATCAAACCTTTTAAATTGATAAACTATCAGCATAAAATTATCATATGAGTAATTTACTCAGCTCTGTTCCGTTAAAACATCATAGCGGATCTAGGACACATTTCGAAAGTAGTCTCATAATTTTGCCGTATTTGTGCTGAAATTTTCAAGACTAAAAGTAAATTAAATAATGTTTGCGCTTCGCACACTTTTCCTATAATATTTTTTAATCTTATTTATTTGTATTCATTCAATTATTTAATAGTTATACATTTTTATGTTTCTTCTTTCGACGCCATCGATGCTTTATCAAGGACAGAATGGGTGCTTTCGAGGCTAGTAAGTAGTAGTTAGTGTATAATAATGAATAAGACTGTTGCCTTAATTAATTCATCGAAGTATAAACAAATATGCTCAATATACTAAACTACAAATAACAAGGATCGTTTTCCTTTTTTCAACAATGTGTACATGTATATTTTTGAACAGAAAGTGAGTTCATTTCTCAAAATAAATAAATAACAGCATTTGTGGAAAAGATGTGCTCGTAGTAAACCAATGCCGATATTTGAACTATCGCAAATTGATACAATTTTTCTAATCAAATCGTATCTGTCTAACGTAATTCAATATTTATAGATAGGTGACACACAGGTGTTTTGTGAAATATAGCATCCATTTTTCATTTGATTTTTGAGTTCCAATTTTAACACTTGAAAACATCGTGCTTGCAGAAAATCTACTATTAAGCTATAATATATTCAAGCTATATTTTTACTGTTAAGATATAAAAGCTTTTACAGCTTCACAGTAAGCAGTGTAATACCATGTTGAATAGAGTCATATCCTCAAGGGGCCCCAGGCTGCGCTTGTTTCTAATGTTTGTAAAAGCCATACCAGTACTAAAAGTGTAAAAGATTATTGTAAGGAATTCTTTAAATAACCTACATTTTGTAGTGAAAATTATAGATTTATTGACTAAAGTAATAGTTGTGATTGATACTTAACCATCGGTTTCGTACATGACTTGAAAAATATTATTAATATTACATAATTTATTATTATTATACCTTGCCATAATCATATTGTGTGCAAGGGAGTTGGGGGAATGAGTACTATATTAGATAATTTATTATAGACATTTTAGAACACATTTCCAGTTCGAAATAGATTATTTATATATTTTGGTTTATATACAAGTATATATTTATTTTTCGAAAGTATACGAACAATGTTGAGTGAGGAAGGATCACGCTTTTTTTTATTTTTCCTATTGATATTGCCAGACACTTTAATGTGACCGAAAATAAATATAATCTTTCATTAATACCAATAGAATTGAAATGAAGATCGTAAGATCCGTATAGCCTTTATCCATAATACACAATATATTTCAGCAGTTGTCTGGCAAAAAACTGAGAAAAAAGCACGAGATTTTATTTGATATCCCCAGAATGCAAAAAAGTAAAACTAAGTCTTTGAAGGCCGAATTCAAATAATAGTAGAACATTTTTTTTGTTATTGATGCCTACGGATTTCTCATTGGAGAAAACACAAATTTTTTGTGCAGTGCATTTTAGTTTCTTTGCACATATCTCGATTTATATGCACAGGCATATATAGATACAAAAAAGAAAAAAATATATAAAATGAAAATGCCGAACTTTTTCTATTTTTCCGTGCAAAATTGAGCTGCAGTATTGAGCGTATTTAATGGCGTTCGATTTACGGCCATCCGCTAGCGAGTGTGGCGCAGAATCCGAATACTTATGCGAATGCTAGTATGTGAGTGAAATCGCGCCTCCTCCCTACCAAACTGCCAAACTGATGAAATTCGCGAAATCATAACAAATTTCCACTGCGGGCAGTCGATTGCAGATCGATTGTTAAAATGTTAAATGTCGATAAATATTTGTTTTAGAGCGCACCGAATGCGGCTGGGCTGGAACGTTTCTTGGCCGTAGCGGCTGGCTGCTAAATTTTATTTAAAACATTTAGTAAATCGTGATTTTGCATGCCCGACGTTGACCGTTTTGTGATTTTGTATATGATTTAACTGGACCACATGTACATGAGTGTATTGCAAATACGACTGAGTCGGTGACGGTAACAGCGAGTCTTACATGAGTGTGAGCGGTTGGATGGGTAACTGAGTGAATGTTTTCCAGAATTGAAATGCGCAAATCGAACTGTTCAACTGGAACAATGGGCATATTCAGCGGCGATGGGCGGATTTGTTTTTACAGATACTGATGCAGTTTTCTTTGTGCATGAATGTTGCTGCCCCTGTTGCTGCATCTGGTAGTGTGAGCGGATGCTGCAGGGGTTATAGAGCAAATGAAAAGGTCAAAATTGGTCAGGTTGGTGTTTGGGTATTTGATTGGAATTCCGCCAATTTGTGTAAATTCGCAAAGAAAAAATAAATAAATGTGTGTTTTTCCACCTTTTCTACACATCTAGTAGAATAGCATAGAGTATAGTTTTTTCCCCATTAAGAAATTAATATTAAAGTCCAGTGTAATGAATCACCATTTCCATCGTGACCAAAAATTAATAATATTAATACTATTAATAATTTTAATTAATTCTCATGGTTCTAAATTCATTTCCCATTTCTTTCAAACCCAAAAAAATTTTCAATAGACTTACACAGAAAAAACAAAGTTAATTGGTATTAGGTCAGTTACATACTTTTAGAAAACTCTAGTAAATGTTCGTAATACTGAATATTAGTTATATATGTATACGATGTACTGGAAATCCACTGTACTATATACTTTTTATATACTTATATTTATTGCTTCCTTGGAAAAAAAATTTAAATCTGTATAAATACCCATATTTACCATTCATTTGTATCCAAGTAAGACGAACAAAGCACCTACAAACCCAGGGCATATTGTCTCGCACGCACAAACTCACAAATCTATTCATATAGAAACTTCTACACCTATGAATTTAGGAATTGCTCTTGCCTTGCGCTTAGCAATAAAGTTCAATTTTCAACTGTCGCTGTGTTATGGATTTGTTGTCAAAACACCAGCCTAGCAGCCAGCCACAATGCGCCAGCCGCTTATCCTATCCCATCCTACCCTATCCATATCGCATCAAACGTAGGACAGCGAGCGAATTAAGCCGAGGTGACCAAAGGCCAACGAGCTGACAGACACCATAGCCAACATACGTCGCCTGGGGATGTGGCCCCTGATAGTTGGTAGATTGCGGTCGCGCGAGAGGGCGTGCGAGGCTGTGATTCACACAAACACACCATTTCACATAAACGTATACATACCCAGTCAAGTGCAGCTTTTTCTGACTGTTGTTTTGTGTTTGTTGATTTTGTTTTGGGATTTTACTTTTTTCCTTTTTGTTGGATAAGAGGCGAATTGCAAGCGAGTGCCACAAAAGGAAATTGTTTAGTGCAACAGTTATTAAAGTCAGTCGCATGTTGTTATTGCTATTGTTATAGCTGTTGCTGGTGCTGCTAGTGGGCCTCATGCAATGCCATTTGTGGTCAGATAAAAAGATACCTACTCGTAGTTGTGGCACAATGGTGCGGAATATTGCGAATAGATGATATTTCCCACGATTTAGATACACCCCCGCAATATGTGAGTGTAATTTTTAATAACGTACGTCTAAGAGGGAGATAAGAGAGTCTGTTACACACAAATACAAATACAATTTCTCTGTATGGGAAGTAACATGAAGTGTGAGGATAAAAAAATGAAAAAAAGGAAAAAATATTATTACAAATTTAAACCACATATATTTTTGGCTACAGAAAGAAATTGGCTGCAATTTGCATTTATCTCAATCCATCGTTTGCGCTGCGCTTATCTATATTTACACACAGTTATAAACTGCAACCAAATTAATTGCTACTAACTACAAGCGTTATAAATTCATTTTGAAATGTTAAATCCAACTCTTTTAGAAGCGGTTTATGATGTTTATCACCACGATATCAATCACCAGCAATAACAGCAGCAGGAGCAGTGAAAATAGTCAAGCGAGCAATAGTCAAATAGCAACAGCAAAACCAGACCCATCAAATTGACGAGTAGGTAAATAAACAAGAATTATACGACCGCATGTCAAAGGAAAATGCCACAACATAAAACTAAAAACCCAAGTAGAAAAATTAAACACGATGAATAGAAACAGAACACAGTTGTATTCTAATTAACTGTTTGTTAAATAGCCAAAATGAAGATAAGGATAAGGATACAGAAATTGAAATGAGAAACATTTACAATAGCCACTAGCTTATATGTTAGTTGGCTGGCTACAGATAAACACCATACAGAAACCAATATGCCAGACCAGGTTAGAACAGGCACAAGGCGTGGATCCAGTGAGGCATGTCGGAATGAGATCAGGAAGACGACAAAGCAGTGCTACAGAAAAAAGTTGTACGACTTAAACGATACATGCTAATAAGCCATCATTAATTTTTACAAATGTTCGGTACATACCATAACGCACAAAACGCATACACTTGCAAGTGCACACTCACACACACAGCCACATAAACACACATGTGTAGCAAGTGCAATCACCGGCACCAGATGGTTGCGTTGTTGCTAGCGAAATGAGCTCACATCAACTGCTGACTGTTGGAGATGATAGGTGCAACACGGCAACAGAGCAACAAAAATTACCAGTTGAATTGAACTAAAACAAGTGGAACAGTAATAGCCACACCAACAGCAAAAACAGCAACAACAATAATAAAAAGAAATAGCAACAACAATAATGGCTACAACCATATCAAAATATTGCCAAGTTTTGACGTTGCGCAGCAATAATTCTCCACGCAAATAAATTAGTAAATTTAATGCTGACATAAAATAGGCACTAAAAATCTCCTCATGGTGCGGCAGGCCCATGGTTTGCCGGCATCGCTTAGTCTGCCTGCTTGCTTGTTGGCTGCGTACGGTACAGCCAACGCATTCACAGACTTCGAACAAACGGGTGGCTAAGCCACACTACGGTGTGGTGTATTCGCGTGTTGCTGTCTGCCCTGCCCGCTCGATTCGCATGTAATAGAAAACATTTAGAAAACATTTAAAAATTTGTAGCAAGTATTTTTGATGGGCTGCCCAAAGACTGCAGCAACGAACTTGCGATATAAATTGTATAGAAATTCAGATCTAAAAACCAAATAATCTGACCATTGAATTACTGCAGCAAGTTTGTTGCTCCTATTCAGAAACATTAATCAGTTTTGATACAGTCAGGGAGAGAGAGCATGCGCTACCGTTTTCTCATCTAAAACAGGACAATTATCGCTTAATTGCCTGCGTTCATTTCAGCATTTTTATTGTAGTAGGGCAATTAAAATTTTATAAAAGTTTTTTATTGTTGCGATTTGTTTCGGTTTTTGCCTGTTCTGTCAGTGTTTTCTGTCAACAGACAGGGAATAAAAATTCTGTTAATTCGTGATTTCATTAAGTAGCTTCGAATTACAAACACAACATACTCCCGGTGTGCCTGGCGGAGGAGCTAAGCCTACCCCAGACTCAACTTTTGCGTAGTGGAACACTTGCTGTGCCTGTTTTGATATTTGCAACAACAACGGCAATGAAATGTAATTTTTTGTTGCTTTTTTTGGTTTGTATTTGTTTTTGAATGTTGATCAGTTCGCATAGCGAATCTTTACCGCAAATGATGACAAAGCAAACGAATGTGCGACAGGGGACTTGTTGGACCGCCCGACTTTGTGCTCAGATTCGTTGGGAACAACTCTAGAAAACATGAATTCTCACAAGGATCAACATTTGTTTTCTGGACCTCATTGAATTTTCTACCAACTTCTGGTATCTATAATTATATGTGGCATTTTGACCATTGGTCATAATGACATCACTCTATTTGATATATATTTGAACTTTCGCAGAAACTTCTCATAAATATGTTTCTTAAAGAATAAAATATATATTGATATCCGCATTTTAGTTTCTGTCTGTAGGTGGTATTTAGCATTGTTCTGTTTCTATTCTCCAACGTTAGCTGCAGTTGCCTCTGTTTAATTGTAGACAAGAATCCATTTTTCAAAACTGTTATGTCTTGAGCCTGCATTAGCTAGCAATAAAAACATCCTCTATAATAACTATCCTTCTCGTGACCTACGATATAAATACCGTTTGATGGAGCAAAGTACACAAGCTAAATTAAAAAAGTAATATAGAATATTTTCAAATAATTCAAAAATGCAATTACCAGAAATTCAAACGAGAAAAACTGCAAAATTAGACAAAAACGAGTAAAGATACCCGACTTCGAAATACCCTTTACCTTTCCTTGTGCGTGCGAGTACAATAATAGGGATATTTTCTCCATAAATCATTATTAGGAGCTTAAATGATTAAATCGACCCGATTTCTTAGGCATGGCTTTGTAGTGTCAATATAACTACTAATATAAAGTTTAGTCCAAAAATATTGTATAGGTCGTAAATTATAATAATATGTCAATAATGGGCGTGGTTCTAAAAATAATACGACCATATTTTGTGTGCTGTTTAATATTCCTGTGAAATTTCGTTGGTGAATCTTCTATAGAAACCTAGTAATGATTTTTGTTTAATTGTGGGCGTGGCAGTAGTAATAGTCTGCCCATATTTGGAATGTATACTACTACAGCTACCAATTTGTATTCATATATCATCACTAGAAGCATAGATAGGGTGATTGCTTTTAGGTGGGGACCTCAAAGTACATTATATAGGAGGGAGGCGTATCCTTCATCTGATCGACCCTGAATATTGTATATAGCTTCATAGGATCCATATACGTACTAATATATAATTTCGTTCAAAAATATTGTATATTGTATATGTATTGGGCGTGGTTTAAAAATAACACGCCCCTTTTTTGTGTGGTGTTTAATGTTAGTTCCCGCAACATTCCTGTGATATTTCGTTGATAGATCTTTAATAGGAACCTAGTAATGATTTTTGGCTAATTGTGGGCGTGGCAGTTGTTGTATGATCTCCATATTCAGCACACACACTATTATGGGCCTCATGTATATTTCTGCCAATTTTTGTTCCGGTGCCATCAATACGAGCATAGGTAGGGTAATTTTAAGTTCCTTATATCAAAAGTGGGCGTATCTTTTCCTGATCAACCATTTTTGTTGCTGATAGCTTTATAATGTACAGATTTTCCTTCCCGTAAAATTTCGTCCATAAATCTCTACCAGATCTTAAGTTATGAAATTTTGTTAATACTGAGCGTAGCAGTAAATATATACCGCCCATACTGTTTAGTAGAACCCACATCTCCATAACTGCCAAATTGCGTTACTATTCTATCAATTGGACAGAAGTTATAGTCATTTTAAAAAAGGTGAAAAAATTCCTTATATGGGAGGTAAGCGTGGTCTTTATCCAAATCGGCCCATATAGGAATCTGGTTCTGTGGCTTTGTTCAGGCTATACTTGTGCAAAATTTCATTAAGATAACTCTAACGGTGTAGAAAAGAAGTGGACAGACGAACGGACAGACGGACAGACAAAAAAAATTCTTAGAAAGTGATTCTGATCATATCTTTATATATATGGCCATACCTACCACGCCTCCTTCTTGAAATTGCAACCCCACTCAAGAGCAAAAATTAGTATACCCTATTTACCTTTTTAAAAGGTAAAGGGTATAACGAGTAAAGAAGTCTGAAGTCGTGGCGATGTTTTCTTCTATCTACGGTAAGTTCCGGTAGGTTGATTATAATGAAGGGAGACGTGGCCTTTATTTGATCGTCCCCATTCCTTGTGAATGGCTTTGTGACATCAATATAAGTATTCATATAAAATTTCGTCCAAGAATTTGGCATATGTCTTGAAGTTTTAAACAGGTATCAGTAGGGGGCGTGGCTCTCAAAATGTTCCACCCATTTTTTGTTTTATATTTTATACTAGCACTATGAACCTTCGAATGGAGTTTCGTTAATCAATCTCTTATACGGCCCCAGAACAGAATACTGATTAATTGCCTGCATAGCAGTAGTAATAATCTCCCCATATTTTGTATGCATGCTAGTACGGACTTAATATACACTGCTACCAATTTGTATTCATATATCGTCATTCGAAGCATATATAGGGCAATTTGAAGTGGGGACCCAAAAGTTCGTTATATGGGAGGGAGGAGTGTCCTTTATCTGACCGACCCCAAATATATTGTATAGGTCGTAAGTTATGAAAATGTGTCAATAGTGGTAGTGGCTGTAAAAATATTCCACATGTCGCTTCTCATACAATTTCGTCCTTAAATCTCTAACAGAGCTTAAGTTATGAATATTTGTAAATAGTGGGTCTAGCAGTTAATATATACCGCCTACTACAACTATCAAGAACTCGAAACTCTGATCAAAAACACCTCCCAACCTTTATCCATCTACATGAACTCACCATCTACTGTAACTTCTCCACTAATAAACCAAATCAATATTCAGGATACTTTGTAAACTAATCTCACAACAAGAAAAGCAGGCAAGGAATTTGAGCACTTGTTAAGAAAATTACCCCACATAAGTAAATACATAACAGTTCAATCGAGTATAGCTACAATCGCTATCGAAATTGGTTTGGGATTTACATTTTAAAACCACAACCGATTTTTACTTCCAAGGATATTAATAATACTATAACCCAATTTCATACCCCAATTTCAATACTTTAAGTCCATTATGGGGTTCTCCTTCATGCAATGAAAGAGGCAAAATTCTGGTAGATGTTGTCTTATATAAAAACTACTTGACTTGGCATTGTGCTCCAGTCCCATTGCACTAAAATAAACCTCCAAAACACTTTCAAACCTTTACGGTAGTGAACATTTTCCATTAAATAGTGATATCGCTATTGAAACAGTTAGGAGCACAACACCGAAACCCAAATTTATTATCGATAAAGTTGACTGGGTTAAGTCCATTCGCTCTCACAAGAATTCGCTTCCAAATTCCCATTTTCTAACAATATCAATAAAGAAACAACAGTGATAACTAAAGGAATTAGACGCGCATCGCACTATGCAATTCTACACCAGTCATATTTTTGTAAAAGCTGATGTGTCCAGTTGGAGCCCTGAGCTTTCGAATTTAAGAAGTGAAAAGCACATTCTTTGGCTCGAATACAAGCGAAACCGAACCGATTGCAATCTTATTAGCGATAGGAAATCAAATGCTTAGATTAAAAAAAATTTTCAAGCGCTCAAAAGGTCAAACCTGGAAAACTCACAGAAGCTATCACTCCATTATCAAATTCTAAAAATATATGGTCAGATATAAAACGACTTTCGGGCTCATACAAACCAAATACAATCCAAGAAATGAACTCAACCAACAGCCACACAAATTCACTCCTAAAACTATATCCAACCACTTTGCGTTCTCTTGGTCTAACTACTCTCACAACTGTAACTTGTATCCGAACTTCATTGAAACCCAAATTAGCACACTAAATTCCAGGCCCCGAAATTACAATCAATTCTTCGAAACGAATCAAATTGAGTTCGAAATTTCTCGATACGAGTTAAAAGCTGCATTAGGGTCAGTGAATTCCCTGGTTTGCACAAAATTTCGCAGTGTTGCGTATTGTTTTGCTCTACTACATAACTACCAAGTTGTGTTTGTATTGGATCAATTGGACCGAAGTTATAGTCATTTAAGGAAGGTGAACAAAGTTGCATATATAAGAGGCAGGCGTGGACTTTGTCCAAAACAGCTTATTTAACAATATATTTCTTATCTCTCGTATCTTTGTGCAGACCACACTTTTGCAAAGAGTCATTAAGATATCTCTCACGGTATCGAAACAAAGGAGCCACAGACGGAAAGACGGACAAACATAATTCCTCAGAAAGTGATTCTGATGATATATATATATATATATATATATATATATATATATATATATATATATATATATATATATATATATATATATATATATATATATATATATATATATATATATATATATATATATAATATATATATATATATATATATATATATTTATATATATATATATATATATATATATATATATATATATATATACATATATATATATATATCCATATGTGTGCGGCCTCCTTCTGGTAGTTGGAAACCAGCTCAGCCGCACAAACTTAATATACCTTTTATAACTTTTTTCAAGGAAAGGGTATAAAGATAGGCCCGTGGGCACAGTGCTATACTTAAGCTGATTCTTGCTAACATAATCTTTAGCTTCTTATTTATTATATGCTTTATTAACTAATACTGGTCAGTACGGAGATATACTCCTGTGTACGGTCTATTAAAATTTAAGTAATTTACTACAAAAACACAGATGAATTGTATACTTGACTGAAAAATTCATTTCCGTATTTAAAAAAAAGCTAACTAAATGTGACAATTCACATTAGAAGCTTGCTCTATATGCTTCTTCAAGAAGTTATTTATAATAAGCAAACCATCTCCATTAATTCACACCAAAATTTTTTCCAAATTAGTTATTGCAACCATCAATTCTTCTATGGGCTTTGATAAACCACATTCGCTTAGCTGGTCTACCCACGTGTAGCTTCTGTTCTCATTTCCCAAGACATTAATGATAGACACCTCGTCGTTCATTTTGTGGTAAAGATATTCGGATAGATTATCTAAACCGTCATATGCCATGGAGTCCAATTCCTGTAATATTTCTTCGTGGTGGCGCGACTTTGAGTTTCGCAAAAGCTGTTTAATATCCCTCCTATAAATAAGATATTGCGCGGTTAATGGACAAGTTAAAAGTACTTGTCAAAGAGTTATGCCATCGTTCTAAATTGAGTGTGTCGACCTCTTCTATGTAAGCATGACAGGTTGACAAAATTCCTTGATTATACGCCAGCAAATATGAACGCAGCCAATATTTGAATTCTTGAGATCGGGATGATCATGTATGCCACCCTTAGATCGAATTAAACCGAAGAAATTTTCCAACACATCCTGATTTAGCTGATATATTTATATATATTTCACATTAAATTGATTTTTTAAATCAGTGAATAACATATTCAACTCTTGACGGTCGGGATGATCATGCATTCCTGATTTATATAGTTCACATCAAATTGAATTTTTAAACCGGTGAATAACATTTTTAACGCATTTTTCGACTGTTGATTAGGTTATAAATTGAAAATATAATTCAATTATAAATTTAAACTTTTGAAATGGTAGCATTGTTTGAACTGCTCCTTTGCCAATGCATGTGTAAACTTACATATTATCAAATATAATTAAAATCCTTTTCATATCGTTTTTCAAATCGTTTTTCAAAAGAAACGCTACAAAAGTAAATCGATAGTGACAGCAAACGACGCCATATTTTTTCCCGCTCTTTTGACATTTCTCTTCAGTAAGGTTTGCCATTTCATCATGCAAAGATATACGAGCCAACAACGAGTCGAAATTATTAAAATTTACTACCGAAATTCGGAGTCAGTCGCCTCAACTTTAAGAGCGCTACGTCCAATTTATGATGAGGCTCATTTCTGGCTGAATGGCTTCGTCAATAAGCAAAATATGCGTTATTGGTTAGACAGCAATCCACACGTACTCCATGAGTCATCATTGCATCCCGAAGAAATTACGGTTTGGTGCGGTTTATGGGCCGGCGGCGTCATTGGGCCGTACTTCTTCCGTGATGATCTAGGCCGGCACATTACTGTGAATGCGAATCGCTACCGTTCCATGATAACCGAATGTTTTTGGCCCCAATTGGATAATATGGACTTGGAGGACATGTGGTTCCAACAGGACGGCGCCACAAGCCACACAGCGAATGCCACAATCAATTTACTGCAAACCAAGTTTGGTGAACGTGTTATCTCACGAAATGGCCCAGTCGATTGGCCGCCTCGGTCGTGCGATTTGACGCCGTTAGATTATTTCCTGTGGGGCTACGTCAAGTCTATGGTCTATGCCAACAAGCCAGCGACGATTGATGAACTTCGTACGAATATCGAACGTGAAATTGCAGCAGTATCGGCCGATTTATGCTTGAAAACCGTTGAAAATTGTGTTCAGCGTCTGGACTTCTGCAAGCGTGCCCGTGGTGGCCATGCAAAAGAAATCGAGTTCCATACATAATGGCATCGAACGTACTTTCACAGGAATAAAGAATTTCATTGATATCTAAAACCGGTTTTGTTTTATTTAAAAAAACTTTTGTAGCGCTCTTATTGAAAAACCCGATACAAATGATTGCCTTTGCATATGCCTTTTTCATATCACCAAATATTTTAAAGTAACAGCCGATTAACTGTGTTGTGTTTTCGTTGAGAGGAATAACGGACCTGCGCATGGCGTATTCTTCTTTTCTATTAATCTTGTGTGTCAATTATACTTTTCAAAGAGTCACAGCGTTCCAATCACCATGCAATCATTATTATTTTGTGATAGAAAAACACTTGCCAGAAAAAGTCTCCGTTCACCAAGCGCAAAATTATTTAAAGAAGGATAAAATTAAGTTTAATTTCTTTTCACGTAATTGTCACGTAATTGAAGATCAAACTTATATTTCCTTATTAAATTATCTGATGCATACTATTTCCAAGTAATACACAGAAGAAAGCATTACTATATTGCTTCAAAGTAAGAATAAATTCACTTTCTGTTGATGAGCGGAGAATTTTTCTGTTCCTAAATCGAACCTTTGAAATAAAAATTAGTAATATTTAATTTATTTGATGCACTATATGCATAAAATTGCAGTTTTTATTTAGAATAAAATGCATTATTTATAATTAAAAACATTCTTGAAAAATAATGTGTTTTCTTAATGGAGTTTGTACAATTTATTCCAAAAATCTCTGAAGTAGTAATGACGAAGCTGAAGTCTCTACCTCAATAGATATAACTTTTACTTTCGCCATTTCTTCCAATAAAATCCTTAATATCATATAAATAATCGACTTGCAGTGGTGAAACTGCTTCCAAATTTTAAAAATATGTACAGAAGACTTATCACTCAATTAGATCCATATGTACAGTTTTAATTTTTCAAATAATCCTTTTTTCACCCACAAAATCAGTGTTATACTCCTATTAATTTGGAATATTCTCTAAATTTTCAAAATTACTTATATTTAAATTACAAACAAGGATTTTCTATGAACTAATGTTGCAATTTTTCAAAACATATTAGATCTATGTAGGGGTGAAAAAAATTAATTCGACCATCATTCGATTGTTTGCAAATCTAATTTGGCTGAGCTTCTGCGATGATTCCACTATATGAATGAGGATCTCATTTTAAAAAGTCGAGTCATGTTATTCCAGCCCTCTGTATAAGTTTTTCAATTCTTTTGGACTTTAACCAACAATACATAATGTAATGTAAAGGGAGGTATGTCATGTACTGCGACCTAAAATATCTATTGTACAACCCTCTGCTAATATAGGATAACCCTATAGAAACTCATCCATCTTTGTTATCCTTAGAAATACTAGGATATCAACTGGATCTAGCTTTGCTATTTCATTACTTGGAATCAAATATGATTCCAGGCTTTTGTATCTGCTGTGCATCAGTGCTCCACAGCTGCCTAATATGTGCTCTGGCGACTGGGTTTCCTCGTCGCAGAATCTGCACAATGAACTTGAAACGATTCCTAAGTTGCTTAGGTGTCCCTTGAGATTACAGTGACCAGTCAAAAGCCCGGTCAGTATTCTTGGGCAAGTCAATCCAAATTTGAATCTTTTGTAGTTGTAGTTGCCCAAAAGTAGTTTTGATTGTCTTAGCCCAATATGACTCGCAAAAAGTTCCTGCCTTTTTTGCCTTTCTTGTTCCCTTCTTGCCATACTCCTCTGCCTATGCCACAGTAAGGTTCTGGGCGTATCATTGCCATGGAGGCCCCTTTTCTGGCAAGTTCGTCCGCTTGTTCATTGCCCCGGATACCCATGTGGCCAGGGACCAAGCATAAACCAACCTTGTTGTACTTTCCCAACTGATTTAATTTCTCTAGACAGTAACATACTAGCTTAGAGTCCACTTCATACGAGCTTAATGCTCGAATGGCAGCTTGACTGTCAGAAAGTATGGCTATGTCCCGTCTTCTATAGCCTCTGTTTACATTAAATTGCGCCCATCTTTCGATGGCGAGAATCTCTGCTTGGAAAATACTTGGATATTTTCCCATTTGCTCGGAGTATTTGGTTCTAGGTCCAAATACCCCCACTCCAGTACCACTATTGGTTTTTGACGAGTACACAGCGTTTAAATTGCTCCTTTTCTTCTTGTAACTTAATTTCACCACAAAGTTTTCTCAAAATCAAATTTCTTACTAGTCTTGTCCTGTGGATAATCTAGAAGGGAGTTATTCAGCGGGTTTCTCAGGTTCCATAGCCCTTTGTATGCCCCGGACCTTGTCTTATCTCCCGACATCCTAATTAAAGTACCTATTGCCACTTTCCGTACAAACAAGTGTAACAGGGTTAAGTCCAAGATTACCTCTAGCGCTGCTGTAGGACAGGTTCTCATTGCCCCGGTTATACCTATGCACGCTAGTCTTTGAATTTTTGCCAACTCCATTTGCGTTGACTGAAGTTCAGTTCTATTATGCCATGCGATTGCTCCGTATGTCACTATTGGACGGACCATCATGGTGTACATCCAGTATAAGATACTGGGTTTGCAGCCCCATGTTTTGCCCGCCAGTCTTCTGCACATCATTACAGCACGCTTGGCCTTTTCTGAAATCATTTCAACATGAGCTTTCCATGTTAATTTGCTGTCTAGAGTTACCCCTAGATACTTAGTTTCGGCTATGGGTGTAATGGTTTCACCCAGCAGTTGAATGTCTTTCCATCTCGGAAGCTTCCTTTTCCTGGTAAATGGAACGATTGTGGTTTTGGTAGGATTTATTTTCAATTCTACCGACCTGCACCATTGTCCAACAATACTTAGACCTCTTTGCATAATATCGCAGAGGGTTTCTTCAAATTTGCCTCTTGCTATTAAGACGATGTCGTCAGCATAGCCCTGGCAGTCAATGCCCGCCTCGGACAATTTCGTTAATAGTTCGTCAACAACTACGCTCCACATAAGAGGCGAGAGAACCCCTCCTTGTGGGCAGCCTCTGGTTGTGGTGATAGTTATTGTCTCGCCTCCAGCAGATGTCTCTGCCGTTCTGGTATGAAGAACTTCTGCCATCCAGTTTGATGTCATTGAGTCCACTCCTCTTATATCTACTGCCCTTTTTACTACATCATGTGACGTATTATCGAAGGCTCCTTCTATGTCAAGGAATGCGCAAATAGCTATTTCCCTGTCCTCAAGTGTTTATTGCATTAGGTCTACTAGACTTTTAAGAGCGGTCTCTGTCGATCTGCCC
Source organism: Clusia tigrina (assembly GCA_920105625.2). Taxonomy (NCBI): domain Eukaryota; kingdom Metazoa; phylum Arthropoda; class Insecta; order Diptera; family Clusiidae; genus Clusia; species Clusia tigrina. The sequence goes on from OV050032.1 coordinate 162,590,126, forward strand.
GCTCTGTAAGCATGCTGATTGGGGTACAATGGCACCTGCTCTAAGACTCCGCATCTTATATAGTTATCCACCTTTTCAAGTCTTTTTAACATAAAAGATGTCAGCCCTATCGGTCTGAAGGACTTAGGGTGGGCGGTGTCTTTTTTCCCCACTTTGGGTATGAACACCACCTTTGCCTTTCTCCAAGCTGTCGGCATTTACCCAAGAGCTAGACTATTTCGTAAGATATTTATCAAAAACGGTAGTGATTCCTTTATGCCCTTTTGTAACAGAGCCGGGAAAATACCATCCGTACCTGGAGACTTGAATGGTTGAAAGGTACTTAAGGCCCAATCTATTCTTGCCGCAGATACAATATCTGCCGAAACTCTCATGATATCCGAGTTGGGATTGGGATTGCTTGGCCTATACTTCGATCCATTGCTCATTACTGCCACACATTCTGGGAAGTGTGGCAGTAACACAAGCATCAGATTGTCTTCATCCTCAAAAGGATCTACTGTGCCGGGGAGGAATTGGCTGATGCCCTCCGTCTCCATCGCTTCCGATGTTTCTGGAACGGGTTCTGCGGGAGCTGTGCTGCTCTCTTGTTGTTTGTCCTTAGCAATGCCATGGACTGTAACCTCGCCGAACCTGTAATTGATGGTGTTACCTGATGTCTTGATGGCTTCAAGCGATTGCTCATCGATGCCAAACGTAATCAGTTGTCCATTGCCCTCTTCCTTGATTTTGAGCACTCTCCATAAAGGTGTGTTAATCACCTCATTTTGAGTACTAATCAAGGCCATGATCTGCACGATCGTTTGACCCGAACTTCTAGGGAGGAAGATAGTTACTACATGTGCTCTGGGTACCTCATCTCCCGAGCATGCATCTAATGGTGCCCCCTTCCACGCCGTAATCATAGGGGCAGCTTGTCTAAGCCAGTCTGCTGTCTGCACATCCTTGCAATCAACGAGTACGTGCCCCGGACGGAAATGGATGCCCTCAAATTTTTAATTTGTGGTCCCAACCTTTCGCCACTTCCACAAGGATAACTTCTTCTAGGGCAGTTAGCTCCGCGGGTGTGAGATTCACCTCAGGGTACTCCTTCGGTAGCACTGCCATCCTGACCGATTTCGACACGTCTGCATAGGTCTTACTCGCAGCTCTCTCCGATGCCCTTGCGGTGCCTTTGTCGGATTTGTGGGTGAACTTTGGCTTCTTGCCTTCTGCCAGTTGTGGTGGTGTTATAAAACTACTGTCTCTTTTGCCCGTCTGTTGGTATGATGACGCCGCTTCATCTGGCTTAGCTTTGTGCTCCACAGCCTTCTTCCTAGCTTCAATCGGTTCAAGCCGTTTTTCTATGTACCTAAGGTACCACCTGCAGCCAGCGCCGCTACGTCCTTTCCTCAGTGGGTCGTCGATTGTTCCAGGTTGTCTAGGAGGTGGAACCTTTGGGATGCGTCGGGTTTCATGACCCCGCGATGCTGGCCTATTTCCTGCAACAGCTGGAGATCCTGTTGCCTTCTCACCTAGTTTGGGCCATAGAGCTACACCGCTGTATGCCGGTGTTGCAGCTGCATCTGCCCTCTGTATTATGTCTCCTGTTCTTAAAACATCAGCCGCAGCTGGCCTACTTCTTTGCACGGGTAGTGCAAGAGCACAAGACGCCGATGTTGAAGCAGCTACGTTGGTCTGTGTGGCTGATGCTGATGTTTTGCTGGGTGTTTCTGGTGCTAATGCACCAGACTTCACTGGCTGGCCTTTGTGACCAATCTGCTTAGCCCCTGGTTTCATGCGCTGAGGCAAATGAGTACTGCTCCTGCTGGTAAGAGCATTGCCCCTCGAACCATCATCACAGAGCTGATGCTCCATTTGGTTCGCGAGTTCTGTCGCGGACAATTCCCGCGTATTCAAGTTTTTTATATTTATATTTTTCTTTTTTTGTTGTTGATCCATCTTTTTCTTACGACCGCCTACCCGCCTTAGCAGGTTCGGCAGTCTACAATACTACATCGGGACTGGGATGGTCGACTATGAGAGCCCGGTTGCCATAGGTCACAGCTACTCTTGGATTCGACCCGGTGTCCAAGAGGCTCCGTTAAAACACAGCACGATATGTCCCCCTGGCTGCAAATCATCCCATCGGCACGGCAGTCGCATAACACCGTGGATTAGGGGACGACGACTCTTCTTACTTGCTACTCTTCAAACTATCTTTCCGATATGGGTGGCCCTGCCATGGAGCTTAATGCTCCCAATCGGCATAGCTAGTTGAGGCATTGCAGCAAGAATTATCACACCCCAGGGGTGGTCGCCCTAGTGAGTTTGCCTGATCTATCTTAGCCAATCGCGCACCAGCTGCCTGGCGCGCCCTATCAGAATTAACAAGTCGCACCAGACATCTGATGCGCAATTGTTACCAGCCGTCACCGCGTGGAGGTGATAGCCCCAACTTCCGCCAGACACTCAATTACGGCACGCACCTAAGTACATGTTGGTCCCCTTGAGTGATTGACGACACAACGACCTAATGACAATACACAAACTAAGACAAGTTATTTTCATTTTTAATTTTGGTAATTTTCCGAACCGTCATTTCTTATCACAACTCCCCACATTTTAAATCAATCTTCACATTTCTATCTTCACCTTCATCAGATTTATATCTATATGCAAATAACTCCTGTCAAATTGAAGTTATGTATGACAAATGATGATTCTGGTCTACCAATAGTTTTCTCAATTTCACGATAAATTTGCTTTTCTCTCTTAATGGTGAGAGTGTTCATTATGCAGAAAGAAAAAAGAAATTCGAAGAATTTTTACTTTGGGAATTAAATTTCCAGCATTTTCTAACATATCTCATTAAGGGAAAATCCGGTTTCCGCTTAATACGATTTTTAAGCTTTCTTCTGGAAGACACTACAGTAGCACTCCCGCAAAATGCTTGGAATATGAAATTATTATCTTTTTGTCGGGGTATAAAAGGTTTATTTTTTAAAGTTTTAAGATCGTTTTCGGTTCTTATTTATAACAGCTAACATACTTGGTATCACACTTTGATGTTTATTGTGGCTATTGTGAAGTATCTTTTTTATATGTACATATTTCTACATTTTTAATGCTTTTCAATCACGCTTTTTGCATGTAAATGGAGGCAATAAAATGAACAGTTTTTTATACAAAATTCGTGGACATTTTTCTATTATTTTTTTAATTCGTTGATATACGTATTATTGATATATTATTTAATTCATCAACAGAAAAGGTAAGTTGACACCTTAACATCATTGAACGAATTAACAGCAAACCAATTGAGGAAAAAGGCGCAAAACGCGTCATAAACGATTGCCAAGCGAATGATTTAATTTCTGTTACGTGCCTTGCAAAATTTATTATTTGTTTCGCAATATAAATAAAACATGTTCCAGCTGAAAAAACACGAATAAAAAGTTAAATAGACAATATTATTGAAAAAAATGCATGTTAATCAACAAATTGATTTGTAGACTTGTTTGAAAATTAATTTCTGATGTGGGGGAGCGATGCATTCTAATTAAAAAGTGTGATAATCTACATTTAGCGCTTTCGCCGATAAACAGGGTGCGTTACTATTCTTATATCAAAATAATAGTGAATATGTTAAAATAAGAGAAGTTCCAACAAATGGCGTGCAAGGGAATACTGACTACATTTGTGTTCGTATATAAGCATTGAATGGGAAGGCCACCATTGATATCTTAAAACATTAAGGAGGTGTGACATATTTATAAGCACGTACGTAATATAGCGTCCAACATTTTTTAAATTCAGAGTTGACCTAGAAAGAATGCCGGATAGTTCAATATAAATAGAAATGGCTATAAAAAGAAATTTTTGTCGATTTGACTCTAATATCCAAAAAAATTTCGTGATTTTAACAAAATTGTTACAGAAGGTACTATGGTGAAACAACCATCAGATATAGGTAAGCGTCCGGCCAAGCTCTAATATTCTATTCACCTAATCTATAACACTAATTGCATAAATCAGTGGGATAACTGTGACGGTCTCAATGACTGACTACAATATGTGTAGTAATTTGTGCAACTAAAGAATTTTAAAGACTTCACCCATTTCAAGCTCATAAGCTGTCTAATCACAGTATAATGCATCATCTACATCCATCAGCTTTGAAACATTTTAAAGCTAAAATAGCCTCCAGACACTCTATTTTCATCACTCTGTAGTTCAGTTCATTTTATATGAATAATATGATAGTGGTCGTTTATTGCTGTATATTTTTGGAAAAGCACCTCCCAAACTCCAAAGTGGGAAGCATCTGGATGCAGAACTTTTTTCAAATCTCAGGGTTTGCAAGTGCAGGTGTTGTTTTATGTGCCTTCTTTAATATCATGAATGCTCCGTTCGCTTCTTGGGTCATTCGAAATAATCTCCACCATGAACCTGTGTACGAACCTGCAATGTCTTTGGTTGTAAATCTTTTTATAATTGATACCTTCTCCAGGTATGTTTTCAAAACACCACTAACTATCAGAAACCCTAGATATTTTAACACCTTGCAAAAAAATTTCAATTTCTTTATTATCCCTAGCGGAAGACGAATTTTCTTCAGACACTCAGCCACCGCACCCACCAACTGCATGTATGTATCGACTGCTGGGACTTCACTAACAAATCGTCTAGGTACACAAACACCATACCAACCTTGTTAATAAGCTTGCACAGCCTCTGAATCGCATTGCATAGTCTAAAGGCCATTACATTAAATTAAGCAAAATATCTGTCAGAATGGAAACTTGAGATCAATGCTGGCGAAGAACATAATTTTCGAAATTTTCTTTTGACTTCCTATATTTAACTCTGCAGTACCTTCGGCTTATCATATTGTTCTGTGATTTCACTTTTCTGACCGGATTCCAGGCTACATCGCCGATGATTTCTTTACAGTTTTTGGCTAGAATACTTCGATGTCCAGCAAATGCAGCAAATGTCTGAAACCAATATCACTGTATTTGCTGCAGAGAATATGAGTGGTTCTATTATACAGAACCTTCTAGTAATCGGCAAAATCAATTTGATTTTTTTATTGTAGAAAATCAGGATCAACCGTTTGTACTTTTCCGAATAGCTTTTGATGGCAATAGTAATGAGGAGTTGCATATGTAGCTGCTGACACAAGAACTCAGTGTACATTTTGTAGGGTTGGTTCGATATCTTCTTTGAATTTTAGTCTTGGTGAGACGTTTATATGAATACTTACATATTTACTACCTTCTGATGAGGTTAAATAATGAGGCTCGTAAACTAGAGCTTTTGAAATAATTTAATCATCACCTGCGAATGATCATAAGATAATTATGGTTCCGCTATAACCAAATTTCTTTTAATACCTTTGTTATCCCAAAGTCAATCAGATCTGACTAATTTTCCGAGGATCTGTGGGCCAGTATGTTGGATGGCCACAAAGTCATCTTTTGTATAAGTTTGATACGCAAGAAAGTCCAGTCTAGTACACAGTCGAAAATTTAAGTGTAAATTCTCAACTTTACTTAAAAAATTTGGGTTGAAACTTTTTAAAGTTGACTTTTTCAACTTTTGCGTTGAAATTTTAAACTCCTAAGATGAATTTTCCAACTTTCCTTGAGTTGAAATATTATATATTTACGAATTTCATCCTTAGAGTTGAAATTTTATACTCTTAAGTTGAAATTTCCAACATAAAAGTTGAGTTTTTACACCGGCTTGGGTTGAAATCCGAGAATTTTAATTATTCATCTCTGATGTTGAAATTTTCTACTTTTAAGGTTGACTTTTTCATCATTAAAGTTGACTTTGTCTACAATTTCGGTTGAAGAAGACAAAATAAAAAAAATTGTAACACATATCACATATCAAGTTGAAATTTTCTACTTTTAAAGTAGACTTTTTCATCCCCAAAGTTGACATTGTAAACATCGTTGGTTGAAGGCGATCGAAAACAAACAATACAAAGAAACTGCCGTTAGGTAACAGTTCTTGTTAAGCGAAAAGGAAAAAACTCAGATAAAGTGTATTTTCTTACAAATATTTTGTATCAGTTGATGTTTAGACGTGCGTGCGAAATGAGTTTTCTAGTGAATAAAGTTATTAAAGTGCACTTCGTTAAAGAAGATGTCAAAAAATACATCCAATTGCAAAAATTCAGTGAAACAGACGAGTACAGCGCGGAGGATTTCATTCAGTCAGGTACGTACATATTTATTAGGCTTACCATTTACAAAATGTGTACATCGAGTAAAAAAAAGCTGTACAATTACCAAAAAAACAGTACATTGAAGAGAAGAAAAACAGTACAATTAACAAAAAAAAAAAACAATTAAGGGCCATATTCATAAAACTAACAATTAAGGGCCATATTCATAAAAATTATTTTTTTGGTGCATATTTTCAACTTTTAAGGTTGACATATTTATCCTTACTTTTTTAGTTGAAAATACCATCTTTTGAAGTTGAAAGTAAGTATATAAGAAAGTACATAGGAGTTTTCATCTTTTTAGGTTGAAATAGTACACTACTAAGTTGACAATTTCAACCTTTTAAGTTGAATAAGTCTACCTAGAAGTTGAAATCGTGTACCGTTGAAGTAGAAATAGTGCACTACTAAGTTGACAATTTCAACCTGTTAAGTTGAATAAGTCTACTTAGAAGTTGAAATCGTGTACCGTTGAAGTAGAAATAGTGCACTACTAAGTTGACAATTTCAACCTTTTAAGTTGAATAATTATATACTTACTTTCAACTTCAAAAGATGGTATTTTCAACTAAAAAAGTAAGGATAAATATGTCAACCTTAAAAGTTAAAAATATGCACCAATATTTTCGGCCGTGTATGGGGACTCATAATAGCAGAAAATAATTGTTTCCCTTGCTTTTTAATCAGCCGGGAACCCAAGAAGGCATAAAAATCTCCTGCTGCTAAAAATTGCTTCCTAAACAACTCAGTAATCTGCAGGTCAATGATAGAAAGCCTGTGGGCCGTAAACTGCGTTAAGGGTGATATTCTCCTTAAGAAATTCAATTCCTATAGTTGTGGCATGTAGGTAGTCCACTTCATATCCTTAAAAAGCATAGTGTTTGATTCGTTCTCCTATTAATATGCCAGTACCATCATGGGCCTTCCCATCAGGATGATTCGTCATATGCAGTTTGTAACTAGCAATGAAAAAATTGAATTTGTTCGTAAGATGTGTTGCCGAAACAAGCATTACAATAATTTTATTTGCGGATAAAAAATGTGCTAATTATAGTTTTTGCTGGCGGATACCATCAGCATGTCAGTGTCAATTAAGCCGATTTTTTGGAGATGAACATTTGCATCATTTGGTTTTGTGTTTTTATAATCTCTTGCAACATATTTTGCATTGTGGACATAAACTGTGTTAAACATTGTGTGAGGCTCCTTAGCATATTGTCTAGACTTGGAGGGTTGGTGTTGCTCGTTGGATTTGTGATTAAATTGGTATAGTAAGACCATATAGCATACACCATAGCAGCCCAGGTATTTTTAAAGTCCTTATAGTTTGGATAGCAGCGGCAGTTCGCAATGTGGTTACCACCACAGCTACTGCAGATTTTGGCACCAGATTTATTAGAGGTACATTATGACAAATGATCAAGATCACCCCAAGCACCAAACACTGAACGTAGGGTACAATATTTGCTTGTATGCCCATATTCTTGGCATTTGGAGCATTGCATCGGTCTTTTACTAGATTCGGATTTGGAGCATTGCATCGGTACTTTAGATTCCTCTACACTGATTTTGTGATGTAGGAAGTATCGCATAGCATAAATTGTGTGAGTTTCATTATTTTTTCATTTACGCGTATCTAGTTCAAGATCTATTCGAAATAGTGGTTGTTTTACTTTTTGTTTGTTTTTTATGTTATAGACAAATTTTCTTTAAAATCCCCCATCTTCAACGTCCTTAATAACTACCTACCACCACTCTTCAGTTGGTATGTGCAGAAAATTTTACTATTATTACTATTTTGATCGCAGTACAACACTACTGCACGATAGTTGCATTCATCATAAATTTGGGTTTTTGTTTCCGCTATGTATCCTTTCAGAAAAGGAATAATATGAAAATTGTTACTACCGATTATCAGGGTCTTATTTTGCTCTAATGCGTTGGAGCTGCATTCACATAAATACATACATATATAGGTGAAGGTTTCAAAGTCTTATTGATTGTTGATTTTTGTGCATCAGAATCTGAAGAGTCGATTGTCGATCATATTGCATAAAGATTTTGGTTATTGCAATTATTTGGCTTAAGTATTTTTGGTGCCGCTTACCTAGCATAGTTTGAGTGCTTAGTTGACGTACTACATGCATGGAACGATCTATACCTGCCTAAAGTGTCGCCTTAGGAGCTATTTTCTCACCAAAAGAGTGGGAGCACGCTTCATGGAGGTAGTTCTACCAAGAAGAATAAGAAATGACATTCAATTCGCGCGTTATTAAGTTACAGTTTCAAAGATTTTTTTTTTGCTCACACGTATAGGGTAAGTGAATTTATTGTTTTGTTGTAAACATATTCCATATCCCTGTAGTGAAAATTTTAGGCAGTCTTCAAAATATACTACTAAATTTAATAGTAAAAAATCAAGTAGTTAATTTACTTGTTCAAAACTTATCTACATATAAGTTAACCAGTTGCTACTAAATTTTTTCTTTCTTGTCAATTTAATAAAAAGAGAAATAAAGACAAACATTGGAATTTGAAGAAAAACAGTTCTTTCTATAATTTCAACCACTTTTGGCAATTCCTCATTTTAGAGATATATCTTCAAGTTAACGCGTGTTTTAAAATATCCGCAAAGAAAAGTGGAAATGCGGCACCATGAATTAACTTGCTAAATTAACACATTCGTCGTTTATGCACAAAAAATATTATATATGTCCAGTACACATTATTATATTATGTACATACATATAAATATGTCCAGTACACATTATTATATTATGTACATACATATACATATGTATATGAATTTTACATATATATGAGTTTTACTAGTATTTTAACTAGTTGGTTTGACTGCTGGCATGTTGTCTATGTTTGTGTAAAATGGCGAATATTCGGAGATAATAATCAGAAGAAATCAGGGCTAATTTTAACCTAAAGTTTTAGGGGGTCACTTCATTTGTATTTTAAAACTAACTGCGAAACTTCTAAAAAAAAAGGTGATAATTAATCAAAAAAAAATAATAATATTTAATTTGGAGTTGAAAACACAAATGTTGACAAGTTCATTTAATATATTATAACTATTCTTAATATAATATCTGATCCAGTTGCTTTCCATTTTCACTTTTGTTCATTGTAAATGCACGATGGTAATCATAAGTTCAAGAATCATAATTGTTTGGTTTTTTGGCATAAAATTATACTATTAATAACTAAAATAATTAATAAAAATGAATTTATATTAAAATGGGGTCCGAGTGTTCCAGAACGAATGAAAGAGCTTTGTGACACAAAACTTAAAAGAATTAGGGGCATAGTGAAATGAAAATTCAGAAATTGCCGGTTATAAGGGAATTAAACCTTTTTACTATATTCTCATAAATAACAACAGTTTCAATAATCTCAGAAAAATCCTCAAAATAGGTTAAAATGCAGCTAAACGAATTAAGTTATCGGCTTTATGCTTTTAATTAAACAGAGGTAGTGTTTCTTTCTTTAATAATGACAAAAAAAATTTTTTTTTGTTGAATTTTTTTACTTAAAAGTAACTGCAATATATCGACTTGTGGGAGTTCATTGGCAATGAGAAATTATCTAAAAAATTTTATGTTTCGAGTTATTTTGAGAAGTTAAGTGAATTGAGGAACTACTATGGGTATAATTAAATGGGATCACTGTATTTTTAGCACTACGTACATGAATTTTAAAACATTCTCACACTAGCTGAATCTAGCACAAATCCATTCAAATCGAGTGTCTGTTCTATTTGTTCTTTGGTTCTACTTTGGCTAATCTACTTTCATTGCCGTAGGATGTGTGCTGGTATGAGCGGGGGAAACCACCAGTAAAACCTTGTAAGCCAGGACTGGTTGTTGGTTGTCATAGTCCCTAATGTCTTTGCGTTGGGGAGGGGGAAATATGCTTAAACCACCTACTTGCTTGATTTTTGGGCGCTGCTGAAAGAGCGTCGCAGAAAATGCTGACAATACTGGCGCCAGTTCTGTAACACTAATATACTTTACTCGCTAGTTTTATATTTAAATAATTGAATTTTGCTCTGTAAAATATAGCCAAAAAAAGAAGCAAACAAAAGTACATCCGCACTCTACACTATCTTTTAAATATGATATAAAAACAAACTTTATATTAATATTTAAAACAGAATTTACATTGTTTATTGTTCTCTTGGCCAGTTCTATATCATTTTCGTTGCTCAACATTGTGAATAAGTTATTTGCAAGGATATTAGCAAATATAATGTCATAATAAGCATGGAACGAGTAAAGAAGTCTGAAGTCGGGAAAGACCGACTTCGCAATACCCTTTAACTTTCCTTGTGCGAGCGAGTTCAATAATGGGGATGTTTTCTTCATAAATCCTCATTAGGAGAATATCTACGTTAATTTTCGGTAGGGTACTTTGAATTGATTATATTAGAGGGAGGCGTGGCCTTTATCTGATCGATCCCATTTCTTGTGTATGGCTTTGCAGGGTCAATATGCGTACTAATATAAAATTGCTCCCAAAAATATTGTATAGGTTGTAAATTATAAAAGTATGTCAACAGAGGGCGTGGTTGCGAAAGTAATCCGAACATTTTTTTTTTTTTTGGTGATGAATGTTAGCAATCTTCTTGTGAAATTGCGTTGATAAATCTTCTAAAGGGTCCGCCAAATAACTTTTTTTTTTGAAAATTCTATAAAAAAAACTACTGGATATTTTCTCAAATTTCTTTTTTTATTTGAAAGTACAATCCTTCCGGTTAATAATGGAAAATAATTTCATTCAAATGACTGCCTCGGCTGGCCATGCAGTAGCCTACACGATCGGTCCAATTTTTAAGCACATTATCGATTGTGTGCAGCCAATGGCTTCACGAATATTGTTCTTTAAAGCGTCAATTGTCTCTGGCTTGTCGGCGTAACACTTATCTTTGAGGGCACCCCAAAAATAATAGTCCAACGGTGTCAAATCGCAGTTCCGAGGTGGCCAAACGACATCAGCTCTGCGGCTGATAATGCGATCTTCAAAAACAGGGCGCAAAACATCGAGTGTAGCTTCGGCTGTGTGGCACGTAGCGCCGTCCTGTTGAAACCAAATGTTGCCAATATCCTCCTCTTCAATTTTTGTGAACAGAAATTCCTTCAACATGGCCCGATAACGATCGCCATTGACTGTAACGGCCACTCCTTGCTCATTTTCGAAAAAAATGGCCCAATTATGCCTCTGGACCAAAATCCGCACCAAACAGTGACTCGTTTTGGGTGCATCGGCTTTTGAATGTATGCGTGCGGGTTTTCTGTGCCCCAAATGCGACAATTTTGCTTGTTTACATACCCGCCAAGATCAAAATGAGCTTCATCTGAAAAGATGATTTTTTTGGCAAATGATTTTTTTGGCATTCTGCTACATTAGCATGATTTTCAAAGTAATGTCGCAATATTTCCCAGCGTTGTTCAAGCGTATACAGAACCATATTCGTTCAGCGGACGGATAAAACTAATTATCTGTCAAATCAGACATGAGCTAAGTGTTACCATTCACGAAATAAGCACTAGTTAACAAAACAAACGTTAGATGGCGGACCCGTTATAAGAAACTCGTAATGAAATTTGTTTAACAGTGAGCGTGACAGTAGTACCAGATGTATATTTCTACCAATATTTGTTCCGATGGCATCAATACGAGCATAGGTAGGCTAATTTTATTTTTATATCGAAAAGTTCCTTGTATCAAAAGTGCTACCATTCACGAAATAAGCACTAGTTAACAAAACAAACGTTAGATGGCGGACCCGTTATAAGAAACTCGTAATGAAATTTGTTTAACAGTGAGCGTGACAGTAGTACCAGATGTATATTTCTACCAATATTTGTTCCGATGGCATCAATACGAGCATAGGTAGGCTAATTTTATTTTTATATCGAAAAGTTCCTTGTATCAAAAGTGCGCGTGTCATTTCCCTGATCCACCCTTTTTGCTGTAGATAGCTTTATAATGTCCACATGTTCCCTCCCGTAAAAATTCGTCCATAAATCTTTTATAGATCTTAAGTAATGAATAATTGTTAATAGTGGGCGTGGAAGTTAATTTATTTAAATATCTACAAATATTTACAAGTATGATTTATAAAATCAATTTTTTTTAATGTCAGAATAGTATATATGCATGTGTTTTTGTGTTTATAAAATTACATGTACGAGGAATATATTTTATATTCATGTGAATATGTAAATATTTAACGAAAATGTTGTCCATTATATTTAAACTATTTTGGGCCTTATAAACTGATAAAAATTCTTGGCATCGGATATAGCGATAGACGGTTAAACCGACTCCATGTAGTTGCTATAATCTTATTACTGCAGTTTTGTAGCACACTAAACGATACGAGTGAGCTCATACGGTGGGCTGTCATATTTATTAGCATAGCTAATTAAATACAGTGGCAAATCCCACCATGAAACTGCTTGAATATTTCAAACTGGCAACCCTCTTAAAATAAAAAATTTCCTAAAACTTTTGAATAAACATGGAATATTATTTTATGTAATGCAGAAAGCCTAATGATAAGAAGAAAATGCTGAATGAGATATAGACTTATATTTCTTTTTTACTTTAGATTTAATATTAAATATGTTTAACTTTTGGGTTATCTAGATATAAATTTCATTTATATTAATTTGTATATTGTCTTAATAAAAATGATTTTGTGATTTTTTAATATTATGTTTTTAACCCCATTACAATGAATAATGGATAACTGGATATACTAAATAATAAATAATTGAATTTTTGGGGAACATCCAAATTTTATTTTCCGTGCGGATATTTTTCTCCTATTCTAAATTTAAGGAAATTAAATGTTTAAAAAAATAGTTGACACAGTGCTGCCACCACTTGCTCGAGTGCTTTTTTATTCGCACAACTCGTTACGAGCTCGATATAAGTGACGAATCGAATGCGCCTAATATTATTGCCCGACAAAAACTTTTCTATATTTGCTCCGCCGTTACTAATTCAAATACTTATATAGATATGGTAAAAAGCGATTGGTCGGTAGTCATTGTCCGACTTTTGGGTAGGAATAATTTTTGCTAACTTCCAAAAATTAGGAAATGTGGATGGTATAATTTCCGTATTAAAAATATGAGTTATGACTGGAAGACGCTGGGAAGCACGGCTTTAATAAAGACGACTGCGATCTTTCGATCTTGTTACATATACCAATTTTTGTTAATGTACTATAAAAACGCTATGGTAAGGTGGGACTATTGCTTTTTAAGATACCTTTTCATCGATTCTGATTTTAATGAAGGTTTGTTATCGAATACTATAACCTATGTGTTCGGAAAGATGTTTTGTATTAAACCTATTTTCTCTAATTTCTTAGCAATTTCATATTTCGAAAGCTTGTCAATGCACATTAAAAACGATGATTTTGCTGTTGAATATAAATATATATATATATATATATATATATATATATATATATATATATATATATATATATATATATATATATATATATATATATATATATATATATATATATATATATATATATATATATATATATATATATATATATATATATATATATATATATATATATATATATATATATATATATATATATATATATATATATATATATATATATATATATATATATATATATATATATATATATATATATATATATATATATATATATATAATTTTCTGTGGGTATATTGGAATTGGATTATTCAATTATATGATTTTCTGGTTTTCTGTTGTATTTAGATAGTAAACATGTTTTGTGATTTAACTTCGTTAATCTTATTGGTATCTTTCGGAGAAAGTAATCTTTCATTATGTACTTGAAATTTTCTTTTGCGTTCCATGTGCCTTATGCTCGCCAACCAAAATTTCCTTCAGATAGGTTGTTACATTAATTGCGACTGTACAATTATATACAATTTGACACCCTGGAAGTTTTTCAATTGCATATGGTGTAATTGCTCCAAATAATTGCTTCCTCACAGCGAATTGCATTTTACATTGGGGTTTACGGACTTTCTTTAGTAATTGGACAGGAGTCTGTACATATGTAAAGTTTATCTCCTGGTGTAATATATTTATGAAATACAGGTTTTGTTTTTATATTTTTTACTATCACTTTTGTGAATTAAAAGCTGTGTTTCTTTCAACGCGAGTGTGAATAAAACGCCCGCTTAACCATACATATGGACCGCTTAGTTATGACAAGGTGCATGTATCCGCTTTTGGTTAAGCGCCTCAAACAGAAGTTCTGCCAAGACCATTTTGTTGTCTATTGTGAACGAGAAAAAGAGTAAACCAAAAATTAACAGCTGTAGTTATATAAAAAGCTGTAATTATATAAAATATATAGTATGTTATCGTGTCTTAATTAATATGTACACATTTAAAGTTAAATTCCCAGCGCTTGCTCAGAATTTGCCATTTTAAATTTTACCTTTTCCTCTTTAAAATTTGTTTATAAATGTGTTTGTATAAGCATTTTAATTGTCAAAACCAGTGCTGCCAAAAGCTAGACTGTTCAGCGACGGGTAGCGTTTTATTCACACTCGCGTTGAAAGAAGCACAGCTAATATTTGATTTTGAAACTATTTAAATATATTTGCACCAGTTTGACGGTATTAGTCACAGATATTTTGTAATATGAGGCAGACTCTGAAAGGTTATTCAAAATCTTCCTGGATAAAGGATATGTTACTATAGGGTAAAAACATATGAAATCAACCAATGAGTTGACCGCACCGATTTCGAATTGGATGAAATTTGGTACGAAGGGAAAGTTAAACATAATAATAGAGTTTGCCAACTTTCAGTGTCCTAGCTATCGTATTTTCAGAATTATGGCCATTCCAAGTTGGCAAAAATCAATAAAAATGCACTCAGATGCCTTAACACAATTTTTAATATCTCGAAAAGTATTCATTGTACGTTAATAATCAAGGGCTCATTTTACAGACAAAAGCATGCGCCATTCAAAAAAAATTTTTTTTTTAATTTTTTATCAAGGATAATGAAAATAAAAAAGGACTAAAATTTCCAAAGGATATATCTCGAAAATCAATATTTTTAAAAATTTCAAAAAAATATATGTTAATTCTTATTATGTTTTGTACAAGTCTGCCAAATTTCAATGTGGAGTCTTTATTACAACATGAGTTATTAAGAAAAAAGCAGGCGAAAGTTTATATATTTCATGAAATGTACCCAAATACAAAAAGGTGACAAATTACAAAAAGAAGGACAAATCAAATGTAACGGAACTTTTTCGACTACCTGGCTTACAATTTTGTAGCGAATTCCTCTATGAAAGCTCTTCACCATTAAATTTTAGTAGCGTAGTGAGTAACATTTTTAATCCCTTTCACATATAAAGAAATTCTTGAATTTTTCATGGGCCAAATTATGGTAAATAATTCTTTCTCACTGACTGCATAAATGGCTTCCATTTTAGAAAGTGTTCTTGAAATACAGGTGAATATTCGATTGTTCTATTGTAAGACTGCGGCAATAGCTTATGAAGAGGAATCGGTTGTTAAGCTAAATGGTTTATTAAAGTCTGGTTATAAAAGTATAAAATCCTCTGCAGTTATAATTTTCTTAGGGTTTTTCAAATGCCTTTAGTCCTTCTTCATCCAATTTTATCTGTACTTTTTTTATTGAGTTACACTAATGTACGCATTGTCATCTCTCAAAAATTTGGAAAGTGGTTTTGCTATATCTGCTTAACCCCTAATAAATTTCCGCTAATAACCTGATAAGCCCAAAAATGTGCGAAGCCAGCATAGCTTTTCCCTTGTCAGGTGCTGTTCTTGATCCACTCTTTGATACAATAAAACCTATAGCTCTTCTGATTAATGTTTCTAAATTTACTTTTATGTTTATGTAATTATAATTTCTTCAATATGTTTTAAAGGATCAACTAATTTTCTTCTTCTTTTTTTTATCAATATCCGTATCACATCATCTGTGGTTCTTTGAGAAATTTTCGGAGCTTTATTTATTAAATTCATATTTCTCTATATTTTTCGTGAAGCCAGTATCTGGTGAAATCTTGACTTTAGATCTAAAGTTGTGAAATATCGTGATTTACCTTAGTTAGATAAAATAATCGAAGTGTTGGGTATTGAATACTGTTCGTTAACTATAACATTATTAAATTTTCCAAAATCGAAAACTAATGTTTTCTTCATTTCTTCAGTTATTTTCCTCAATACCCTTTCCATCCACAACCCGATCCGTTGTTGTATTATTCCGTCTTGTAATAAATTCTTAACGTCTCTATTTACAAATTTAATAAACGATATCGAATATTGATAGCTCTTGCTATAAATTGGAGTTTTCATTTTAGTATTTATAGTTGCAACAACATAGGATTGCGTGATAGTTTAACATTTGTATTTGCAAAGACATCTTTAAGATCATTTATAACTTCTTAAAATTGCGACTTTACATATGAAAGCAAACTATGTGCTAATTCCAACTGATTAACTTCCGTACTACTTTTAAATTTAAGTTATTTTCCGCTCTTATAAAAACGAATAGGTCAATCTTTACGTCTTCTATCTAGCTGCTTAATAAAATCGTAGCCAAATAAGCCATCGAACGATCTATGTTCGCGCAAAATGTAAAAGTAAAAATATTCGTTAAATACGTTCCTTGACACTTTTGATCCATAATTTATGTTTTTAATTTTTTTAGGCCTTTCAAGAATTTCTCTTATTTCATGTCGTTCTTAATTGAACCTGTGGCGAGAAGAAACCTGAGCATCTGACCGTTTAAAAACATTTCTATATACGACATCTGCGATCCATGCCTAAAAAATGACACTCCTCTGTTTAAATGTGGCTTATTCGCTGTTGTTTAAAAGGCACCTGTTATGCATTATTAGCAGATCTTTCTGCGTGTTTTTGGGAAAACTATGCCTTCCTTCATAAAATTGTTGATTATTGAATTGAGGGTTCCTATTAGAGCTGGAATTTCTTTTAGAGGTCATATTCGGGTTGTTTTGCCATGAAGCTTGACACACTTGGGTTGATTTCCATACGTACCAGGTCTTGAAATCTGTTTGATATGAATTATTGGTTATACTATGATAATGCGGAGAATAATTCTATTGATTTGGCCTATAGTGGTAGTTATGGAAGCTGTTGGCGAATGCGAATCGGATATTATTCGGACCAAGATGCTGTACTAATACATTTAGGAAGATTTTTTATTTTCGACAGGAACAAAATATTACATATATTACGAAGTGAATCGTTCCGATTTTCGTCGGTTAATGGAGTTATTTAGCTAATATTTCCCTCATGCGTCATAATAACTTTATTTATTATTAATATTAATTTCTTTTTCACTTCCTCTTAAATTTTAATTTAACTCTCTTATTTGAACTACAATAATTTTCGAGCTAGTTTCACTAAACACTTTCTTGAATATTTAAATCTATTTTAATTGAATTTCATGTTTTTTCACTTATTAATTAACCTGTTTGATTTTACAAATATAAAATAGCAAAAGTATTAGCAGCATCACGTTGAGTCTCACGTTTTCTTGGTTGCATCGGCATAAGTAAGTCTCCAGTCCTTATTTTGCTTATCTCCATATTATGAGAGTTTACACAGATAATCCGGTTGGGTGCCAAATGAATAAAACTAATGATTTTAATATTAATATTTCTTGGAATATTTAAACTTTGCGAAGTATTGTTTTCCTTCGTAGCTTTATGATCTGATCTTTCAAACGGATATTTAATTTCATCACTGCTCTATTGACCCAATTATGACTCCATACTTCCCTAGAATTCCCGTAGGATAATAGATGAAATTATTACTTTAACTGCTTTCGCAGATTTTTAAACTGGAAAACTGCTGGTAATATTTGCTATGCCACAAAAGCGGAAACAAAAACTAATGCACAAAAGAAAAATAAACTTTAAAAATTTCCTATTTAATTTCATATCAGATCTGCGGAAATACATAAAAAAATCCGCACTTAAGAAATTACAGATACGAAGAAAAAATTACCAATATTTAAAAAGAGCAGCAAAAGTAAGGAAACTAAGCACTTGTATATTTCGAAAGAAAAAGTGGCAAATCTTAAAATTCACATCGGCCGTCATAAATTATACAAAAGGAATGTTGGGTGCATTTAATAAACGATGCTTCGCCTCGATTGCTGATATATGATTTCATACGTCATTGACTCAAGAACACAAAACGAAAGCGTGGCCATGGCACAGCAAGCAGCAGACTTCAGGCAACGGGTAGGCAACGCCAACAGTCTGGCGACAGCAACAGGCAGTGCCCGCAACAGCAGTCAACTGCAGTTAGTGATTCAGTATGCGCAGGCGTGCAGCATTTAGTTCAGCTTGTTAGCTTTTGATAATATTTCTGTAAAATGAAATACAAAAACAAAAAAACAAAAAGAAAAATAAAAATAAAATTTAAATGAAATGAAATGCACACAACGCATAAAAAGGAAGGTAATCAACGGATCCTTTTTCGTTTGGAATTTGTCAAATGCCCAAATGTAGGCATACACACTCACTCAACTCTGTGTGAGCGTTCGTTTCGACGTGTTGTGTGATTTTTGCTTAATTTTAATATTTAACTTGTATTTAAGAATGAAAAACACGTCTCATATTGTTATGAAATAACTCATTTTCAGTCCAATAGTTTTGCGATATCACAGCCGTTGGATATACAGAAAAACTGAGCTCCGCATTTTGGCAGTTTTTATTTTTAAAAAAAATTACATTGAACTAAAATTTTGTTGATTGGAGCTGTTACAATTGGTACAGAATATATTATATTCAGTCAAGGAATTTTCATTTTGTTTGTGTTTTCTACTTATCACACTTTTGTGAAATTATAGTTTGTAATAAACATTTAAGCATACATTAAAAACATTCCACAGTAACGACTGTGCTTTTTGATTATGTCGGTTCTTGAATAGTATCTGAATAATAATGAAAGACGCTGGTCTGGTTTTAAACATTCAGTATAATGAACAGTAAGTTTGAGATCAAAAGAAGGCCAGAGCTGTCTAGTCGTATTACTTTGGTGCACTGTTCGAGGAAGCTAGAAATAATGTTTTGCTGGGCTATGTTGGTGAAACATATGCATGTTAGAGTTATACGAGCTTCTAACAAGGTCATTTGAAGCACAGTTGCTTCTTATAATACAATGACCTGGCACCCACATCAGGTATATGTGTTGAAGATGCGCCAGACGGTTGAGGAAAGAGCAACAGAGGGAAACTACCCTCGGGGGGATACCTTGCTTATGGCCTTAATAGCAACCCTGACTTCAGTGAAGATTTGAACATATTTGGCTGACAAATTATAATGCTTTAGTAGTAATAGAGCGTTAAAGATTCCTAGCACTTCAGCTGCAGCAATCTGAAAGTCGAAAGCTTTCATTCAGTTGAAGGCATAATACACCACCAACCAACCCTCCCTCCAGCTGGAGCCATCAGTATAGAAATATACTCCTAGTTTCGACACCTCGTCAGTTTCCTATTTTATCTTCGTCTACTTCTAATTGGGGAGGAGAATTAGGTATTAAAGAGAAAAGGGGGAAGCTTTTAAATAACCGAAACCTAGTCAAGTCCATTTGCTAATGTATTGAGTCTCGTCGCTGAGATTGAAAACGTCTACTTGCCAAAGAGCTCAACGGGGAGAAGGTTTAGGAGCGCGTATATCCGTATGGATGGGGTTGATCTCCAGCCGCCGGTTGTAATAAGCGCATTCGATTTATGCACAGAGTATTGAATTAATTTGGATTCCTTTGTTAAGAGGCGCCCAAAGAATTATTTTTGGATCCAAGACTAATTTTTTACCAATTGCTCTCATGCAGGAATAAAGGGCTACTGTAGATTTGCTAACTCCTCCCATCAAGCGCAATACCCAGATATTTCACCTGTGCTTTAATGTCCACTCTTGTTTCATTTTACCTGAGTGCATCAAAGGAAGGAATTTGGTTCTTCCTAGTGAAGAGGACCAGGTCAGCAGTTGAAGTGTAAACCTTCGAAATTTTTTGAATGATCTATCAAATAGTTTCGCTGTGAGAGCCATTAGAAACAGACCCCTACTAGCATCTTCGTAAAAATGGAAAAAAGTGAATTTCATGTGCTTAGTAAACACTTTTTTTCGAAAAAATTATCATTGTGTTTATAAAGGTTTCGCAGAATTTATCTGATTCTGTCCCTTTTGGGTTCCTAAAAGGAATGCATTCTAGTGGTGCGACTAGCATCTGGAATTCAATGTACCTGCGGTCCGAAGAGAAGTGATGTGGAAACTCTATATTCTATAAATTATATTCAAATATAGACTCACACTGCTTATTAATATTCTAGCCTCGGCAGACGTCCAGAGTAATCGTGGGCTACGTAGGTGGAGGCGGCACAAATACTGGTACCCCTCTCTCCGCAACGCTGAACTCAGTTAGTAGGCAAGCTGTGATACGATTTTTGACTGGGTAGTAGATCTGACTTTAATATCATGGGTACCCTGGTACGCGAGGACAGCAAAGACGCACCTGCAAATCCAGGGCTTTTGCTTCAGCGCAGTCTCCTCCCCTTAATCTGCACCACTCTCATGTCCACTGATTTGTGGATTGGTTTGTGGGACGTTGTCGGCTTTGTCGGAATGAGAAGACTGGAGCCACTCGTCTTCAGAGCGCCCACCCAACGTATCTTTAACCATGCACGATGTTGACTGCTTTGACATGACACTCATATTGTCTTCCTGCTCCGATGCCTCCATGGCCTGTATGTCACTAAACTTAGGGGCATCTTGCCGGTAGAATTTCAGAGCAACGTGAGAGAAGCCGTAATATATTTAACCTTTCTTTGCAACAAGAGGAGCTAAGGATTCCTCGTTCAGGATCACAATTTTCTGACGCGGGGTACTGACAAACTCTATTAAATTTGCTGCGCTACAATGAGCGCGAAATCACGGATGCCAATTCTGTTCAGTTATAGGATCGTCTCCGGATCTTTATTTGAGAACGGAGCTCAAGTGCTAGAACGTGGATCATTGGGGAATGCTTCGTATCATGCATTTGGACAGACTTCGCTAACTTCTGCTAATAACAACTTGTACAGCTTAGCTGATCGCAAAACCGCACAGGAAGTCAGCTTAATGCGATTCTGGAACTATCCATTGTCGCGGATTTTCGGAAGCAATTTGAAGTATACTGACAATAATTTCTCCAAAATCAATGAACAGTTTTTTTCCGAGAACAAGCTATTGCGATCCATAAACGCAAGAATGAGGTAATATTTCGCAAGTTTACTGAAAGAGCGGAAGCTCCGTTTTAAGACCGTGGAGGTATGTGAAGCCTTGGCATAGCATGAAATTCCTCTTGTGATCGCTGACGTTTGGTCGAAATAGTATTGGACCCTCATGGCCAGCGATCACATTTTTGTCCATTCGCTAGAGGCAATATGCTTCTCATTGAGGACCTCCGCCTTAACTGCGCTTAACCTGGGATTTCTGTGCCGTTTTCTGTGCACTTCGCACTTTTTTAACATTTCGTGTTATTGATTTCTTTTCTATTCACCTTTTCATGTTTCAAATTAATTGCGGTTGGGAACTTTCTTATTTTTAAAAATGCTCCGATTACAATTGAATAAATTTTTCCTCAGTATTAATTTTTATTTAAAAATTTTATATTTTTTTTCATTCAGAAAAAATTTAACTGGTGTGGTATGGGACAGTGCTGTGCAAAACTGCCAATTATGTGCATATATATGTATTCTCTAAATCAAAAGCAAGTGTCATTCCATTTCTATCTTTCGCAAGAGTCCTTGAAATTAAATTCCGCACAAAACTGGGTATTATCTTATTAGGAACTGCTATTGAGGAAATAAGCTTTGTCTCAATTACGATTTGATGGAGTTTTAAAATATATTGTCAGAATTGAAAATACCCATAACTGCAAATCCTCAGAGACTGTTGCGTTAATAATAGTATAAAGTGTTATTTGGAATTAATAAAAAAAATAAATTAGAAATAAAATATTGTGACAAAACCATTACCGCCAATACGAATTAATTTTAAAGGCTTATAATGGACTTTATATTCAAATTTATATTGTTACAACATAATATTAAATGTAATTTTTAATTTATATTTCAAATAACCGATAGATACTAATATTGCTATTTTGTTCTCTCTAATGGTTTAAGTCATTAGAAATGTGTATATTTCTGTTATACCTAGAGATATAATTTATGATACTTTCTTCAATGTACCAGATATCTGCTTTGAGTGCTGAAAAACTAAGTATACGCAAGTCATGTTTTACTTTTTCTTATATTCATATCCATTTAAATAAATTGGAAAGCGTTCGTACCTCATCGGTTTGAAGTAGTGATGAGCGATATTACCGTACCGGTGATTCACGGTTATTGAAAAATATCTAGTAATGACAGTTGCCGAATATTTGCTGTAACCGTTCTTTTAATATATCTATGTACATAGGTACGTTCTTTGATTTCACTTATTTTAATACAGTACATTCGTTTAGTTGCGTGTCTCGTTCTTTCATAATGCTGCATACACACGAGGCAACCGTTGTTGCAACCAAGGCATGTTGCTTCGACGGTTGCCTCGTGTGTAGCTTAGTTGCTCGTTGAAATGCGTGTTGCAGCAACCGTTGCCTGAAATATCAAAATTATTTTATATTTTGTGATGGTTGCCGCAACGGTTGTGTCATGTGTATCGTTGTGTACCACTTTTACTGGCTTAGTTCGTTGAAAACCAGCGTGCTGAAAAGTTGTTTTTGCTTTTCGCGGAGTGAAGCAAAAAGTGAAAACAGTGAATTGTGAAGCAAATAAAAATGGCAACTGAAAACAAATTAAAATTGGTTAAATTTCATCATGTCCTACTATTTTTCGAATATTTCTTCGTCCATCGTCATATAATTTAATTAGTCTTTTGGGTAATTTTCTTTTAATTCCTTCAACAATATATAATTTGAAGATTCTTCTTTCTTTAAAAGCCCATTTTTTAACTACATTCTTCTATTCTTTTTTGGTTACATCTCCTTCTCCTCATCCTTATACAGCAGTTTGTCAAAAACAATAATTGCATAATAATTCCCTTAGTACATCACTCATTTCGAATATTTGCTGCAACGGTTGCCCCGTGTGTATTGAATAAGAAAAACAGGTTGCATCAACACGTTGCATCGACGCTTGCCTCGTTTGTATGCAGCATAACGATTTTTAATATTCTCTCTTTAAATATTTCCCTTGTGTTTGCAACTTGCAAACTTTTTTGCTATCGCTTCGCATGGTAGCTTTGAATTTTGTGAACTGTTTATTTTTATGGGGAGCTTTCACATTTATCGTTTGCGTACATTCAAAATGAGAATGTCGCTCCCAGAAAAAAACCCAGTTATTTCATTTAACGAAAGCGACATAAAATAACGGTTATCAAGAAACAACGTTCGCCGATTCTTCTAAAATTAGCGGATTGCTCATCTCTAGTTTGAAGTACTCTTGATAATTATACTCAGCAACATATATGAAACTGAAAGAGAAACAAAAAATTGCCTTTTTCTTTATTTTCACATTTATTATATTTTTATACTCCACTATTAATTTTTTTTTTCAATATCCCTGCAGGTACCCCTCCTTGAGAACATGTTCATAAAAAAGTAAGTCATTTTAAAAGAAAAGTAGTTCAATTACGCAATAAATTTGCAAGGTTCTAAGTATTTTTCTAGGAGTGTAATGTAGATCGCCTCCTCGTGGTTTAATCTGGATAGCGCTAAATGGTCTATATCCCCCCCCCCCCCCAACAATCTTTTTTATTTGATTGCTCCTGGGCTGGCGGGTGTGGCTTCTGGACCAATTATCACTGGGGTGAAACCCAGTGCGAACGGCTCCAGTTTAAGGTCACATCCGTCTCCGTCCCGTTAAAACCTTGGCAGGCCTCAAAGTACGTTCGATGTACGTCGTCATTTTGTTGACGATGTAGGTTTGGTTGAGACTAGCTCCCAATTAGCACTGGTCTGGCTCTGAGCACTCGCACCCATAAGGACTTGTGCCAACCCTCGCATGGCCTCCCTGCATTTGCATAGATAACCATGGGACCAATAAGGTGACTACATATTCGTACTGAGATAGCGGCTTTGAGTGGGGACCCTTTTTGCATGGACACATTCTTAAAACAATCCAACAAAAAACCAACGGTCAACCCACAAGGGGAGCCATCAATGAGCTCAGTTAGGCAAAAAACAGCCTTGAGCGCAGCAGCAACTTCGTCTTGGACATTTGTCGCCAGACCAAGGATGTCGTCGGGTGCTACGGCCAAAAGGCCAGCCCCGCTCCCAGCCACAAGCGCATCCTCACAGGGTCACAAAAACCCTGCTACGGACCACCCCAGCACCAGGGCTGCTAGGCCGGGTGCTAGGGTCGCCCCTCCGTCCGCTCCTCGGACTGGTACAGGGTGAGCTTCGGCAAATAAGCCGACCTCCTCCAGTACGGGCCCCAGCACCAATCTCCCTTCAGGTGCTCGCACGCATGTGAATGCGTCTACACGGGCGTACAGAACCCGGAGGTCCGCCTTCAGGATTCTGCAAAGGTTGGAATCTGCCGACCTCGCTTCAATGTCTGATAAAGACAAGGGAGCGCTGGCATGGGCTCACCAAAATGTTGGTGCTCGTCCGCAGCCACAACCTGAAGGTGCTCAGAAACGGCAACGGTCGGCTGAGCACCCCTCCCAATCAGTCGTGCGGCAAACCAAGCGCCCACGACTGGCTTCCAAGCCGAGACTTACTCGGCCATTTAATGAGGTAGCCAAAGAGGGCCTCATCTGGGCATTCGTTGACACTGGAAACAGTGACGGTACCATTTCCCCAGCGAACTGGAAAATGGTGGAGAAGGCCCTTTTCAGGATCTACAGGGACATCCTGAGGGCCAATCCTGGCCCATCACCTGTATGCCGGGACGCGAGATGGTATCAGGGGCACGTGAAGCTCATCGCGTGCTCAGATGAGCGCTCGGCTGAGCTTTACAAGACGGCCATCTCAATGGTTGGCGAAATCTGGCCGGGGGCCAAGCTATTAGCTGTTCCCAGAGACCAGATCCCGAACCGCCCGCGTTCCAGGGCCTGGGTTCCGGCAGAGCATTCCTCGCCGGAAGAAATTCTGGAGTTGCTTAGGCTCAGCAATTACGACCTCCCCACGGATGACTGGAAGGTTGCAAAAATAAGCGAGCCCAAGGGCAACTCTCGAGAGATTATCATTATTCTTAATGAGGACTCTCTAGCCCCTATTAATGCCAAAAAGGGAGAGATCAACTATGGCTTTAGTTCGATCTCACTCAAGGTCGATAGGAGCGACAACCAGGGAGCATACAAGCCCCCCATTCAGGCCGAACCGGATCTCACCTTCGATGATGGGGAGAGTTTCGCTTCGGCCTCAGAATCGGTAGGCAGTTTCTGCGGACGTCCGATAACCAATATCGACGACGTTTGTGATTCTCATCTGTCAGAAGAGGAGGCAGCCAGCGTGACGATGATGGCCACCTCCGGGAATGTTGAGGGTATTACAGATTAACCTTCACCATTCCATGGCTGCCTCAGCAGCCCTGATCCTCCACCTGACTCAAAAAGGAGAGGAACTCATACTGGTCCAAGAACCTTGGGTCGTAAATGATCAGGTTCGCGGACTCACTACAAGCGGATACCGCACAGTTTTCGTGCAGGATCGAGGTAAACCCAGAGTCTGTATTCTTGTTAAGAACAATATTAACGCTCTTCTTCTTCACAGGTTCAGCGACAAGGATAATGTAGCCATGGTTATTTCCACCGACACCATGGCTATATGGATCGGCAGCAGCTACATGGCGCACGACCACGGGCTGACGCCGCCTCCGGATGCTTTAAGGCTGCTGGTAGAGGAGGCTAATAGAAAGCGCATCCCGGTAGTCATCGGGGCCGATGCCAATGCCCATCACGAGGTGTGGGGCAGCACGGATACCAACGAGCGGGGTGAGTCACTCTTTGATTTTATTCTTACTAACGACATAGTAATTGCTAACAGGGGGAGAGAGCCAACCTTCATTACCTCAAATAGAAGGGAGGTTCTCGATCTAACTCTTGGCAATAATCACTCGTCTCACTTTATTTCGAGCTGGCGCGTTTTGCAGGAATGCTCCTTCTCGGACCACTGTTACATCTGTTTTAGAATTGCGATCTCAGATACGTTAGATACGGCAGAGCGCAAAAGACACACTAACAAGAAAAGAACTGACTGGACACGATTCCAGACCATTATGGAGTCGGGCCTGCAGTCGACTCCTCCCACGATCAATAATCACCTCGATATAGATCGAGCGGTTGAAACCATTACAGCACTATTTAACTCTGCTGCCAAATCAGCCTGCAACTTCCCGAAATCAAGAGGAAAACCAAAACCCCCTTGGTGGAATTCGGAAATTGCTGAGCTACGAAAAGTATGTCGCAAGCTCTTCAACAGAGCCAAAGCTACAAATGACTGGCTCCCTTTCAAAGACAAACAAAGGGAACTCAAGTATATGGTTAGGAGATCCAAACGAGCGTCTTGGCGAGACTTCTGTGTCAACATAGAAAGCTCGTCCGAGACAAGTAGACTCCGGAGGATTCTCAATACCACCCCTCGGGCTCTGGAATGTATTCAGAGATCGGACGGTACCTGGACCGACTCTGAAACCGACACTTTGGACGCCCTAATAGAAACACACTTCCCGGGGAATGAAATCTTTGTGGATTGCAGGTCTTTTAAGACCAACCACTCTTGAAGTCACAGCCCAATTCCAAATGACCAACACCCATATTCAGTGGGCCATCAACAGCTTTAAGCCTTTTAAATCTACCGGGCCTGATGGTATCATTCCCGCGGACATTCAGCACACTGCAAGTGCGGTTGCGCCCTGACTACTGCATATTTATAATGCATGCCTAAGATGGTCGTACATTCCCATAAGCTGGAGAGAAGCTCGAGTAGTTTTCATCCCAAAAGCGGGAAAGTCGACCCACACCAAGCCTAAGGACTATAGGCCAATTAGCCTGTCCTCCTTTCTTTTGAAAACTGGAAAGAGTCCTTGATATACAAATCAGGAGCTCTATTAATTCCACGTGCCTTTCCAAATCATAACATGCCTACACTAAAGGCAAGTCTGTGGAAACTGCGCTTCACGTGCTCATTGAGCAAGTAGAGAAATCTCTTGCCAACAAAGAATATACTCTTGCAGTATTTCTCGATATAGAAGGGGCATTCAACAATATTTGTCCCTCCGCCATCACGAAATCCTTAGTAAACCTGAACCTGGACCCCAGCTTGGTTAGGTTCATCGAACAGCTACTGAAAACACGCGTCATTCGCTCCTCAATAGGAAACGTACATGCTAAAAGGACTGTCAAGAGAGGTACTCCACAAGGCGGTGTGCTCTCACCCCTCATATGGAATTTGACGGTAAACACACTACTTAGGAGATTAGATCAGACCGGCTGCAACACTATAGCTTATGCGGTCGACATTGCTATCTCTGTTTCCGGTAAATATCTGTCAACACTATCAGAAAAGCTAAGCTACACTCTTAGCATTCTATCCCAATGGTGTCTTGAAGTTGGCCTAGATGTCAACCCTTCCAAAACTGAGGTCATGCTCTTCACCAGGAAGCACAAAATACCAAGTTTTGACCTACCCAAACTTAATGGGAATACGCTTAGCCTAAGCAATAGCGTCAAGTATCTAGGTTTGATCCTGGACCCTAAGCTCCATTGGAAAGCAAATTTGGCGGAGAGGGTACGGAAAGCCACGTGTGCTCTGTACTGCTGCAAGAGGGCCAGGGGTACAACATGGGGCGTCCAACCTCGAACCATGTCCTGGCTCTATGCGGCGGTGGTTGAGCCGTACTTTCTCTACGGCGCTGTCTTCTGGTGGCCCGCAACTGACAAGGCGGCGAACCTAAAACCTCTTGACAAGGTTAGAAGAACAGCAGCGGTTATGATAACAGGGGCTCTGCGTACCACCTCTACCAAAGCTCTATTTGCATTCCTATATTGGTTGCCCACTAGGCTTCTGGTTAGGCAACAAGCAAAATGCTCGGCAACCAGACTCAATTCTATATCGCGCTGGACTAGACTGAACCTGGGCCACGCCAATATTCTGATGCAGGACACGCCCGTACAGGCGGACGTTGACTATACGTGCTCTACACCTAATCTAAACCACGGGTTCGACACTTACATTCCTAGTAGAGAGGAATGGTCCAACAATTTAGTGGTCACTGGCAGTTCCATTGACATATATACGGATGGCTCCAAACTGGAGAATAAGGTCGGTTGCGGCATCTTCTCCAGAAAACTTGGCATCAAGCTCTCCTATCGTCTCCCTGACCATTGCAGCGTCTTTCAGGCGGAAGTAATGGCAATATTCCAAGCGTCCCAGTGGCTCAATCGAAATGAAGTATGCGATGTGATGATACGCATATTCACGGACAGTCAGGCGGCAGTCAAGTCACTGGCTAGTGTATTCACTGTACTCGATTGCCGCTCCTCCCTGAACGTCGTCTCAGGTAACTCACAAGTTCACATATGCTGGGTGCCTGGACATAGCGACATTCTAGGAAACTGCGAGGCCGATGAATTGGCCAAAATAGGTACGCTGCTCCCTGATATCTCCCCCTCCTTTGATGTAGGTGTCCCACTGGCCACGGTCAAATGGGCCATAAAACATGACTACCTTGAGGCAGCTAAGAAAGCCTGGGTAAATGAACATACCTGTAGTGTTGCCAGACAAACCTGGAGCACTATCGACATTAGGCGTACTAGTCAGCTACTCAATATTAGCAGGAACTCCATCGGCACTATAATAAATGTGCTCACGGGACACTGTCTGATCGGGAAACATGCTGAAAGACTAGCACTGCCCCATAATGACTTCTGTCGCAGCTGTGGGTCTGAGGAGGAGGAAGAAACAGTACTTCATCTCATGTGTCAGTGCCCAGCTCTGGCCAGGCGCAGATTAAAATTCCTAGGCTCACCTTTCTTCACTTCCTTAACCGAACTATCTTCCATCAACATCAAGGACATAGCCAGGTTCATTTCGGCATCACTGTGGTTCCCAAAATTCTAGACGGGGGAGTCGCGTCGTCTCAGTGTGGTACCACAACGAGCCATTCTATGTGCTTAAGTGTGCTTTTTGCGACAAAGGCTGCCACTCCTACCTACCCTACCCTACCTAAGTATTTTTCTAATATTTTGGATAAAACAAGAGAGAGAGCTTGTTTACGTCAATATACGAACTATTATAAAAGTAAGTTATAAAAATGTGTCAATAGTAGGCTTGGCTGTAACGCTATCCCGTTCTTTTTTTGTATTGAATTTAATATTAGCACCCGCAAATTTCCTGTGAAATTCGTTGATGAATCTTCTCTAGGTTAATTATATATAAGTTAATTGTGGGTGTGTCAGTAATAGTTTAGTTGACATATTTTGCATACACACTATTATGGAACCAAAGTACATCACTCCTAATTTTAGGCTACGAGCATAGGTTGGCTAACTATAATTTTAGTCCTGAAATTTCCTTATATGTAATGCAGGAATGTGGTTTCTCTGATCAAGCCATTTCTTGCAGTTGGCTTTATAATATGTTGCTTCTGATAGAAGCTCATCCATAAATCTCTAATATATCTTCAGTTACGAATATTTGTTAGTAGTGGGCGTGGCAGTTAATATATATCGCCAACATTTAGCATAGCGCTTAGTAGGACCCACATCTACATAACTATCAATTGAACCGAAGATATATTCATTTTAAAAATGGTGAAAAAAGTTATTTTTATATGGGAGGTAGACGTGGTATTTGGGCAAATCAGCTCTTATAAAAATTTGGTTCTGTATCTTTGTGCAGACTATACTTTTGAAAAGTTTCATTAAGATATCTCTAATGGTGTAGAAGAAAACTGGCCACAGACAGACAGACGGACAAAATCAAAATAGTTCAGAAAGTGATTCTTATCATAGCTGCATATATGTCCATACCACACGCCTCCTTTTGGTTGTTGAGAAGTCGCTCAAAAATTGTATACCCTCTTTACTTTTTTTAAAGGTAAAGGGTATAAACGACATCTAAAGGGTCCAATAGGGTAAACCATGAAAACTCAAAAAAGCTATCACACTTTTATCAAATCGTAAAAAGATATGTCAGACATAAAGCGGCTTTACTATGCTGTGAACAGGGCTCCAAAAAAGTAGCATATCCTTCTGCTCTACTTTAACGAGGAGTCTCTGATGGCGCTCGAGACAACCGACAACAAAATGAGGTTGGGTCTCAGGTACGTCAAGCTGAAAATTTTCCGACCTTCGGAGAATGGAGATGAGGCAAGTGAGTTGGAGGATATCAACAAACATTTTAATTCCGCGAAACCAGATGGTTGTGCAGATTAACCTACAGCATTCTAGGAATGCCTTGGATAATCTTGTCAAGCCATGATCATGTATTCTAGTAAAGAACAATATAACCGCTTTTCTTTGTCTTCAGTACAGCACAGGCGATTTAACAGTTTTTAAAATTGAAGTGCCAACTTAACCGCTAAAGGTACTCTACTTCTTGGATGCGAGGCCAACGGGAAGCATATGCTTTGGGACAGTAGCGAGGACAGTAAAGGGATGAGTAACTTTTTGATTTTATTAGCAGCTCCAATCTCACCCTCTGCAATGGGTGGAACACACCTACACGCACATTTACCAGCTGGGCAAGTAACAACGGCTGGGAAGAAGTGTTAGACCTAAATCTGTTAACGGCAACACAACAACCAAGGTGGTGAACGGGAGAGTGCCCAACAAACGGTCCTTTCCGGACCAAAGTTGGATACACTACAGTGTGTGTCTAGTAATAATAGACCCAAAACCTTTTAGGAACCCTAAGAAAATCAAATGGGAAACGCTCTCCAGAAAAGCCACGGCCAAACTTAAGGGAGCCTCTCAGAGACTTGGACAAGCAACTGGATATCTTGAGGCAGTATTTACTACTACCCTTAAGAAATGCTACCCAATTAGTAGGAGTAAACAATTTATTATTGTGTAGGGGATTTAAAGCACCGCGAACTTTCGATCTATTGTGTCCCCATAAGAGGTTCAAAGTACATCTTTGAGTCCTATCCTCTGGCTAAACGTGATGCCAAGTTTTGGCTCCAGAGGTTTCACTGGCAGAGATTTGGAAGAATCCCAAGTATTTCCTGCGGGTGTGCATGACCGCTGGACATTGTGTCAGCACATGCAAGGTCCTCTTCCTCCATACAGAATCTGCAGGAGCCTTCCGAGGTGACCCACCTCCTCACCATATGTGAGTTCAATTTACGGTGTCCTATGAGTAGGCTTGTTATCATCCTAAGATTATTCTTAGAGAGATTGATGAGTGATTCGAATCTATTGAGGTAGTATGTCCCTAGGACACTCTTTGATACCTTTAGGTCTAGTATGTTAACCCAGTGTTTGTACCTATGGTGTGCCTCATCTATCCTAAGCTGGAAGGGTTCTGGGCCATTGAAGGGTGTGGAATCCCCCTTCTTTACAAGTTCGTCGACAATCTCGTTGCCTTCTATGCCAGAATGTCCTGGAACCCATAGAATGGTAACTTTGTTGCGTGAGCCAAGAGCATTAAGTTTTTGGATGCACTCCCATACCAGTTTCGAATTTACCTGATAAGAGGTAAGTGCCCGAATGGCCGTTTGGCTATCCTATAAGATCGCAATTTTCTTGCGCTCGCAACCTTTTTCAATGTTGAAATATGCACATCTCTGAATAGCGTAGATTTCCGTCCGTAAGATGGGAGTATATTTGCCTAGTGACTCATAGTATTTGTATCTTGCACCAAATACCCCCGCGCCAGAAACCTCTTCTGTGAGAGACTCGTCGGAATACCAGGTGATAGTGGACTGATCTCACCTGTCGGCTTTGCTGTGACCTCCCCATGCGTTTTTGTAGCTCCATTCTTTTTTAAACAACTTAGTGAAGCTGTAACATGTGTTTCTAAAGTCTTTCAGTATACAGATGTCTGGAATGGCCTTTGATAATCTTTCTACCATCTGACGCCTGATGAGACTTCCATCGTCATTCTATACAGAGCCCTCTTTTCTTGTGTTTCCACAAATATGTGCAGGGGTGTAAGTTCCAGTTTGACGTTCAGAGCGGCTTTCGTACCTTAGGTAGCGCTTGGTTCCATAAGTCATCACTTAGCGTACTATCATGATGTACACCCACCGCATGGTTTTGGGATTGCATCCCCAATTTTTCCCCGCGATTGATCAGCGTATCGTGAGAGATCTTTTCGCATTACTGATTGTCTCAATGATGTGAAACCTTCCTGGTAGTTTTCCATCTAGTATAATACCTAGAAACTTTATTTCCGATTGGACATTGATCTCCACTCATTTAGTTTAAGGGTTTAAGGTTTTTGAGTTTATATTTCCAGGTAAAAGGTACAATAGAAGTTTTAATTGGGTTTATTTTAAGTTCATTCCTGTTACACCAGTCAAATGAAATTATTAAACCACATTGGAGTAGTTCCCATAGTATACTCTCGACTTTGTCCCTGCATGTAATAGCTATGTCGTCAGCATATCCCTGACAGCATAGACCCAGGTTTCTTAATTCCCAGAGAAGTTCGTCCTCAACAATACACCACAGCAGTTAAATACGGTGGTTGTTGAGATGGGGGATACTTCGGCTGTTCTGGTTTTCAGCATTTGTTCTATCCAATTGGATAGGGTAGAATCGACCCCCTACAAACTAGAGCCCTACTCACTGCGTCGTGTGAGGTATTGTCAAAGGTTCCTTCAATGTCCAAATAGGCTCCTGACGCCACCTACATGTCCTCGAGGGCTTGCTGGAGTAGTTCTGTCAGATGATACAGAACAGTTTCAGCAGATGTGCCTGCCCTATATTGTTGGTTCGTATGAAGTGGTGCATACACCAGAATCTGTGTTCTGATGAAGTTATCACATACCTTTTCAGCTGTTTGCGAGATAAATTGGGAAATATTGGCCTGAATGGTTTGGGATGAGGTGGCTCCTTCTTGCCATCCTTGGGGATGAAAATAAAACTAACCCTCCTCCATGGTCCTGGTATACACCCCAGTGCCAGACTGCTCCTACGAGTAGGGGAGTTATTATAGACTCTACAGTGTAGATCCGTCGTGTTCTGTTCAATTGCAGGGTTACCTCTAACAGGGTGTGACTGTTCAACAAGCACAACGATCTTAATGAGATAGAGGCTAAGGATCTTGAACAGATTTATAATCGGGTCTCTCCACTCTGTGAGTACTCACTCACACAATGATGTGGTGGAATGAGGAACTTTCAAAACTCAGGAAAAGAACAAGAAAGCTATTCAACCAATGTTTTAAGGATAAATATTGACAGGTATACAAAAAAACCGTCAAGGTCTCAAAAAAATCTAACAGGAATTCCAAGGGAGAGGGCTGGAAAGATTTCTGTCAGTCAATTGAGTCAGTTTCATGCTCAGCAATACTCAGCAAGGTGCTTCAAAGTAACGTACCAATCCATCTTTTTCAAAAAAAGAGGACGGAACTTGGACGAAAACATCGGCTGAGACACATGACACTCTTATAAAAGCATATTTTCCAGATTTCTGGGTCAATACGAGTAACTTTAATTCATCCGTAACGGATTATCTATCATCGTCAGTATGCGAATCCATTGTTATGGAAGAAAAAATTAAGTACTCAATTAACAGTTTCTCTGCCTATAAATCACAGGGGATGGATGGTATAATCCCAATCATGATAAAGAAACTACAGAATGTGGTAATTCAATGGTTAGAGGTGATTTATAGAGCAATAATAAGATTTAAATATACTCCACTCAGCTGGAGAAGAGTAAAGGTAGTATTCAGTCCCAAGACAGGGAAAATCGGTCACGAGGCAGCCAAGGACTTTAGGCCGAAGACGATGGAATGGTTGATTGAGACGATGGAATGAGTGATTTCACCACTACTGAGGCTACTGGTTACGAATAAAATTCGCAAATTATTATAGAAAACGGGGGTGTGGGTGTAAATCCGTAAGTGGGAGCTTATACCTTTAACCACTAGATCGAAGGCTCCAATCTTCAACCTCCTTTTACTGAACGGACAACAACTGATACTGACAACGAAGGCCAAATGCTTGGGGATACTGCTGGATCGAAAGTTGAATTGGAAACCTAATATCGAGGTGCGGATCAGGAAAGCATGTGTGGCCTTGAACTCTTGCAACAGGTTGTTTGGCAAAAGATGGGAGTAACGCCCGTACATTAGCAATAGTATGACCGATTATAACTTACGGTGCGATAGTCTGGTGGCCAGCTCTAAGTAAGAGCTATAATGTTCGGAAACTCAGCAGCAAACTCCAAGGCACAATACCAAGTTTCCTAGGCACAGGAACAACAGATTACTTGATACCAAAACTTAGACACGTATCAAATCAGATTTGGCTACTTGCAGACGCGCTGTTGTCTGGGCCCATAAGCTGTTGAGAAAGAACGCAGAGTCTTGGAATTCACGTGTGCTTTATTCAACGGCTTAGAAGCGAGAGAGATAATATATGTGGATAATGAAAGTAGGAAGTTAGGAAGAAAGTAAATTACATAGGGCTGCCAGAGTTATATTTCTAACACCCTCACTTATTGCAATAATTAATTATACAAAATAACAATTCATTTTTCAAGGAACAAATTTTTTACGAAAAGTGTAAATTACATACGTCTAATTATTTTTCATTAATTTTTCAATACAATTTTTGATGCCCATTCCTTTGGCACAATTTAATATTTTGTTGCTAGATACTGCTTTGGTTAGGCAATCAGCTACCATTTCTTCAGTTGGGACATAGTAAACTTCAATCATCCCAGCATTGATGTAGTCGCGTAAAGTGGCGACGCACGTCAATGTGCTTTGATCTTGCACGGAAATAATCTGTTTGAGCCAAAGCTAGCGCTGATTGATTATCGCAGGCAATTTTGATAGGCCTTCGGTCAACCGACGACTCCAACTCTTTGCCGAACTGTTGTAGCCAGATTGCTTCCTGCACAGCCGACGACATCGCCATATACTCCGCCTCGGTACTCGACAGCGCAACGGTTGGTTGTCTTTTGCTGCCCCAGGATATTGCTCCACCACATAGCGTAAAGACATATCCAGTACAAGAGCGCCTCTTATCGATGTGGGACGCCTAGTCCGCGTCCGAGTAACATACGAGACCTTCACAGCCGCCATAAAAAAGTTTATAATTAACAGTGCCATTTAGGTACCTGAAAATTCGTTTAACAGCGGCCCAGTGGGGTTTTCCATGCTTTGCGTTGAACCGACTAACATCGTTAACAGCAAATGCAATGTCAGGACGCGAGCCCTGTGCTAGATATAACAGACTCTCTATAGCCTCTTGGTACGGTACGCTTACCAATTCTTCGTCGCAGTCGTTCAGCGATAACTTTTGGTTAATATCACTTGGCGCCGATATCGGCTTCGAATTTTCCATGTCGAGTCGTTTCAGTATTTCGTGAGGGGTATTTTTGCAGATCCAAGTAAACTCCTGCTGCACTATAAGTAATACTAAAACCAACACAAGTTTTCGCCACACCCATGTACTTCATCTTGAATGTTGTGGTAAGTTGACGCACAAATTCATCACGAACTGCAGGGTCATCCCAAAAAACGAGTATGTCGTCAGCATATATGGCAATGATTAGTTTTGCGTCGTGTCTGAAGTAAACGCAGGGATCTGTTTTGGATTTCATCAAACCGAAATCTCTCAATGTTTTATCTAACAATAGGTTCCACTGTCGGCCACTTTGCTTTAGCCCGTAGATCGCTTTGCGTAATTTGCAAATTCTTCCGCTGTTTACACCGCAGCCATCGGGCAGCTCTATAAAAATTTCTTCCGTCAAGTCGCTTTGTAGGTGTGCGGTGACAGCGTTTAACTGATCAATTTTGAGTCTCAGTTTGACGGATAGAGCGATCAAATAGCGTATCGACGTGTAGCGCACTACAGGGGAGAAGGTTTCGCTGTAGTCTATCCCGAATTGCTGGGAACAACCTTTGGCAACAAGGCGAGCTTTATAGCGAATAACGTTACCTTTTTCGTCGCGTTTTGTGCGAAAAACCCACTTTGATTTAATCGCCTTTCAATTAACAGGCAGATTGCATATAGCACATGTTTGATTTTCGGCGTGAGAGCTTAACTCGCATTGCATAGCGGACTTCCAGCTTTCGCAGTCGGCGTTAGACAAAGCTTCGTGTACAGTGAGTGGATCGTCACACGTGTCTCTTGTTGCTGCGAAATGCGTAACATAACCCTGACTGCCGAAGTCGCGCGGAACAGCAGGCCTCGTTGATTTTCGCAATGATTCTGGTATCGATATTTCAATGTCTGGAACGAACGTATCGTCTGTAGCATCGTCGAAAGTCTCTTCGCTTGCGTCTTCATCAAAGTCTTCGCTCCTTACAGCTTTGTGTTTTTCTTCCAATGCCCTCACTGAAGGTGAATCGTCTTAAACATCGACTGGAACAAATGAAACGATTCTGGGCTCGGTTTCCATGAAGACTACATCGCGGCTCGTTGTAATTTTCTTCGTTTGTGGATTAATACAACGGTACCCTTTTGTCAAGTCGCTATACCCAACAAACATCAGCTTCTGCGCCTTTGGATCCCATTTGTGTCTGCGTTGTTTAGGTATGTAAACCATCACGGGAGATCCAAAAATTCGTATTCCATTTAAATCGACGTCACTACCTGTCCACAGCTTTTCCGGAATTTGCCCATTTAATGCTGAACTAGGTGAACGGTTTATAATATATACCGCCGTATTTACCGCCTCTCCCCAATACGATTTAGATAAGTCAGCATCAAATAACATGCATTTGGCACGTTCTACAATCGTTCGGTTGTATCGCTCGGCGACTCCGTTTTGCTGGGGAGTGTAAGCAGCTGATTTTTGGTGTAATATGCCGAACGAACGACAGAGCGAATCAAACTGCTCGCCGACAAATTCGGTCCCGTTGTCCGTGCGTATTACTTTATTGCTTTTATCGCACTGTTTTTCGGCATACCGCTTAAAGCTTTTGAAGCAATCGGCAACTTCGGATTTCTGTTTTATTAAATAGAGAAAAACTTTCCGGGAATAGTCATCCACAAAGGAGAGGAAAAATCGCGAGCCTCCTAAAGAGGTTGTCTCCATTGGACCACATAGATCTGCATGGACAAGCTGAAGCAATTTATTAGCTCGTGTTCCAACGCGTTTAAAGGGAGCTCGTGATGGCTTGCCTTTGTGACAGACCTCGCATTTGGCTAATATGCTTGCATCTCCATTAAAGTCGACTACATTACCCTTTTTTAAAACATTTAAGTCATTATAGTTCAAGTGGCCAAGGCGACGATGCCACGTCATCACGTCCACTTTTGCATTGGCGAGCAAGCACGAAACCGATTCTACGTGAAACTTAAACACGCCGGCGGAACCGTCAGCTTCGGCGACAAGCTCCTTACTTCGATCGAATATTTGACATTGGCCTTTGTTAAAAAAAACTTTATTCCCGTTTTCAAGTATTTGTGAAACTGATAGCAAATTAGAGGTTAGTTGAGGAACAAACAACACTTCTTTAATTTCGATTTCAGTATGTCCCAAGGAAAACTTGACATTGCCGATGCCTCCTTCCACAGTCATTCTTTCGTTATTTGCAGTTATGATTTCTTGAACAGGGGACACGCTTAGACAATTAAATTTATTTTTATAGGGTGTCATGTGTTTGGATGCACCACTGTCGATGTACCACTCATTTTGATCTTGCTCATTTTTATACGACACGTAAGCACTAAAGGCTACCTTCCGACCATTGGTATTGCTTAAATTTTGGCGAATTTTTTTATGCTCATTGCAATCTTTACTAAAATGGCCTTTTCGTCCACAATTATAGCACTTTAGATTTTGTTTGTTAAGTTTAGGGTATTTTTTCTTCCCACTTAAAAATGCACTTCCACCGTTTACTGTTTTTTCATAGTCTCCATCTAGCAGCTTCATTTTAATGTTTTCACCGGTAATTTTTGTTCCACTACTTTCTATGCCCATTATGAACGGCTTAAAGTCATCGCTTAACCCCGCAAGCATTATGGCACCTAACCATTCGTCGCTTATATCGAAACCGATACCCGAGAGCTTATTCGCGGTATTAACGAGCTGATTAACATAAATGGCCATTGATTCACAATTTTCAAGGCGCGCCGTGATCAGTTTTCGCAATAGACCGATTTTTCGCGTGAGTCCAGAATCTTCGTATAGATGTTGAAGGGTTTGCCAAATGTTGGCCGCAGTTTTCTGATTTTGTATATGAACGTATATAGATTCATTCACGGACAAGATTACATAGTGTTGCCAGAATTATATTTCTCACATATTCCCATATTCATAGACGGATGGATAGATACATTGTGGGATAGGTGCAGGCGTCCACTCAACATAGGTGGCCACAAATCAATCCATACGGTTACTTAATAATGCCACGGTACTTCAGGCGGTAGTTCTGGCGATTAGAGGGGCGTGTCGACTAATAGGAGTTTTTTTGTCAGATGATACATCACAAATAGATGTTAGGTTGCTACTTTTATTGACAGTTAGGCGGCAATAAAGGTTTCTAAAATCAACCACTATAAATTCAAAGCTGGCCAAGGATTGTAGAAAGGTGTTGACAGAGCTAAGTCATCATGCTGACATTGGCTGAATTCCCGGCAATAGGAACATTGAGGGATATGAGAAAGCTGATGAGTTGGCTCGGTCGTGGACCTCTCTTGACGAATACCGGGGGGTACTAGTACCGGTCCCACTGGGGTCGTGAGGAGAGACGCGTACCTGCAATGTCTTCGGCTAGCAAATATAAGGTGGAGGCTGTTAACATCCTGGAAAATCTCACGAGCGACATGGCCCGCATATAATGCGGGTACAACATGTGAGTTAATTAAAAGGGATCACACAGCAACGATAAGGCTCACAACGGTGTACACTGGGCACTTGTGCGTGGGCATTCATGCAGGGAGACTGCGTATCCCTTTCAACAAGCACTGCAGAATGTTGAACATGTGTTGCATCAAGTCCTTCAAAGTAGATATGTATTTACCCGAGATACTAATAGCAACATCATCCGCATTCGCAAACACCTTGCACCCTTCCCTCTCCAGTCGAACAAGCAGCTCATTTACCGCAAGATTCCAGAGTAGGGGTGAAAGAATTCCACCTTGAGGTGTGCCTCTGCACACGGACTTCTTGGCCGATGCCGCCCTCAGCTGTGAATTGATTATCCTGCTACTAAGCATGTTTTCAATCCACCTGCTAATGGGGGGTCCCACCTCCAAGTTCGTTTTTATGTTGTTAAAAGCTCCCTCAATGTCCAGGAAAGCCACTATGGAGAACTCCTTGTTAGGCAGGGAGCACTCAATACTAGAGACTAAGGAGTGTAAAGCGGTCTCAACCGATATACCCTTGAAGTAGACATGCTGAGAGACTGACATCTTCTCTCTGTCTATAGTGAGCCTCAGATGAATGTTTAATAACCTCTCCAGGATTTTCAGACAGAAGGAGGACAGACTAATTGGCCTTAAGTCCCCTGGAGCTGTGTGCGAGCTTTTGCCGGCATTTGGTATAAAAATTTCGCTCACATGCTTCCATTTTTTTTATTTTTTTATTTCTTATATATTATTTATTGAATCTTTCTTAGATATAAGAAACTCACAATAAGTTTTTCGAATCTTAAGAACTAATTTAAAATTAATATGTTCTTCGCCAATGGTGCGAACATAACATGAATTAGCATAGGATTACATAGGTACATATTACATTATACAGTACAGTTGAGATTTTATATACCGAGTGAATTTCCATTATAGCAGGTTAATGGTATCTTTCCTTTTTGAATCGTTTGTGACCTTTGATTGACAATAGCTCCCTTTCTAAGGTGTTCGGGTGTAGTTTCAGCTTCTGTGAGTAACTTCTGCAGCATTTTTTTATTTCTTCTTTTATTGTAGATACGTTTAAATCTCTGTAGATATTCTTATTTTTTAAGTACCTGGGTGCACGTGTAATTGTCCTAAGGCATTTTGATTGGCTACGTTGGAGCTTAACAATATTAGATGGCGATGCGGTTCCCCACAGCTGGATTCCGTAGGTCAATATTGACTTTACAACGGGTTTGTATAGTAGTATTTTGTAAGATAGGGATAGTTTTGACTTTTTGCTTACAAGCCAGTGAAGTTGATTGATTTTTAGTTTTATTTGAGTTTTTTTAGCTTCTATATGTTTACCCCATATGAGCCTCCGGTCAAGATGAATGCCTAAGTATTTAATGTTTTCGGTCTGTGGGATGGATTGTCCGTTTATTTTGACAGAAGGGCATGTTCCCACTCTCAGAGTGAACGTGACGTGAGCATATTTGGATTCGTTGACTATAATTCTCCAGTTAGCTAACCAGACCTCCAGCAAGTTAAGATATTTTTGGAGGTGACTGATAGCTGTTTTAGGGCAAGCGTTTGAGCATAAAATGGCTGTATCATCCGCAAACGTCGAGGTA
Source organism: Clusia tigrina (assembly GCA_920105625.2). Taxonomy (NCBI): domain Eukaryota; kingdom Metazoa; phylum Arthropoda; class Insecta; order Diptera; family Clusiidae; genus Clusia; species Clusia tigrina. Next base: position 162,631,006 of record OV050032.1, read on the forward strand.
AGTGTGTGACTGCTGATCGGCATGTCTGATGTATAGAGCAAGTATAGCAGAGGACCCAGTACACTCCCCTGCGGGACACCGGCATGAATGTCACATGGGTCTGAAGTGAACTCTTTATGAATCACCACAAATTTCCTCTGCGACAAATAGTTTGTGAGTAGATTGTGGACGTTTCCAGGCATTAACTTTTTAAGTTTGTATAAGAAGCCATCGTTCCATACTTTGTCAAAAGCCTGAGTTATATCCAGGAAGACTGCTGGGCAATATTCTTTATTTTCGAATGACTTCCTAATAATCGAGACAATGCGATGCACCTGTTCTATCGTGCTATGATGTTTTCTGAAGCCAAACTGGTGTTGAGGGATAATTTGCCCATATGTTATTATAGAAGATTACAAATATAGCCGTAACTAACGGTTATTCAAATATTTTCGAAAGCAGAGGTAGGAGGCTGATAGGCCTGTAAGACGACACAAGCGTATGGTCCTTGCCAGGTTTCGCTACCATAATGATTTTGGACATTTTCCAATCTATTGGGAAATAGCCGAATCGAAGGATAGCGTTGAAGAGATGCACTAAATGAATACAAGCTGAATGCGGTAGGTCTTTTATCCTCCTACCTGTTAATTGGTCATGTCCAGGAGCTTTTTTAATGTTTAGGTCTTTGTACACAGCTTGAAATACATTTTTCTTTTTTATTACAAGAGGTATTTGAGTGTGCTTCGAAATCAAAGTCGGAAACTGGAAGCTCGTTGTTGGCGGATTTGGGGTGAAAACTCCTTTAAGGTGGCTAGCGAACAGAGTACCCTTTTCACTGCAACTTCTAGCCCAGGTTCCGTCACTTAAACGTAGAGGCGGGTCGGTGAGGTCGGGACGCTTCAAGTTTCTCGCTGTTCTCCACAAGGAATAATCAGTAGATATAGTGAAGGACAAGTTTTCAAGATACTGCTGAAGTTCTTTCACTTTTGTCGCTTTAAGGATCGCTCTAAGCTTCCTGGAGCAGCATGACAGTTGATTTTTAAGGTTTGGTTATCTGGATTGTTCCCATTTCCTTCTCAAATTCCTTTTCTGTTTAACTAGAGCTTCGATCTGATTAGAACTGAAGATTGAGGTTCTAATTCTGCATTAGTTTTTTTTACATGAGTAGCTACTTTAGCCCCTAATAGCATCAGCTGATTTAATGTTTTTATTGCACAATCTATATCATGGGAGTTTGTCAGTTTAAAGTCATGCTGAAGGTGAGTACTTATGAATTTTTTGTAGTTTATCCAGTTGGTAAATTTAGTATGCAGCATTAAATGTGAATCTGGTGGGGGTGTAATAGTGGAGTTGATTTTGATTGTTGTTGGCGAGTGCTCTGAGTATAGATCATAGCACGGTTTCGCAGATATGTTCGATCTAACAAGACCTTTGAATATCCCAAAATCGATCAAATGTAGTGTTTTCCGCCTGTCTGAGGGCCAGTAGGTTGGTTGATTGGAAGATACTATGTCCAGGCCAAGTTTACTGACAACCGACCATAGTTTTCTGCCTTTGGGTGTGATCAGGCGGGAACCCCAGTATGTGTGTTTCGCATTGAAGTCCCCGGCAACTATGAATTTAGTCCCGAGCGATGCAAAAAAGTCATTGTATTGCTATTCTGTTATACTAAACCGCGGCGGACAATAAATCGCTGTGATTGATAAATTAGTGATGTACTCTTCAATGCATATTGACGTTGCATGCAAATAGACTTTACTGAAGCTGGTTAGTGAATGGTGTTTTACTCTGCTTTTTATTAGTATTGCGGTGCCTCCACAGGTTTTGCCTTGAGGATTGTTTGTGGTATACAGTTTGTAGTGCTGGATTTTAAAACTATTTTTTTCTGTGAAATGTGTTTCTGAAATAAGCATAATGTCTATTTGATGGATGTTTAGAAAGTGAATTAATTCTAATCGGTGTTGGCTTAAGCCGTTTGCGTTCCAATGGCAAAGTTTGATCTTCCATGAGTCTGGAATATATGCTAATTCAAGACAACTTTTGTATATCTTTATCTATGTAGATAAATCAATCAAAAACTGAGCGGCAAAAAAAAACGTATTGAATTATATACTAAAAAAAGGCCTATCAGTCTATCATCATTTTTATTGAAAACTCTAGAAAAATATATCAGGGAAAAATTAAAGCGATTTCACATTACGCTTTTTTTACCTTTACAGCACAAATCTACAGAAACAGCTCTAAATTCGCTAGTGACAATAATTAAGAATTCAATAGTAGACAAAGAATATATGTTGGTAGCTTTCCTAGATATTGAGGGCGCTCTTAATAAAATCCTACCCAAGGCAATAACCGGTGCACTGACAGAGTTGGGTGTCCTCGGGGCTCTTGTTGACTTCATCGGACAAATGCTCAGGCAGGTTTGTGAATTCAAAATTGTGTGCCTCGAGGATACATTGATCTGTCAGCAGGAGTACTCCTCAAGGCGTCGTGCTGTCTCCTCTCCTTTGAGTACTGGCAATGAACCAACTGTTAAATAGCTTAGAGGAGAGAAGAATCCTCGTTGTTGCCTATGCGGACGATATTACAATCTCGGTAAGAGGTGAATTCTCCAATACGCTTTACGAAGTCATGCAAAGCATATTAAAGGAGCTAAATCTATGATCAGAATCTTGTGGTTTATCCGTAAATACCAACAAAACAGAACTGGCACTATTTAGCAGAAAATATTGAGTTCCAGAGGTAAATCTCCCTAAAAAAGAATGAAATCAGTTAGACTTTTAAAAATAAAGCTCACTACCTTGGACTGATTTTCAACAGGAAGCTTAATTGGAAATTAAATGTAGAGGATAGAGTAAGAAAAGCATCAATAGCACTCTATTCGTGTAGGAAGACAGTAGGATTAAAATGGGGAATGGCCCCCCCGAATAGTATATTGGGTATACACATCAGTGGTTAGACCGATATTTATGCACGACATACTAGTATGGTGGCCGTCATTTAATTAAAGCTATGTATGTATTGAAAAACTTAGATCATATTCAGGAGCAACTAGCTTATGTATAAGCGCAGCTCTCAAAACGACTCCCACAGCAGCAGAACCTTATCTTAGACCTTTTGCCAATTGATTTGCATGGAAAGCATGGTGCTTTCCCTTTTAACTACAAGCACCAGAGGTCATATGACCATACTAGAACAATTTCCGATTATTCCCGATACTAAAGATTATTGTAATCCATTAGAGCGGAACTTACGCAGATCCTTTCCCACCATATTCCCCTCAAAGCAGGATTCGGATAATGGGATCATGAACAATAAGAACGAAATTAGCATTTATACTGACGGTTCAAAACTTGATGATTGGGTGGGTGGAGGTGTATATTCCGAAAAGCTAGGCGTCAGTTTATCCTTCCGCTTGCTGGATCATTGTAGTGTATTCCAAGCAGAAGTAGTAGCAATAAGAGATGGTATACTGCAAATAAAGAATAGTCCGTTATCCGTGAGATATGTATATATCTACACGGTTAGCCAAGTGGATTTAAAATCATTAGCATCAGTAAGACAATCGTAGAAAACCGTAGTATATTGCCAAAAACTATTAAGTGAATTATCGGAATACTTTAGCATAAATCTGGTCTGGGTGCCGGGCTACAGAGATATTGAGGGCAATTGCATGGCTGATGAGCTTGCTAGGAAATAGACAACATTAACTATCCTTCCGGATACAGTGTCTTCACCAATGCCTTTAGGAACATGCAAATTGCTAATAGATAGACTGTCGAAGTGACAAATGTTAGATGGGGGCTCTTATCATCCTGTAACTAACAAATCGAGAAACCTGGCCGGAATCGAATCGCGGCCGTACAAAACTGCTGTTGAAATTTAATAGGCAAGATATTTAAAAAAAACGAATAGGGGTACTGACAGATCATTATTTGATTGGTGGTCATGCAAATAGACTGGGGGTAACCCATTATGACTTTTGTAGGAGCTGTCAATATATCGAGGAAGAGGAAACACTAGAACACCTCCTGAGTGGGTACATGGATCTATACAGAAGAAGGTTTTCCAATCTTAGATTCGCATTTTTTCGCATTGAGGAGGTTTCCCGAATGAAGCTACTAAAAATGGCTCCTTTTATCAAATCCGCAGGATGGTTTAAGGAGGATCCGGAGGTATAGGGGAAAAGCTCTGGTGGCCACAATGGGCAAAGAGTATTAGGACAGCCATCCAACCTACCCTATCTTTGCGAATGCCAAGGTTTGGGAATGACAAGGTTAACAACCGGAGGTCAGTCCGAAGAAATTACTATGTTACCTAAACTCTATGGGGTGGGCTTAGCATCTACCATTATTCCGATACTCGGTGAGGAAGTAGTATCAAAACGGCACTACAGCGCTAATTGTGATACGCATCTGCTAGATCATCAATCACCGAAACCAACCACTAACCAAAATTGAACTACAAAAGCATTATCGAGTCAAAACCACATATATGTACTTTTTTTGGCCTAATCAACCCGCTCTCGGGTAACGGCCGAACTCAACAGAGCTCGCCAGGCGCTTCAGCTTTGCACGCGTCTTCTCCAATCTGTTATACAAAGCGTGGTTAGGGTTTCCTCGACTTGGTTCTTATATCGAAGGTATGGTCGTCCCCTACGTCGTCGTCCAGTGGCTTCCGCTTCGAACACCTTTTTTGCTGGAGCTTCTTCGTCCATACGCACGGGTAGGATGAGTGTCTTGTAGAATGTCAGTTTTGTCGGTCGAGAGAGGGCTCTGCTACATATTTGCTTACTGAGCCCATAGTAACACCTTGCTAATAGGCATAGCATGATCCTTCGTTTAATTTCGAGGCTAACGGCGTTTTCTGAATTAATGGCGGAGCCTAGGTATATAAATTCCTTGATTACTTCAAAAGTAAAGTTGTCCGCTGTAACATGGAATCCTAAACGCCGAGTATCCCTGCTGGTGGACAGCATATACTATGTCTTGGCCTCGTTCACCCTCATACCCACTTTCGCTGATTCTTGTTCAATGGCGGAAAATGCAGCAGTAAAATCTCGCTTGGAACATCCAATGATATTGATGTCATCAGTATCTGCGAAGAGCAGGACACTTTTTTAGAAAATAGTGCCATTCCGATGTACACCGGTCTTTCGCAGTACCCCTTGCATGGTGAAATTGACGAGGTCGGGCCACTGTGGATCGCCTTGTTTGAAACTTCGCACGGTGTTAAATGGTTCGGAGAGGTCACTTACTACCTTGACAGAGCTGTACGTATTGCCTAATGTCAGTCTATAGAGCCGTATTAGCTTTGTAGGAATACCGAACTCAGACATGGTGGTATATAGGCAATCCCTTATCGGGCTATCGGAAGCAGCTTTATAATCGACAAAGAGATGATGGGTGTCGATCTGTTTCTCATGGGTTTTCTCCAGGATGTGGTGCAGCATGAACATCTGGTCAATGGTGGACTTTCCAGGTCTAAGACCGCACTGATAAGGTCCAATCAGTGTATTGGCATATGGTTTTAGTCTATCACACAAAACACTAGACAGAACCTTTTAAGATATGGCAATAAGACTGACTCCTCGGTAGTTGGTGCATATCATCGGGTCACCTTTTTTCAGTACAAGAAAGAAGACACTGAGATTCCAATCGTCGGGCCTGCACTCTTCTAGGCATATTTTACTGATAAGCTTATGCATGCACCCTATCAGCTCATCACAGCCGGCTTTGAACATTTCAGCAGACAGTCCATCCAGACCAGTTGCTTTGTTATTTTTTATTCGCTGAATAGCAACTCTGAGATCCGATCGTGGCTAGGTGGTGGCACAACCACTCCGTCATCGTCAATTGGTGGTATCGGGTTGAATTCTCCAGAGGCGGTATTGGTGGCATCGTCCCCTTCCAGTAATTTAGAGAAATGCTCCCTCTACAATCTAAGGGTGCACTGCGTATCCGTAACCAGATTCCCATTATCATCTCTACATGTAGATGCTCCGGGTCTAAAACCTTGGGTCAGATGTCTGACCTGTTGATAGAATTTTCGAGCATCATTTCTGACGTACAAGTTTGTTTGAATTGTGCGAACGCGATTTCATACGTGCTCCGTGATTGGGACGGTTTTTCACTGTGTTTAAACTGAATTCATTCTTTAAACTTCGCGATATAGACGCTAATACAAAAGTGCAATTTATTTATATAATTTACCAATATTCTATTCTGCAAGAACTTTTTAAAAACAACAACATCATTAAAAATAAAAGTGCGCGCCAAAAAACAACTAGCAGGAGTTGCCACCTGTGTCAGTACTCTAAGAAGATTGGTGATGCCAATTAATTTTAATTTATTTAAATTTAAAATTCCTCAGAGTTGCATTATTTTCTCAACTCTTAATGAGTTTCCCGAATATAAACAAACTTACGAACATCAGAAATGCTTTTGTGACGGTGGTTGCTGAAGATTGCTGCAAAAACAAACAATAAATAACTAAGGATAACTTGTACCTAACAACCAAGCCAATAAGTCGGGCTCGTTCATGCTCTCCTGCATTACTGTTAAACAGCGAACCTACACCTACAATTCCGCCAGTAAGTAAGTTAGTCATGCCAGCCACACAAGCAAACGAAAAAACAACAAAAATTAATCTAACTAACCCCACAACTGGAGTATCGCTTAAAATTACACCCCCAGTGAATTGTCCGGAAAAATCAAAAATTCAAGTGGGATTGGACAGATACATAACCGTGCTAAAACGGGAACAATACCCAAAATCTTCGAAGATCGCTTCAATGGCAAAAGTAACCAAAGATGGAAATGCCCACATCCCAACTTCCCAAAATCGTTTCGCAATTCTAGAAGATGAGACGAATGATTCTAACACTCTGAAAAGGTCGAGTAAACCACCCCCGATTTATTTGAGGGAACGTAACTCTAACGAGCTAATAAAGAGCTTAATATCATTAATTGGTGAAAAGGCGTTCTACGTAACTCATGGTAACATTTTAGAAACGAAAATCCAGGTAAACCAGGAAAATGATTACCGTAAAATTGTGTCAGATTTTGAAGAACAAAACAAAAATTTCTTCACTTACCAGCTAAAAAGCGCTAAGGGTTTATAGATTGTTGTAAAAGGTATTGACTCCTGCGTGGCTCTAGAGGAGGTAAAGGGGGGCTTCCAAATCAATGGCTTTAAAGTTAAAAATGTTACCAACATCAGAAACAGAGACAGAGTCCCACAACCACTATTTCGGGTGGAACTAGAACCAGGTGACATGAAACTGAAGAAGAACGAACCTCACCCCATTTATAACCTAAAATATTTGTTGCACCGTAGAGTTACTGTAGAAGAACCACATAGACGTGCAGGACCCGTTCAATGCCCGAACTGCCAAGAATTTGGCCATACTAAGACTTACTGCAAGTTACCCTCCGTTTGCGTAGTGTGTGTGGACCTACATGGTACCGCCAAATGTGACAAACCAAAAGATGACCCAAAAATAAAAAAATGTAGCAATTGCGGTGGTAAGCATACTGCCAACTATAGGGGCTGCCCGCGCATGTTAATCGATCTTTGACCAAAAAATCTATTCCTACATCCACTCAGCCTATGAATCTGCTTAACTCAAATTTCCCAGAGTCAGCCCAACCATCTACCAGTCAATTTTCTTACGCAAATGTTTTAAAGTCTAGCCAGACTATAGTGCAAAAAGAGCTACCTGCAAACGATATCCAGCTTTAATTTTAGTAGTCTTCAAGCTTTAATAGAGACTTTAATTCAGTCAGTAAATAGTTTTACAACCAACATGACCTGCATGATGCAGGAAATGATGAAAATGCAATCTACAATGCTGCAGGCGGTATTAAACAAACCATGAACCTAAAAATCTGTTTCTGGAACGCAAACGGCGTCCGCCAACATAAAAACGAACTGGAATATTTCCTATTGGATAAACAAATTGACGTAATGCTGATCTCTGAGACACATTTGATGTCTAGAAGCTTTTTTAAAATAAATGGATACACTTTATACGACACCAAGGAAGAGCTTGTGGTAGCTCGGCAATACTTATAAAGTCGCGACTCAAACACTATTCTCTGGGAGACACTCGTTAGGATTACCTTCAGGCAACAAATATTTGCTTCGAAAATTTCCACCAGGACTTGGTGATTTCAGCGATTTATTCTCCTCCCAGATTTTCAATCACAGAAAGTCAATACAGTAAATTTTATAAATCACTAGGACCACGTTTACTGGCAGCTGGTGATTACAACGCTAAGCATACTTTCTGGGGATCACGGCTAATCACCCCGAAGGGACGTGTTCTGTTTGATACAATTCCTAAAATGGGGTTAAAAGTAATTTCATGCGGACAACCAACCTGCCTTAGATCGAAAAAAGACTCCAGATGTTATTGATTTTGGAGTGGTAAAGGGCGTTCCCAGCGAAATGTTTCTAGTTGAGGCCACACTAGAATTAACTTCAGATCATTCTCCCACTATTGTTACCATACGGAACCCCCGAGAAACTGGTGAGTTGGCGACGACAGTTACACATGTTACGACAGTTACACATCCATTACATGGATAGCATGCTGTTAAGAACTCAGACATAGATGGCTCTATTAGAAAGCTAGATGCAATCCTCAAGCAAGCTGTTGAACATGCTACTTCTACCAATCGACAGGTCAGATACCATAGAATCCACTCTGTAAATGTAGAATGGCTATTGTCAGAAAAATGAAGTGTTCGAAAAGAATGGCAACGATACAGATCCCCGCAGTTAAAAATTAGGCTCAAAGAATGTACCAAACAGCTTGAAAAATTATTAGAACATAAAAAATCAGCATCTCTGCAGAAATTTCTCCAAGATCTCGATGCAACGCCACAAACAGATTATTCGCTATGGCGAGCAACCAGAGGACTTAAAAAACCTGAGATATCTAAGCCTCCCCTACGAACTTTGGGCGGAGCTTGGGCAAGAACTGATTCTGAAAAAGGGAATCTTTTTGTAAACCATTTGAAAACCGTTGTCACTCCAAACATATCTGCTGATATACTTGAGCTGCCAACAGTGGTCGCGGAGGCAGCGATTCCTCTGAGATTTAATATTCGGGATATTGAAACCGCTATTGCTGGCTTAAACCCGAGGAAAGCCCCAGCTATTGACAAAATCGGTAATAAGATGCTTTTAGAACTGCCCCGTATAGTAAGAAAAATAATTATTTTCATTTTTAATGCTATTTTACGCCTCCAAGAGTATCCTACTGAATAGAAGGTTTCGTTGATTACTATGATACCTAAGCCCGGAAAACACCATACGAAAGCAGAATCGTATAGACCTATTAGCCTATTATCTAACATGTCAAAACTATTTGAAAAACTACTTATGAGCAAGCTGACGCCCATACTAAATGAGAATGGATGCATTCCAGATCATCAATTTGGATTCAGAAGAAAACATAGCACTATTGAACAAACACATAGACTTGTGAACATAGTTAGAAAAATGTTCGAAGAAAATAAATATTGTTCTGCCCTCTTCATTGACGTTTCCCAGGCTTTTGATAAAGTATGGCATGAAGGTTTAATTTTGAAATTAAAGCAAAACTTACCTGCAACCACTCCTAAGCTATTTAAAATCTATTTAGCTGGACGAAAATTTATCATGAAAGAAGGTAATTTTCTGAGCACACCTCAACCGATTCAAGCCGGAGTTCCCCAAGGCAGCATCTTGGGTCCCATATTATATTTGATATACGCCTCTGATATGCCAATAAGCAATAATATCCATGTATCAACATTCGCTGATGATTCAGCTTTCCTAAGGGTCCACGAAAACCCTCAAGAAGCATCCCGGAAATTACAGGAATATATATCTCAGTTGGAAAAATGGCTACAACAATGGAGGATAAAGGTGAACGAACAAAAATGTGTACTTATTATATTTACATTGCGCAGGGAAACATGCCCGCCTATCCATATGAACACCCAGACTATACCGCAAGACAGCGAGGTTAAATACCTCGGTATTCATCTTGATCGTCGACTAACATGGAAAACCCACATAGAAGCAAAGTTTATCGAAATGAAACTAAAAATAGTTCAAATTAATTGGCTTATTGGGAGAAATTCTACACTAAGCCTAGACTGTAAACTTCTACTATACGAGTCGATTCTAAAACCAATATGGTGCTACGGGATTCAGGTATGCCTCAGCGTCAAATATAGAGAAAATTCAAAGGCGACAAAATAAAATCCTCCGAGTTATTACAGCCGCTCCGTGGTTTGTCAAAAATTCGTGCATTCACAAAGATCTAAACGTCTAAACAAATGGTAAAAAATGTGTGTTTCTAAACATGTGACAACGTATATTAAGAAGCTTGAGTTCCACCCAAATCCACTGGCCCGCAATATTCTAAATTATAGAGGTCACACTAGGCTGAAAAGGAGAGACACCCTTGCTCTCAGCCGATTAGGTGAGACGCCAATGGTTTTCTCTGCCAATGGTTTTCTCTGCGGCGGTACCCATGGAGCGGGTTATATACGCCCAAAGTTCTCCGGCATCGTCGGGTAAAGAGTCAGTTTGGTGGAGCAATTCCGAGAGTTGAGCAGAATAGACCTCGGCTGTCCGTTGTAATTGCAGCTTAGCGACGTCCAGCTTTCCTTGCGGACCAGATCGTACGTTATTCGCATTGCATAATCGCATGCGTATCTTTGCTCCAACAAGATAATGGTCAGAGTCAATATTGACTCGGCAGAACGTACGAACATCTAGCACGCTGGAAGCATGCCCTCCGTTGATTACAACATGATCAATTTGGTTGAGGGTGTATTGATCAGGGGACAACCTTGTGGCTTTGTGGATATCGAAGTGCCGGTATCTGGTGCTACTAACTACCATGTTTCGCGCCGCGGCGAAGTCGATCAGCCTTAGACCATTGTTCGATGTGGTCTGAAGGCTGAACTGACCGACAGTGGGGCCAAAAATGCTTTCTCGTCCGACTTTGCCTTGATGTCCCCGAAGATAATCTTCACGTAGTGGGTCGGGCAGCGGTCATATGTGTCCTCGAGTGTCGCGTAGAATCCATCCTTAACAGCATCGTCCTTTTCCTCCGTCGTGGCGTGTGCGCAGATCAGGCTAATGCTGAAGAATTTGGCCTTGATGTGGATCGTAGCAAACCTTTCGTTCACGGTCTTGAACCTGGAGACTACCACAAATCCACATCCGAATTCGAGCCTCTCTGCATGGCAGCTATAGTACATATCATAGCTCGCTCGCTTAGAACAACCTGTCCATCTCTTTATTTGTTCGAGGGCATCCGGCAATTGGATAGAGGCACAATTCCTATTGAGGGTCCAGACATTCCAAATGCATATCCTTAAATCACTGTCCTTTTTTAGTTTGCGGTGGTCGTCAACGTTAAGAGGTTTCTCATCGAGGCTGCCTTTTTTATTTTTCACTGGACTTGTTTTATGAGTGGCGGGTCCTAAACCCGGCACACAACCCAGTTAGGGTCAGGGAAGACTAGCTACATACATTAGCTCACTATCCAACGGATGCTGAGGTAGCTACCCAGGTGGCGCTACGTGGAGGCTGTGTGCCAACTTGCTAATGTTTGAAACAGAGAACGCTCTGGCCATCACCAAGTTGAAGGCAATCTGCTCAGATAAAAGCTGGGCCAATCTTGATTTTGAAAAAGCATTTTACAGGGTAGAGGCACATACTTGTATTGTGCTACGGCAACGGGCCAAATGAAAAATTCGAGAGAAAATTTATAATTTCATCAAATTCTTTCAAACGAATCTAGTTTAAGCAATACTTCCTCAGACATATATGTTATGTACAACGGTATCCCACAGGAGTCGCCACTATCTGTGAGTCTATTTAGTATTGCTTTTAATGAAATTGTTGAAATAATATCGTAAGTAAAAAACATTGAGCACATCTTATACGCGCTGACGATTTATTAATATTCTCCAAAAAGTGTAACTTACATGTTCTCACTAACAACTCTCGTGACAATTTAAATGACATTTTAATCTGAGCTCCAGGCTCAGGTACTAGTATATCATACAATAGATGTAAAAGTTTATACATTTGCAGAGAGCATGGTTGTAATAACTTAGACTTAGTATTTAATAATGTTATGTAAACATATGTAGCAAATTATCTATACAGACGGATACTCAGCTATTCCCGCTCTCCACAAGGAGTCCAACAATAGCGCCTGGTAACGCTAATCACTGATACAGCATAATGACAAAATTGAAATATTGTGACACCTAATCACGTGTGAATACGTGGGAATGAGTTAGATGGTGAAAGTGCCAAACTTGCAGCCAAAGAACCACTACACATATTTGGAAAAGGGCGGTATAAAAAAATGTATCAAACACCCGTCACATAAGAATAATTAGGACTGGAATAATACTCCGCGGCCTGCAAGAACGAAACCAATTGTTCCTGTATAGAGTTAAAAACGTTTGTGCGGCTTCGGCTTGGGCACTCCAACTTGGCCCAGCAACACATTCTCAATGGCTCACATCCCGTATTATACCCATACTGTGACTCTCCAACACTGCCCATATCCATAGTATTATTATTATTAGAAGCCAAGAAGCACTGCGACCAAATGAGATCTATTGTGGAAGGCTTTAACCCTAGATGTTTAGGCATTTTATAAATTTTAGCAAATTCTAGGGTTTGCTATTCCAAATCTTATACGGAGGCATAACAACACCGCCTAAGTGGTGAAGCCTTTGTCTGCCCAATGCAGGGTATTCGCAGAGAATGGATTCTGATACTTCAATATCTATTTCACAGAATCGACAGACCTCAACGTCGGAAAAACCCTTTTTACTTAGGGAAAGTAGCTTATCTGATATTCTCTTTGCTGGGATTAGGAACTGTTTTGCTGATGTTAACCTGAAATTTATTTTCTTCTCAATTCCTGATAACTTCGTTCGTGTGTCTTCTAATGAGCCAATAGAAGGACTCAAGCCTTGTTTGTCCCTCATATTTCTAGATAATCAGCCATTTCGTTGCCATAACATGCAGTCCGAAATGGTCTGCTCATGCCAGCCTACCATGTACACAACTAGTCATCCGCAAACCCTTGAGTGTAAAAACCTAGATTATTCAGCTTGTGAAGAGGTTCATCTATTACTAACGTCCAAGAAGAAGCGGAGAGAGCGTACACCCCCTAGCGGGCAACCCCTTGTGGCTGTGATAGATCTTAATGTTCCACCCAAGCTCTACACTGATAGTTATAGATTTTAGCGTGGATTTAATAATGGGTGCAAATACCTCCTTTATAATTAGGGCATTATTTATTGCCTCATAGGAGGTATTGAGAGAAGCTCCTGAAATGTAAATTAATGCACATAGAGCTAGAGAGAGTTTGGACTCAATAGGCTTTTCGATAACAGTCGTTAGGTGGATTTGCTTTCCTGGTAAATTCTAATCTATACAGTGGGGCAGCGATAAGCTTATTTAAGCAATATTTTTTCCATTGTTTTAAGGAAAAATGAACTGAGGCTAATTGATCTATATGATTTTAGTACTTGTTCGGGGGGATTCCCTACCTTTGGAATAAATACGACTAATACTTTAGCCCACATTGTAGAAGAATTTCCAAGCAATTAAGTTGCCTTATATAGTCTGGCCAATGCAGGGACAATGTTAGTTACGCTTTGCTGCAATAAGCAAGGATTAACCCCTTCAGATCTTGGAGATTTGTGTGGACTAAAAGTGGATACGCCCATTGTACCTGTTTCTTGTGGAACAGCTTGTTTGCTAGTTTTGTGCCTTCAATGCTGGCAGATATTGTTGATTAAATCGGGTACTAATAGCGAAATTGAATATTTGTCTTCTTGTTCATTGTGTTTCTAGACCGAATCGTAAGATTTATAAACAATTGTTTCTAGACCATCTCTGGTGGATTTCGTTGAATTTTCAAAGTATTGTGATGCCAGGGGACTTCAACAGCAATATTCTGATTGAGAATGGATTGATATCTGAAATGTCTACCTTGGGGTTGGCTTCGGTAAATTTATTGTCTCCGACACATTTTACAAAAGCGAACAGTTCACTGTTGGATTTATATTTTGCTGATGAGAGAGGGAAGGTTGAGCTGTATGAACAGCTCTCAACCACTTGTTTCTCTAAACATGACTTAATTTTTCTGACATTTGATTTTAAAATTATAACAACAATTATAAGTTATAGTGACTTCAATAATATTGTACTAAGCTTGACAGTGTTGATTGGGATTCAATCCTTTTCATGGCCTCAATATACAACAAAGTGGAGTACCTGCATTCTAACCTTAAGCAACTTTTCGATGAATTTGTTCCGGAAAAAGTGCGATGTATACGCTATGGAGAGCGGCCTGGGTTTAACAATAAAATAAAGATATTAAGAGACTTACGTGATGCAGTATACAAACGATGGATTGCAAGATATCTCTTTTTCACGAAACATAAACACTTTAGAAGATATGTCATAAAGGAGGTTAGGAAATGGAAATATTATGAGGGTAAATTCTCTAATGCTGTAAGTAGCAATCAGGCGTGGAGACATATTCAGGGTATTGGCTTGGGGAAGAGCGGTGCAGTTCCAAATAATGAATCTGATCTTAACGAGCTGAATCAGAGGTTTGTTAACCTCCCGATCGAACAAGTGCATGGAAATAGTTATTTAGATTCTTGTACTATTGTGTCTTCTGATTGTATGTTTATATTTGGTGGTATAGAAGAGTCGGTTTGTGTTGAGGTGTTTTCTGAGTGTAAAGTCGAATGCTTGTGGTACTAGTGAGATTCATCCCGTTTTTGTTAAGGCACTTTTTCCTGGGCTGCTTCGGGTCATTACCCATATTTTAAATACAGCGCTAATGTCATAATCATTTCAACATATTGGAAGGTAGAAAAATTTTGCCCACTCCCACGTCAGACAATGACTACCGACCAATTGCTATTTTACTTGAATTCCTTATGGTTAAACAGATAAAGTTTTTATCGGGAAATGGGATTATAACTGAAATACTATTTAGTTTAAACTAAGGCTGCATAACGGCCTTTACTTTTTTTCCGAAGGGAGGGGAAATCTTCAAAAAGACACGAGGGGGTACGCACCAACCAAGAGTGTGAGATTTTTACTCACTAAAACCACCTCCCTAACCTAATAGTTACGCTAAGCCTCAAAGGCCTGATGGCGATTTAGGAAGGGTATTAAGCAGATATACAAAGATATACAAAGAGAACTACTCGCGGTTTGAAAGAAAAAGAACATAGGTTTGGATTCATTCAAACAAATCACCTCCGAAACTAAATTGAAATCATAACATGCACCTCTAATGAGTTTAAACACAAAACATGCATTTAGCATAGTTCTACGGGTGAGGGGACACGAAAAAGTTTAAGACGACTCAAATAAGAGGAAATTTGAAAATTGGAGTTCCATGCAAAGGAACGTAGAGCAAAGCAATGAAAACCGCTTTTGAACTGATTCAATAGCATCAGAGTAACAGGCATATCTACGACACCAAACAACACTTGCGTATTCTAATGATGGGCGTACCAGGGAAGTGCACAGAAGTTTGTTAATAAAGGGGACTTTGAAATCCTTTGCTTACCGTTTTATGAAGCCTAGAATCAGAGAAGCTTTGTTAACTACAGTTGCAACGTGTTTACCAAAAGTAAGGTTTTGGTCAAAGGTCACACTTAACTCGCACATATGATCAACGGATAACAATGGTTGATTAACAATGAAGTAAGGATGAGCAGAGTGGGATGATCTGGAAAAACACATATGCTTGCATTTCTTGTAGTTTAGTTGCACACAATTTATGTTGCACCAGTCACCAAGAACATTTAAATCACCTTGAAGCAACTGTGATTCATTAGGGTTATTAAATGAATGAAAAATTTGTACGTCATCGGCAAACATAAGAATGTTGCAATGGGATATACGTGAAGGAAGGTCGGTTATAAAAATTGAAAATAGTAAGGGGCATAGCAAGGTGGCTACTTAGCGGCACGCCAGAAGACGCAGGAAATTCATCAGATAAGATTCGTTTAAATAATACCTGCTGGGTACGTTGTAACAAATATGATGTGATCCATTTTAGAAATTATGGCGGGAAACCAATCCTAGAGAGTTTAAGGAAGAGAAGTCTATGGTTTATTAGATCAAATGCCTTACTAAAGTCAATATAAATAACGTCTGTGTTCATACCCTTAGCAAAGCCATCCATCACGAGGCAAGAAAACACCAGCAGATTAGTGACAGTTGACCTTCCAGACAGGAAACCTTGCTGTTGGGATCTCATAAAGGTATGAGCATAGAACGAAAGTTGGGATGTTACGACAACAACTTAGGAAGAATTCTAAGCTTCGCAATCCAATGGTAATACGATATTGAAGATTTACTACCCGATTTATGCAGCGGTAAAATATATGACTTTTTCCATATATCGGGAAAATGACTATATATAAGACAAGCACTAAAAAGCGAAGTAACCGGTGAGACAAGCTCAAGACAACACTGGTTAAGAATAAAAAAAGGGATTAAGTCGGGACCTTTAGTAGAAGATGATTTCAGCTGAGAAAAATGCTTCAGCACAATGTCCTCATCAATAATAGGTTGATTCACTATGGAGCGTTGTAAAGAGAAAGCATAATCTGTCATTTTATATTCTCCAGTAGAGTAGTTGGACTTAAAATAATCAGCGAAAAGATTACAGATAACGAAATCATCATTGGAGACATTGCCATTATACTTTATCGAAGACGGGAGCGAACTAGTCCGACGTTTCGAATTTATAAAGTTCCAGAATGATTTAGGGTCCACTTTTAAGTTGAATTTAACTTTAGTCAAATAGGTATCAGAAGCGGATTTGCAAATATTTTGGTACTTATATGTAATGGATATATAGGACTTAAAATCGGCTACCTTAGCAGAAAATTTGTATCTACGATAATATTTAACTTTTAAGCCGTCTACATATCATTAAGCTGTAGTCCTCGTAGTGGTTACTGTCAGGTGAGCCTTCCACAATAACTTTTTGTCGAAAATGACTCCAAAGTATCTGGTCTCAGAGCTAATATCGACCTTTGTACCATTTTGAAGAATAGGTTTCATATATGGCAAAGTTGTTTTTCTAGTGCAATGGTGGTTTTCGAGGCATTTATTTTCAATCCTGCACCATTCACTAGCTGCTAATAAGTCCCTCTGGATAACATCACAAAGGGTGGATTCAGATTTTCCTCTAGCTATTATTCCAATATAGTCCGCATATCCTTAACAGAATAAAAAAAGTCAGATGGTATAGTGCAGTGTCAGTTGATTTTCCCGCAATATATGCAAACTGACAAGGATGTAATGGATTCCTTTTCAATAGGATCTCAAGGAGATGTTTGGGCCATATCCTTCCTGCCTACCTTGGGGACAAATACTACTTTACCTGTACACCATGCTTCCGGTATATACGAGTACACAAACGCAAGGGTGAACTAGTGATATTTAGCAGGTACAGAATCAGTACCTCACCGCTCCTTTGCAAACGGATTGGGAAAATACCATCCGCACACGGTGATTTTTATTGCTGAAAAAAGCTGATTGCCCATTTCAACCTCTGAGTTGTTATAATTTCTTTGGCCACCTTCCAGCCAATTTTGCTTGCTCTTTTAGGAAGAGCATCCATTTGCGAGTTGGCGGTATCTGGATCGAGCTCCCAGGAAAGTGCACACGCCGCAAAAGAAGAAAGCGATCCTCTTCATTCGCCGTGAACGTCCCATCTTCAGATCTCAATGCCAGCTTTAAATCGACTTTGTTTTTCGCAAGTCTTGCTATTTCAGGAGTCGATTCTACACTTTCAAATAGGATCTGAAGCTAGTCCTCTTGGCCTATCTGATCTCTTTGTTATAGATCGTCAACTCTTCTTTATATTCTTCAACCCCCGTACGCTTAGCTAGGTTGAACAGCTTGCGCACCTTAGTACGTCTAGTAGACAGACTAGAGTTCCACCCAGTAATATTCCTGCTGTCCTTTGCGGACAAGAACAAACATAGAATTCAGAAATAGTTTCATTCAGCTCATTGACACCCTCCTCTAGCTCCAACGGATTTTTATAGACTCCTTCGATGTTTGAGGATGAGAGTAGTGAATGCACTGAACTATCGAAGATTTCCCAGTTAGTATACCTAGGATTTCTAAAAACTACCATTTTCGTGACGATACCTCCTATATCGAACTATGAGAGTAGTGAACGCAGTGAACTATCGAAGAATTCCCAGTTAGTATACCTAGGATTTCTAAAAACTCCTTTTGTGATGATACCTCCTATATCGAACTCAATTGGATCAAGATAACTTGAACCTTGATTGGAAACGAATTAGACAAGTTGGGCAGCCGATGGAAGAAGACGATGCCGCAGCAAAATCATTTGTACAACTCAATGTCCTTCAACTATGTCAAGATTTACTCAAAACTTTAAAGACATCAAACAAGGATATATTAAATAAAGTTTCTGCTAAATATGAACTCATAGAAGATATGAATGTTAAAACAGAAACTTCTCTAGAATTATATGTGGATAATGTTTTAGATTATCAAAGAAAATATGTGGAACAGAGTCTCAGTAGAATTGAGAATTATATATTTGATTACATAATAAAAGTTGAAAAATACCAATTAAGACATTTCTAAATATAAGAGGATTAGTTAAAGACGCTGAGTAAGTAGATAAACTGCACAAACAGGCTCATAAAAACTTTCAAAGACGACGGGTAATAACAAAGGGTATAGATGATATATGGCAAGCGGATTTAGTGGAAATGGGTACATATTCCGCATACAGTAGTGGCTAACGCTTCCTCCTAATAATTATTGATACATTTTCATAATTTGCCTGTGCTCTACCTCTTAAAACGAAAAATACTGCTGATGTCATTGAGGCTATGAAATGTATATTAGTTTTCAGAAGAGTACCAACAAATTTACAAACAGACGATGGTAAAGAATTCTTCAACAGTAAATTTAACAACTAGATGAAAGGTATCATACTCAACGTTTGGCATTTAATGGATCAATCGTTGAACATCTTAATAGAACTCTCAAAGAAATGATGTGGAAAGCGTTTAGTTATCAAGGGACATATCAATGGATTCATAATTATAAACACTTAATTAATAAATATAGTAATAAGACTCCTAGAACTATGGAAATGTAACCCAATAACATTAATTCCTCGAACCAAAATAGGATATTGAAAAATTAATATAATAATTTAAAAATGTTTCATAAGCAAAAGTTTCATGTTAGAGAAAATGTGAAAATTGTAAATTTATTATTTTCGAACAGAAATTTTCAAAGTTAAAACCATAGAAAATACAAACCCAACTACATATATATTATAGGATGATAAGGATAATATGATTAGAGGTGGATTTTATGAACATGAGCTACTAAAATCCAGATACCCTCATTGTTATCTGTTTTAAGAAATTGAAAAAATGAAAGCTAATAAAGTTCATGGTTTTTCAAATGAACACAATTCTTGGATTAATAGGAATGTAATTTATATATATATATATATATATATATATATATATATATATATATATATATATATATATTTCATTTAAACCTTATCAGTCAAGATGTCGATTACATTGACTTTAACTGGTAAAACATCCGTTCTTTCTGCAGATTATTTTCTACCAATAGAGTTAGATTCAAATTATGTCTATAGTCTAACGGATTTTCATGCATATCATTCAATTCTAAATATTTTGTAGGGAACAATCTATTTGACATAGGTAAAATCATCATTGAAATTCGTATTGGTTCTTAAGACCTTGATGATATTGCCATCTACATGATGTATATGAAAATTTAAACCTTGATGAAGAACTTGATATACAAGTAAATCATGACACACTTGATATAGAAATTTTTATCAACGATGGGATTTAGTTCAATGAAGATCGGACAATTGGTTCTTTATTAGGATTCATTCGAAGAGCCTTGGAAGCAGAGAAAGACCATCCATCAGATCTTCCAAACAGATATAACAAACATTAATGTAATACGTATAGAGTGTAATATAGCAGTTGGTTATATTAATGATTTGTCTGCTCACGGTATTCACGAGTTTTCAAAAAACGTCAGTCCTGTTTAGAAAGTAGATGAGAATCCGAAATATATCATCTATTTACTAGTTAACAGCAAGCAGATAAGTTCCATCACAGTGAACATTGTTTATCAGGATAATAATTAAATTAAGTTCCGAGGAGAAACAATAACACTAAGGTTACATTTGAAACCACAGGACTGATGATTATTCATAATAAAAATGTAGGGCGAGTATACCCTGTATCACTTTCCCACCAACTGCTCAGCGAACAGGAAGAAAGGCTTCCAATAAGGTTATTAAACGTAAACGACTCAGAATTGCTAATAGAGAATTTTTAAAGTCAACAGAATTTAAATAAAAACTAAATCATATAATATAAAACTAAATAATAATAATAAAACTACAAAAAGTGATATAATTGATGTTCTACAAAAACCATTAGAAGATGAGAGTATTATATAGAGGGAGTACCATAGCGATTCACCATATTTACAATCATAGAAGAACAATGATGAAATACGAATATCATTTCAAAATCAGTATCTCTATGTTTTACTCAGCGAAATTTTAATATATACAGAAGGTAACCATACCGTAATTGATGGTGCATAATATTATATAAATATATATATATATATATATATATATATATATATATATATATACATATATATATATATATATATATATATATATATATATATATATATATATATATATATATATATATATATATATATATTTATATATATTAATATATACATAATATTATATTAAATTAAAAATAATTGTATAGCATATTTGTTTGATGAAAGTCGATATGAGTTTAATTAGAAATCGATCGTACACGTAACTTGGGAATAACTACAACAATTCAAAATTCTGTATCTTTGAATAAATACGAGAGTAATATGTTAAATAATTCTGGTTGGACGTCAACAAATACTTTTTGTGTACCACTGAAAATGTTATTAGGATTTGCTGAGGACATAACAAATATTACATGGAAAATCCCGCATTTAGAATTAGCTGATTAGGCCAAATTAAGAATGTTTAGGACGGTGAGCAGTGGTAGGTCGTTAACAGTAGCATTTCGCAGTTGCGACTTTCAATTTAATCCCATGCTCTCTCAAGGAACAAATCACTTGTGGAATGTTAAATTTTCAACACAGAATGAACGACCGCGCATCATATTGATCGGATGCAAAACAAATTTCAACATTGTGATCTAACGGACGTGAAAGTACATGTAAACTCAATTACATATCCATATGATGACCTTATTTGAAATTTGATAATAATCGTTATGTTATCTTATATGAAATTTATTCAAAGTTTCAACAAAGTTACTACACACGTAATCCTCAACCTCTTTTATTATGTGATAAATTTAAGACTATAGCTCTAATAATTGTGACACATCAGTACGAAGCTGTTAAAACCACCAATTGATATCAAAATCGAATTTAAGACATAAAATAATATTCCAGCAAATACATCAGCATATTGTGTACTCATTCATGATAGAGTTATTGAATATATACCGGTAAAAAATGAAATAAAAAAAGTATTTAAAGAGTTTCCATTATCTATATGTATCTTAGTCAATTATATACCATTCAACTAATTACTACAAACCTTTAAATGGCTTCAGATAGTTTTATAAAATAAGATGTGCAAGGTTTTAAAGGAGACGCAATTAGATTTATAGCAAAAGAGTTGGCTATTACTCATAACTACACGGAATTTCAAAGTTTTACTTCCTTTGAATTTGGAAGATTATCTCAGAAATATTAAAAAGAAGCAAATTGGTTAACAAAAAATCATCTTGGATTTGTGTGGAATGATCCATCTCATTTAAAAGTGTAAAAGACTTTTTAAAAGAAAATCTACATTCTACAACAGTTTCTATTGCAGGATTAGACAAAAATGTGGATTGAAGATATACTTAACAAAAATGTTTGCAACTTGGAAGAATTTGGATGTGATAATTTAGAAATTCTAAATGAAAAATATACAATACTTACTCAATGCAATGCACACTATAGATGTTCTGCGTAAAATAATGCTATGATTTTAAGAAAATTGATTGATTTAGAAATAAAAAAAGAATGTATAATACGAGTATATTTCATTTTGAAAATAACAAAATCTTTATTATATATTATGTAATAAAAATAGAAACATATAGTATTCTAATGAAGTAATAAAAATTAATTTTACAATGCCCCCAAGCTAAGTATTTACTCTATTTTATTTAATATATCGTTCATCATCATCATTACTTCATATTTTTTTTGTCCATTATTGTGTCAAAATTTCATGAACTTTTGATCTGAAAATATACTTTTTGTAATAAAACAATTTTTTCTGTAGTAAACATTTTTATAACCGTTTATATTTAGTTTCGATAAAACACATTTCTTCACACCTTTTGAATTTAATTCTTTACTGTCTAAAATATTAATACAATACATTTTCGAGTAATAATTTAAAAACACATATTGAATATAATTACAGACAAAAACAAGAATTCAACTCTTTCAATTGTGGACACATATGTTTAAAATTTCTATTTAAAAAAAAAATTTTAAACAAATTAAATTCTTGTTTTTGGTCACTGCTTATATATTTTATAGTGACCCCATGCACTTATATTCCATTTTCTCTTCAAATCTCTTATCATCTAAAAAAACTTAACAGTAGTGTACAAATATGTTGTGTATACACTTGATGTAACTTAGATCTAAAAATGGATCAAAAAATAATTTTTTGTAACAAGCACTTTCTTAAATCATCAATAATAAGTTCATTTGTAACAAATTCTTTTATACCTTTGATTTATTTTAATTTCGTTTTCAGCCTCATCAATTTTACAAGAATACATTTTTGGCCGCAAGCCAATGAATTCCTTCATTATTTTCCCATTAAATTCATCTTTAAACATACATAAAACAGACATATCAAAATGTGAATAAATATCATCACGAATATCATCATAGAAATCATTTGTCTTAATATCATAAATAAATGAATCAGTATCCTTGTAGTTTAGGTTGATATTGTGTTGATACTCAGGTTTCATGTAAACATAATGAAAATTATACATTTTCCATATTGATAACTCTTAAATCACAAAACCAACATTAATTGGTTTATTGTAAACAGCGCTATCTTTATTCATTTGAATTGCCATCATGGCGTCAGAAGACTTGAGTGCACTATGATAATTAAATTTTGTTATGAAAGCTCTAGCACCTAATCTTTTATTTCGATTTTCTAATTCACATACTAATTTAACATCTTTTCTCTTATCTACGTTTTCCATAGTTTTACCATAAACTGCATTATTCATCAATTTACAAACATTTTTAGCTAAATCAGTTTTTGCTAATGTTCTATGATGATTATTTAAATCAATGTATTTTTTCAATCAATCTGATTGATTAAATTTAAGCACTCTATGAATTTTTTTCAAAACCATGCCATGACTAAGACATTGTTGAAGATATCTATAATGAATTATATATCTTTCTTTATTATTTAAATCTGTTATTACTATTATTGTTATTATTATCATTATTATTATTATTATTAACTTACATTCAACTTGGGACTAATGTCATAATAGGCAAAACCTTGTAAAATTATCCCAATAACATGAAATGATACAATTTAGTACAGTAATCCGGACATAATTTAAATTATACTGTAAAATACAGTAGCTTACAGAGTACAGAAAAAATAACATTACAATATGCATTTCAACACAATTCATCTTTCATTTCATCAACACAATACAATTTTAAATCAATAAAAACGTGCAGCTTTAAATTTGTTACCAGTCACAAAAGGATACATCGTACATATTAACAGTGTACGCGGTCACACACAACCCACAGTGCAACTCAATTCAGCTCATAAATTCATTATCCCTGGAAGTGTTTTTTAAGCTCAATTTTGAATTGATTAGCATTGCCAATACCTGCCTGTATCCGTACAGGCAGTGAATGCCAAAGTCCTACAGCATTAACGAAAAATTGACGATCAGACATAAGTGAGGATTGCCTCAACGGGACAAGCCAGTTAGAACGGCGGTAACATTAAGGCGATTAAACAAATATGGAGGCTCCTGCGTGCGAATAATCTTATGCAATAATAGAATAGTTCGAGTTTCAAGAAGCTGATCGAATGTGATATGAAAAAGTTCTATTGCGCGCAGACACATGATCTCTTCGCCTTAAACCATAAAGGTACCTCGTTATAATAATAAATAACCCATTGAGTTTTCGCTTATCTACTACATCACAATTCCCAAATATATCACAACCATACAACAGAAGGTAGGACTTGGCTAGTATCATTATAATCCTGAGAGGAGTAAAATATTGCGTAGCCCATAGGGATCGCAGCATACCATAGACTTTACCATCCGTTACTGCAATATGATTATTCCACGAAAGAGTACCATCAAATATGACCCCCAAATTTTTATTCCCATTTACATAATTAATGGCCGACGAACGTCTAAATATTCCAGGCAGCCCCGCGGTTACGAAGTGTTTCTTGTAGACAACCAAACACTTAGATTTAGGCAGATTAAGACACAAACCATTCCTTCCTACCCATACATTTATATTATTCAGGTCTATTATTTTTAGTGACACAGTCGACAACTTCGTTCGGTATAGAATTAGTGTAAATTTGAATGTCATCAGCATACATTTGAATATTTCCCTGTGGCACATCTTGTGCCACAGAAAAAAAATTAGATGCCGCAACTGATGCGGTTAGTAAACCACCTGCGTTCTATCTGTGAGGTACGATCTCAATAACTTTACTGCAGTGGTAGAGAAGTTGTACATTAGAATCGTTTAGTACATAAAATATCATGATCAACACAGTCAATGGTCCAACACATCATATTATAGTCAAGTGCCACCGGAATATCCTCCTCAACATCAGAATCTCTAGGTTTGGTTTTTCACCATTACTTTTAAAATGGATAACATCATATTAGCAACAGGTGTTATTTAAAGGACTATTATCTGATGAATTTCTTGCGTCTTCTGGCAAGATAGCCACCTTGGTCCATTATTATTTTCAATTTTTATAAACGACCTTCCTTCGCGAATATCCCATTGCAACATTCTTATATTTTCTGAAGACGTACAAATTTGTCATTCATTTAATAACCCTAATGAATCTCAGATTCTTCAAGATGATTTAAATGTTCTTGGTGACTGGTGCAACAGAAATTGCAACTAAACTACAAGAAATGCAAACATATGTGTTTTTCCAGATCATCCCACTCTGCTCATCCTTACATCATTGTCAATCAACCATTGTTATCCGTTGATCGTATGTGCGACTTAGGTGTGACCTTTGACCAAAACCTTTCTTTTGGTAAACACATTTCAACTGTAGCTAACAAAGCTTCTCTGACTCTAGGCTTCATAAAACGCTGGGCAAACTTCTGTACACATCCCTGGTACGCCCATCATTAGAATACGCAAGTGTTAGGCCTTCTGCTCTGATGCTATTAAGTCAGTTCAAAAGTTATTTTTATTGTTTTGCCTACGTTCCTTTATATGGAACTCCAATTTTCAACGTCCCTATTGTGTGAGTCGTCTTAAACTTATTCGTCTACCCTCTCTTACAACCCGTAGAACTATGCTTAATGCATGTTTTGTGTTTAAACTCATTAGTGATGAAATAAAAAGTAGTTTTTTGCTTTGCACTCTCCACTTTAATGCTCCTGCAAGAAGAACAAGGAATTTCACTCCCTTTTATCTCCATCCTTGTAATCGGAACTACTTAGATTTTGCGCCGTTTCGTAGTGCATGTTATGATTTAAATTTAGTTTCGGAGGTGATTTGTTTGAATGAATCCAAACCTATGTTCTTTTTCTTTCAAACCGCGAGTAGTTCTCTTTGTATATCTTTGTATATCTGCTTAATACCCTTCCTAAATCGCCATCAGGCCTTTGAGGCTTAGCGTAACTATTAGGTTAGGGAGGTGGTTTTAGTGAGTAAAAATCTCACACTCTTGGTTGGTGCGTACCCCCTCGTGTCTTTTTGAAGATTTCCCCTCCCTTCGGAAAAAAAGTAAAGGCCGTTATGCAGCCTTAGTTTAAACTAAATAGTATTTCAGTTATAATCCCATTTCCCGATAAAAACTTTATCTGTTTAACCATAAGGAATTCAAGTAAAATAGCAATTGGTCGGTAGTCATTGTCTGACGTGGGAGTGGGCAAAATTTTTCTACCTTCCAATATGTTGAAATGATTATGACATTAGCGCTGTATTTAAAATATGGGTAATGACCCGAAGCAGCCCAGGAAAAAGTGCCTTAACAAAAACGGGATGAATCTCACTAGTACCACAAGCATTCGACTTTACACTCAGAAAACACCTCAACACAAACCGACTCTTCTATACCACCAAATATAAACATACAATCAGAAGACACAATAGTACAAGAATCTAAATAACTATTTCCATGCACTTGTTCGATCGGGAGGTTAACAAACCTCTGATTCAGCTCGTTAAGATCAGATTCATTATTTGGAACTGCACCGCTCTTCCCCAAGCCAATACCCTGAATATGTCTCCACGCCTGATTGCTACTTACAGCATTAGAGAATTTACCCTCATAATATTTCCATTTCCTAACCTCCTTTATGACATATCTTCTAAAGTGTTTATGTTTCGTGAAAAAGAGATATCTTGCAATCCATCGTTTGTATACTGCATCACGTAAGTCTCTTAATATCTTTATTTTATTGTTAAACCCAGGCCGCTCTCCATAGCGTATACATCGCACTTTTTCCGGAACAAATTCATCGAAAAGTTGCTTAAGGTTAGAATGCAGGTACTCCACTTTGTTGTATATTGAGGCCATGAAAAGGATTGAATCCCAATCAACACTGTCAAGCTTAGTACATAAATGTTGGTAGTCAATATTATTGAAGTCACTTAACTTATAATTATTGGTATAATAT
The DNA here is from genome assembly GCA_920105625.2 of Clusia tigrina. NCBI lineage: Eukaryota > Metazoa > Arthropoda > Insecta > Diptera > Clusiidae > Clusia > Clusia tigrina. Next base: position 162,658,128 of record OV050032.1, read on the forward strand.
TAATATCAAATGTCAGAAAAACTAAGTCATGTTTAGAGAAACAAGTGGTTGAGAGCTGTTCATACAGCTCAACCTTCCCTCTCTCATCAGCAAAATATAAATCCAACAGTGAACTGTTCGCTTTTGTAAAATGTGTCGGAGACAATAAATTTACCGAAGCCAACCCCAAGGTAGACATTTCAGATATTAATCCATTCTCAATCAGAATATTGCTGTTGAAGTCCCCTGGCATCACAATACTTTGAAAATTCAACGAAATCCACCAGAGATGGTCTAGAAACAATTGTTTATAAATCTTACGATTCGGTCTAGAAAAACAATGAACAAGAAGACAAATATTCAATTTCACTATTAGTACCCGATTTACAGTGGATGTGGCAAGCAATGCCATCCCACACAAAAATAGCTACCCCTCAGCATGGCTCAGTCTATCAGATCGAAACAATTTGTAACCATTAACTTTGAACAAGTTGTTCTGCATTGATGGCATAAACCAAGTATCCGAGACACAAATCAGATCTACCTCTGAACCCTCAAACAAATATCTAAATTCATAAATTTTTTTAACCAAATTCTGTGCATTAGAATGACAATTCTTTGTTTCCATTTCATTTCTGCTAAGAATACGAATCATATTAAAGTTACTTTCATTGGCTTAACATGTTTCATATTTCCAGTTTTCTTGTCTTCTGAACAAATTGGCAAATCATTATGATAGTCATGTAATGTTGATTGGTATTCCAAATCAGCTTCTAGTATATAACCAACTGGTGTATCATCTTTAATTTTATTTAAATCAAAATTTTTGACATCTTCAAGTCACTCAAATAAACCACATGGAATATATTGTGACATACCATATGAATTGTTAACCTCTATATAACTAAGATAATTTGATTCTTTTTTAGTATCATAATCAGTCACATATTTATTGTTACCAATTGAATGACGTATGCTACATTGGACAATATTTTCCCTAATACCCCTCTTAAAAAAATTATGTATATTAATATCTGCTGACAATTCTAATTTTATTTGAGATGTTTTCAACATTGGATTCCAAGATAAACCAGGTGTAGTATAATATTGGAAGGGATAACTAATAAATATTTGAACATAACTTTCTAAAATTTTCAAAAACATCAGATAGTAATAAGACATCTACTTTCAAATATAATAATAAATAGTCTAATAAGCTTCCACATTTGAATGTATTCCATGCTTTTTGTGCATGTTCATAGTCAGCTACACTACACGGATTGTTACTTAGTTTATTGAAGAAACGAACGATGTGGTAATTGGATGCTCTATCCAATCAAGAGAATCATAGGGAAAGAAACTCTTACGTTTCATTAAATTAAATTCATTATCATTATTATAGCCCGATTTTACAACATTAGAATCTGTATCGGTTAAGTAACTTGCCAAGCTTTCGAAACTTGAATGCACAAACCTATATGAGTCGAGAAAATGAAGTTCAGTTGTATCTTTATCATTTACACAAAGTTTCTTACACAGAGACATATTTAATGGAACAATGTTTATGTAGCCTTCAAAGGATGAAAGCACCTTTACAAACAAATTACAATCGTTGGCCGAAAATTTTGAATAAATATTGGAATGAACTTTGCAGCCTGATAGTCTAAATTGCACTGGTTGTGTGCCGGTCCTCTATATTCACCAGTTAAATGACAATGTTCGTCTACTCTATCTTCAAAAGACACACGATTTCGACATATATGACAAATGTTCTCTTCCTGTTGCCTTTTCTGTTGAATAGGTGTTAAGGAATTCATAGGTGTAACTTGACTTAAATCTAATTGCTTTTTAAAAATCTTAAATGATATCACCTTGTCATCTCCTTTAGGCATTTTTATAACCATTTTATTACAATCCTGTCGATGTTGAATATGTACATGCTCCTTGTTAAAAAATATTAAGCATCTATTGCACATGTATGTTTGTCCGTCATGTTTTGTTAGTTGACTTGTGCTTAATCTCCAATTATATAAAAATGTTCTTATAATTTGTGTTTTCTTTTTTTACAAATATATTTATGTATTAACCTTGTACCTTGAAATCTTTTTCATCCACACATAATGTGATTTTTCATTATCTTTCAACAACAACAAATGGATGTGATCGATTTTTTATTGTAGTGTACAATAGTATGATCCAACAATGGTATTATCATCTAAACTAAACACGTTTACACAAAATTGTCGATTATTTATTTCAAAGTCTTTAATTTGTTTAACCGACAATGGGAAATTAAATTTTGTAAAATTTATTAAGATGTTATTTTCCAGATATATAATATCTGATCTGATATCGTTGATTTTATACGATGAATATCTATTTGAATTGTAGGAGACTGGATATAAAGCAATGTTCATCTGAATTTTTTACATTAACACACGCACGGTTATTAATATGGATGATGATAAACATATATGTATATTGCGAACATTTTATCGGTTTATATTCGTTTAAGTTGATATCAAGATATGATACTTCAATTAAAGTTCAACCGCTATCAAGCTCTTGAAATTCACCTATTTTTTTTAATAATGATCGGAATAAAGTTTACAAATGCCATTTATAGTTGTGGATGATTGAATTATTGTCATTTTGGTTTGATGTGATTTCAGCTCTATTGTGCGCTTTACTTCATCTGTCACCCGCATATGTTTAGCAAACAATTCACAATTAAATTTAATATTTATATGTTTTTCTAAGCATTTCTTAAAATTTCGGTTGCTTTAGTTTTGATTTTCTTAAAAAAGTTATCAGGAATTAAATTTTCTTTACCATTATTTTCAAATGTAAGCGTTTCAATCACATAATTAAAACACGATTTAGTATGTTTTAAATAGCTTTTTACCAGTACACCACAATTTATTTTATGTGGGTTTTTGCGCCCTCAAGTCTATACTCAAGTCCATCAATAATCCAATTACACAAACCAAACAAAAAGCTATTGATGGACTTGAGTCTATATTCAAATCCATCAATCCCATTATAAATGCAGTGACACAAACCAAAAATTAAGCTTACCATAGCTTGCAACCTATCTATGACGTCATCATCTAAAAGCTTTTACTTTCCACTGAAACTATGATGTCACTCTATTGTACTAGCGAGAAGAACATATATAAAAACAATAAGTACGAAAGAGACAGGTTGGCATGAACCGCATTTTATATGAAATGTGATACAGAACAGTCATATATGTATATACTACTTGACTTTCAGTCAAATCCTGTTCAAGGTAAATAAAAATAAATAAAGTAGTTGACATCATCAAACGGTTAATTACTATTAAAACTGACGAAGCTGGCAACCATAAACTCTATGATATACTAGTGCATCATACAACATAATTTTCTTTGTTAAAATCATTTTGTACGCTGACTTTTGTGGATGTAATATTCTATATGTATCTGCAAAATACGAAAAATACTGTAATTCTTTGTATTTATAATCTGTAAAAGTTTTAGTAACTAAGAGGAATGTACGACAATAGAAAAAAACGAGTACAGAAGCCTCAAGTAGGGTTAGACCGACTTCGAAATACCCTTTACCTTTTCTTGTGCGTGCAAGGTCTACAATTGGGATGTTTTCTTCATAAATCATACTTACGGTAATTTTCGGTAGGGTACATTGAAATGATTATATCGGCCCCATTTCTTGTGAAGCCATACACAATATAACCATTGTCAATATAACCACTAATATAAAATTTCGTCCAAAAATATTGTATAGATCGTAAGTTATAATAATATTTGAATAGTAGACGTGGCTGTCGAAATAACACGCCCATTTTTTGTGTGGGGTTTATGTCAGTACACGCAACATTCGTGTGAAATTTCGTTGATAAATCTGTAATAGGAACACATCAATGATATTTGGCTAATTGTGGGCGTGGCAGTTGTATTATGATCTCCATATTCTGCACACACACTATTATGGACCCCATATACTTTTTGCAAATTGTTATTCCGCTGGCACCAATACGAGCAGAGGTAGGCTAAATTTTATTTTAGACCCGAAAGTTCCTTATATCAAAAGTGGCGTGTCTTTTCTTTGATTAGCCCCAATTGTTGCATATAGCTTTATAATGTCCACATGTTCCATCCCGTAAAATTTCGTCCGTAAATCTCTGCCAGATCTCAAGTTATGAATATTTGTTAATAGTGGGCGTGGCAGTTAATATATACCGCCCAGTTTTTGCACAGTGCTGAGTAGGACCCACATCTTCATAACTGCCAAATAAAGTCACGATTCCGTCCATTGAACCGAAGTTATAGTCTTTTTAAAAAATGTGAAAAAAGTTCCTTATATGGTAGGTAGGAGTGGTCTTTGTCCAAATCGGCCCATATAGCTATCTGGTTCTGTATCTTTGTGCAGGATACACTTTTGCAAAATTTCATTAAGATAGCTCTAACGGTGTAGAAAAAAAGTGGCCACAGACTGACAGACGGACAGACGGACGGACAAAATAAAAATTGCTTAGAATTTGATCATATATGTATATATATGTCCATACATTCCACGCCTCCTTCTTGAAATTCCAACCCCTCTCAAAAGCACCAAACTAGTATACCCTATTTACCTTTTTTTTAAAGCAAAGCTTGGTTCAATTCCCAATATATTAACTGAGACATTTGCAATTTAATTCATAATTTCGGAATATTTTGCACTGTACGCAGATATAAGCAGGTAAGTGTATATACTTTTGGTAAGCTGTGGGAATACAGAGGAGGAGGAAACAATCTTTCTACTTCTTTATTATTGTCGTGCTGTTTATAGAAGACGGTAGACTCATAGTCTGCCTCGTTAATGGTCTAATTAATCTGGCTGGTTACAGTTTCTACCCTGAGTTTTCCCAAATAATAATTGCGCTTAAATATTGTTTTAGGAATACTATCCCAATTGCAGGGTTCGACAAAAAAAAATTCTCTTATAAAGCAGGGTGATTTGAGAAAATAGTTGTTATTATAATATAATTGTAGAACAGTTTAAAGAGAGGCTTCTCTGAGAGCTTGAAACTGCTTTTATGTTTTTCTCGTCCTCTTGCTGTACAATTTTTCTTGCATTTTTTTTACAACACTATGGGAACCCTAAAGTAATTCCGCAAATTTCAAGCGCAAATGATCAAAATCAATTAAATATTTATCTGGTTTTTGTGTTTTCAGTTTTGTGATTGCTGCTCTTACTGCTTTTGCTGCTGGTGCTTGCAACAGCAAAATGCAGTGAGTTATTCGCAGAATTGTTGCTTTTGCGTATATGCACGAAGGATGTCTTATGAAAAAATTTACGCATTGCAAGCGTGCATCTTTTACAAATTATGCTTAATTAAAATTTTTGTATTAAATATGACACAATGCTCTGAATTCCAAAAGCAATAAGAAAGAACCAGCCTGGAATACGCTCCAGCAAAAATGTCAACAATAGCAGGGAAAATCGTTTACTGGTGAACTAACGATTGTGTGTGTGCGGTGTGGCGCGACATATAGCTCCTTTTAATGCGGAATAATTACAGCAGGCGCAGCGACTTTTGTTTTCGTCATTTCATTTTTTGCTGTGCGATCGTCATTTATGATTTTATTTTCAAAATGCACAACATTTTGACAATGTATTTCTTATGACAAATCTCATATTGTGATTGTTGTTGATATTGTTAGTAATGTGGCTGCTGTTGTACAGGGTTTTTATTTTTGGCACGTCTTTGGTCCTGCGTCAGCAGCGCTTGCTGCCCGTCCGGCCATATGTGGTGTTATGACAAATGCTGCATGCAATTATTTTTCGCAAATATTTTCGACTTTTTTCATGACTGCTTACGTGTGTCAGTATATGTTACTTTGTGTATGTGTGATTGGTCTGTAAATGATCACCGGCAGCAACATTGATCTTCATCAGTGAGAGAACACACGCCGCATATTAATAATGCCAAGAATTGTGCGCTCCTTAATTGCCCTTCTTTAAATTGGCCATAATTAGGGAACTGTCCGTCTGCTTGACCAAAGCTCAAATCCGTAAGCACAGATCAATACTTCCACCGCTTTTGTTGATTTTTGTCACAATTATGATTAAAAAATTAAATGAACGTATAAAAATAAAAATAAAGTAGAAGAGAATTATAACGACATGGCCATTTAACACGATCAATTACGTTGTGGTATGCACGTGAGTAAATGCTGAAACTGATATAAGTATGAAACAAGGGGTAGAAAATTGATTCATTAAGACAACAAAGGACGACGGTATTATTAACTTATAATCTTAGTATAATTACGTATTACTTAAATAACTGAAATTTTGCAGCCCATCATAATTGGTAATGGATATCACTCAAACGTGGAAAGTTTATAAATGTAGCACAAAGATAAATATAATACACACAATTCCATTCAATATTAAATTGATGGATACTCTAGGTAAGTAACTAGAACAGCCCACCAGAAAATTTCGATACTCTACATGCAAAAACAAAAAAAAATTATAAAACTATTTTTTTCCCCGAATAACATTCATTCAGTGTAATCGCACTTTCTAGATTTGCGGATACGGTTCGTGGCACGGTTTTCCAAATGCTTACAATGAAACAAATCATAAAAAAGACTAAACTTTTAGTGGAATTATATCAAGTAACATAACCTAATAAGAAGTCTCAACAAGGAGAACAAAACATTTGATTTTTTCTTTCAAGTACACACAAGGGCGTACATACATGTGTATGTTTGTATGCTCGAAAACGAAAACAAAGGAGATGGATTCTTAACACGCACGTGTGTATACATTTATATATATTTAATTCTGAAAGGTACCCAGTAAAAAATTGATCGCTCTCGGAGCAATTATGGATCGATCCAATGCGAGGCACTGATCGCTCCCTATTGTTCTAGAGCTCATGTATTTAGCGCTCCTTTTTAACATAGCGTGTCCTTGGAAGCGAGCGCTCGTTTTGACTTCCTACGCGAGTAGTATTGGAACGATCTTTTATTCATAATACGCGAGTAAAAGGAGAAACGATGATTGCTTATTCTGTATATTAGCTGTGTTTCTTTCAACGCGAGTCAACACCTCAAACAGAAGTGCTGCCAAAACCATTTTGTTGTCTATTGTGATCGAGATAAAGAGTAAATCAAGAATTAACCGCTTTAATTATATAAAAAGCTGTCATATAAAATGAAGAACAAAGAAAATAGGTTTGTAAATAATTTAATAACTTGCAATATAAATTAAAAATGAAAGTGAAACTAACTTATAAAGTGAAACTTACTTATAAAGTGAAACTAACTTATAAATATTTTGATTGATCGAAATAAATTGAAATTGTTGTGTTTTTGTGTTCAATAGCAAACGGAAGCGATGGAGTAGAGCGGAGACAATAGGGCTGCTGAGATGCTACCAGGCGCGTAAGGAGGAATTTGTCTTTTTAAATTTTATGTTATTAATTTTAAGTAACTGAAAATGTACCTATTTATTGCTATAAGATATAGTGAAATATTTTTTAATTCAAGAAATGTTTCAATACATTAAGAAAACCATTTTTTAAATAACGTTCACATTTATTTAATGCCAAATATAGGTTAATTTTGTTTTCTAACAAAGCATATCTTACTATTCGAACATATGTCTAAAAAATTTAATAAAATGCAAATGCAAACAAAAATTAGTGTTAATTTTAAACCTTTTACATTCATACATAAATATTATATATTCCACAATTGTACGCTGCAGCCTCATATGGGATCTGAATGTATAAAATGATTGTATAGTTACCACAAACTCATCGCATTTAGTATGCTCCTCTTGGTATATTCCAGATCCTTCAGAGCTTGAGCTGGAACTGGAACTGTGCATATACCATGTCAAGCAATTCTTTTATTTCCAACTTATCTTTGAGTCAACGCAATGTGCTGTTGTCCTCCAAGAAAATAGTTGTAACCTAAATAATCACATATATAATATATTATCTTGTATTCATTAATAAGTATTTAAAGTTAAATTACTAACGCTTGCTCCGAATTTGCCATTTAAAATTTTTCCTTTTCCTCTTTAAAATTTGTTTACAAATGTGTATGTATAAGTTTTCATTGTCAAAACTAGTGCTGCCAAATAAAAATTTAAAGCGACGGGTAGCGTTTTAGCGTTTACACTCGCATTGAAAGAAACACAGCTATTAAATGCCTGTATACAAAATTGAAAGAACATAATTCTAGCAAATTCTAGTCATATATAAATTATGGGATCCTTTACGGATTCCTTATAAAAAAAATTATTTTATTTATTTTGTGGTCGTAGCCACGTCTTTATTATGTTAAATCAGAATTAGAACTAAACTTTTACAAATATATTTCTTATCACTAAGCTTCGGTCGCATTAATTTATTATGGTATTTGACGCATTTTGCCGGTGCATTGTTACCACGGCTTTTGCAGACACGTTGTCAGCATTTTGGCCGGATGCTCGTGTTCGGTGTTGTTGTTGTTGTTGTTTGTGCAACGGATGCGGGTGTTTGCTGTTGTTGTACTTCTTACTGCAGCATATGCGCGTATTTGCTTTTGTTGTCTTTCTTAAGCTTTTTGGGTGTTAACTCCTCCACCCTTAAATTGGAACGTCCTCGTTTGATGATATGGTGTTGCACATTTCCACCGCTTCTTTAATTCCAATTTGATTTGAATTTCCGCCTGTTTCTTTGTTTTTCTTATTACAATATTTCTTTCTTATTAAAAATGTTGCTATAACTACGAGGGCGGATTGATATTGAAGCTACCTAAGTAGGAAAAAAACATTTTTTTTTTCAAAAACACACTTAGTAAGACGATATTCCAACTTTTTTATACCATCTGAATAATACGATTTCGGGAACCCCTCAAAATACGCGTTAGATTCGGTAATCACTTCTTCGTTTGAGATGAATCTTTTTCCTGCGAGCCATTTTTTCAAGTTTGGAAACAGGAAAAAGTCACTAGGAGCTAAATCTGGACTATAAGGTGGATGATTAACCAATTCTTTAAATGTGGTCGTTTTTCCTTGATTGGATCAATCAATTGATCCAATAATGCACGATAATACTTTCCTGTGATTGTGGATCCTTTTCCAAGATAATCGATGACCAATATTCCGTGTGCATCCCAAAATACAGTGGCCATAACCTTGCCAACCGATTTCACTGCCTTCGCCTTGTTCGGAGCACTTCCACCAGCTTCCACACATTGTTTTGGTTGATTTTTGGTTTCAGGTGTGTAGTGGTGGACCCACGTTTCATCAACAGTTATTAATCGACGCCAAAAATCAACAGGATTACGCTTTATCATGTCCAAACACCGCTGTCAAGTGGTCTGTCGAACTCGTTTTTGTTCGACACTGAGCAAACGCGGCACCCATCTTGCCGATAGCTTTTTCATATGCAAATGTTCATGCAAAATGTTGAACACACGTTCATATGATATGTTTACCATTTCAACAATCTCACGCAACTTGACTCGGTGATTATTCATAACGATATCGAGGATTTTCTTGATATTTTCTTCAGGAACCACCTCTTTTAACCTTTCTGTTGATGGTATTGTTGCAGTGCTTGTTCGGCCGCGTTTATATTCAGCAATCCAATATTTTACCATGTAATCTAACGGAGCAGACTCACCGTAATGTTTATCGAGCTTTTCTTTTGTCTCTTTCGCCGTTTTCCCTTTCAAATAATAATGTTTAATCACTGCACGAAATTCGGTTTTTTCCATTTTTCAAGAAAAACAAAAGTCGCTTACTTCAAACGACTACAACAAATAAACTAATCGATGAATTTGGGTGAAATTTTAACAGCTGACGTTTGATAGATCGCAATTTCTAAAAAAAAAGTTTTTGTGTTTGTGCTGCCATCTAGCGCTAGGTAGCTTCAATATCAATCCGCCCTCGTATAATTAAAACTGTTGTTACATTGAATGATAAATACATGTAATTTTGTGTTTTTAGTCGTTTAACATTATTAGTCTCAACATTTTGTAATTGTTTTATAGACTCTAATGATAACATTTATTCTATCTAATTACTATTTGACATAGGTTGTAATATTGCCGGAAGCGGCTTCTTTTGTGTTATTTCTTGCGACACATAAATTCTATTTTTTATGTCTGTACTTATATTACTTTGTTTTATAATGTATGTGCCATTCAATTTAAGGCTTTCATTGTTTACTTTAATAACATCGTTAAATTGGTTTAATATTATTATATCATTTGATATTTCTTCCACACTTTTTATGTGTTGATTATTTATTTTAGTACAATTGTCTAGTTTGCTTTTTAATAAGTGAGGGATACAAGTATCGTTAGATATATCTACTAATGAATTTTGTGAGCAAATGGCTAAGTTATTATAAGACTTACAATTGTCCTTTTTTCCGTATATTTTATTTAAACATAACAATATTGACTTAAAATATTCATTTTGTTTACGATTTCTCCTTTCTTTATTGCTCTTATTTCTAATGATTTACAATCTTCTTTTTCTGTTGTAGGCTAGTTTATTATTTAAATCAGACAATTTTGCAAACTCTAATGCTTCATCTTTGTTAATATATGGCATATTTTCATTTTCTAAGAATTTATTTGTAATTTCTACTTCTGTATTCGATAGTATATAGGAATTTATAATATTTGCTTTAGCCCAGTGGATGGCGTAAGCTATGTTAATTAATTCTTCCTTAATAATTTCTAATTTATATTTAATTTGTAAAATTGATTCGATTTTGATTTCTTTTTGTTCTTGTACTAGTTTAATTATTTTATTTGTATTATTGGTGATTTCCAATATTTTCTCATTGGTTAGCTTATTTATTATTACTTGCCTATTATTATTTTGTAATACATTATTCATTTTTTCTACTAGAATGTAACAATCACTATGATCTGGGTTGCCTGCTATCCACTTCCAGGCGGAACCTATGAAATCTAAAGATCTTTTGTTTATTTCTTTTTTTAGAGTTATCATTGTTAAATAGGTTTTGGATTGAGATATTAGGGAAGATAGGATAGGATGTAGATGGTTCAAGTAATCTGGTTTTAATTATGTTTTTTAAATTTTCGATTGTGTCTTTGTAATATTGAATTTCTATTACGTGGATGATTTTGAATGTTCCTGTTTGCAATTTAGCTGGCCCGGAGTCTACTGTTATTAGTTGGGATGTAGAGTAGTCAAGTATTTGAAGATTTGTGGCCATTGCTGTAGCCAATAACCTGAAATAATATTTTTTAGTTTTTAATAAGGCTTTTATGGATTACTTTGTCAGATTCGGTAATAACTGAAGAGGAATGATTTATTTTTACTATCTCTTTCTTATAACGAGCTGAAAGTTTATTGCCATAGCGCTTGTTTATTTTTACGTAGATAGTCTGTCCTGGTGTGTAGTCTTTTAACGGTGCTTTCTTTTTATTATGATACTCTAGGTCTTTCCTCTATTTTTCTTTTAATTTGGTTATGTTATCTTGTCTAGCTTTTTCTTATTGTTCGGGATTAATGTAGACTCTTCGTCCAAAAAATGTTTCGATTGGTTTTTGTCCTGTTGTTGAATGTATAGAATAGTTATATTCATATACTGCTCTGTCAAGAAGTTCTTCAAAGTTTCTTTCTGTGGTGTCTTCGGTTTTTAAATATCTTAGTATTTCTGAAAGAGTAGAGTGGAATCGTTCCACTTGTCCATTAGCTGTACTTGTGTGAGGGGGTGTCTTATAAATTTGTATTCTTAATTGATCCTCTAACATAAATGTTATTGAAGTGAAGAATAAATGCTATTGATTGTGGAACTCCAAAGGTGAACAATAATTGTCTGAGTGGTTCGCGGATATCTTCTACTGATCTGGATTTGAGTAATCTGGCTTGGGCATATTTAGAAAATTTATCGATTGCTGTCAATACTAGTTTCTTGTCAGCAATATAAATGTCAAGATGTAAGATTTGGCCAGGATATTCTGGGATTGGGGTCGTCTGAATTATTGGATTATTGCGGTGTCTATCATCATGCTCCTACTGCGTGCTTTGATGCGTCTGTTGTAAGGTGGAATTCTTTTTCGTAATCGGGATATGTTAAGAGTACTTCTTTTGATATAAGTGCATTTTTTATCTTATTGAATGCTTCTTTTGCTATATCATTTACATGTATTATTATATTTTTTGATTAATGTTTTGAAATTCTACCGTCTTCACCTTTTAGAAGATTGGTAAGGGGTTTTGCTACTTTAGCGTAATCTCTAACGAACCGTCTATAATAACCAGAGAGGCCTAAAAATGATCTTAAGTCTTTCAATATTTCTGGGTAAGGGAAATAAACTATTGCTTGAACTTTATCGGAGTTGGTTGTAATACCTTCAGGAGAAATGATGAAACCTAGGAATTCGACTTGTTGTTTGAAAAATTCACATTTAGCTAATTGAACTTTCATATTTGCTTTAAGGAGGTTATAGAAAATTTCGCGAATGTGATCAGTATGTGTTTTCTCATCTTTACTGAATACAATTATGTCGTCAATGTAGACATAACATATTCGTCCTATGTGTTTCCTCAGTATGTCGTCTAAAGCTCTTTGGAAAATTGATGGAGCTGTTTTTAGTCCAAATGGCAATCTCGTAAATTCATATTTTCCATTATTTACTGAAAATGCTGTCTTCTCAACATCAGAATCCTTCAGTAGCATCTGGTGGAAGCCGCTCTTTAAGTCGATTACAGGAAAATAATTATTTTTTCCTAACTGGGACAGAACTTCATTGATGTCAGGAATCGGATAGCGGTCGGCTATTGTGACTGCGTTGATTTTTCTATAGTCGATTACCAATCTGTACTTTTTTTCTTTAGAAACGTCCTGTTTTTTGGAACTATCCATATCGGTGAATTATATGGGGACCTTGATCTTCTAATAATTCCATCTTCTAGCAATTTCCTTATTTGTTTTTCGACTTCCTCTTTCAGAGACATAGGGTACGGATAATACTTAAAATAAATTGGTGTGTCGGAATTTGTGCGGATCTTTGCTATTATTTTTGTAGTGTAGGTCAATTTTTCATTAGGTTCAGAGAAAAGGTCGGAATGTTGATGTACTAGTGTCTTTATTGAATGCTTCTGCAAATTATTCATATGGCTGTCTCTGATGCTAATTATATTTACATCTTGTGAAACCAAGTGTTTTAAATTAATTTTAATCGAATTTTGAATTGTCATATAATTATTTTTTGTATAGATAACAGCAGACAGGTCTTTAAGACTGTCGTTGCCTAAAATAGCATTAAAAGATACTAACGATGGAAGGAGATAAAATTTTATTTTAATATCTGTTAAATTGAACAGGTTAACATATGTATGGTCTATAATTTCGATTTGTCCTCGTACTGAATTTGCGTAAAAGTTTTTTTTGTTTTTTATAATTTTTTTTTAGCTAAACGTGGTTGCACATAATTTTTATTGGAACCAGTGTCTACTAATATTTTAAGAATTTCGCCACTCTCCGTCTTCCATTCGAAATAGGGTAACGAAGAGTTCTTTAGCCTAAAAAATGGATGTCTGTAAAGTCTAGAGTTTCATGGTCCTTTTGGTCATTTTGTTCGCTGTAATCGGTATAATTTTGGTCGTCATAAGAGGGTTGATTCTGGTCGTGGTTTTCTAAGGGAGAATTTCTTGAATTTTCTGCGTAAGTGTTTATATGATAATTTCTTTGCATTTTTATGGGTAGACTAGTAAGGTTTGTATTTGGCCTCTCTTGTCGTTTCTCTGCATATTTGAAATTCGGTCTGTTGGCGTAGTTTATTCTATTTGTTCTGATGCTCATATCTACGTCCATCGGTTCTGGTCTTGGCTGCGGTTTCTGGCGCCATTGGCCTTGGTGATTGATTGTAGTATGATGTAATTTCCTGTGGTCTTGTAAATTGCCAATTTTGCCGTTGATTGAACTGTTGTGGTTGATATGCAATTGGTGCCAATATCTGTTGAGTGCGTGGCATGTATGATAATTCTGGATAGAATCGCTGTGGTGGATGGAAATTACGAGGTGGCAATTGAGGTCTATTGTGGGTGGCATATCGTTGATTGTTAGCGTGGTGTGCTCTAAAGCTCTGGTTCTCTTGTTTTTAACATAAATGTAGAGCCTCTGATAGATCCTTCGGTTCTTTCATGCCGAGAAGTCTAGATAGGTGGCCAGAAAGTCTCCTAATGAATGTATCCAGTGCTTTATCGCGGTGATTCTTTGTGAGTAAATGGATGGATTCTTGACTGATTTCCATACAACCAATTTTATTTAAGATAAGAGAAAGTTGTGCGTACATCTTTTGATAGAAGTCTTGTACTGAGCTTCGTCCTTGTATGAGGCAAGTCATTTGATATTCGAAAGTGCCTAAGTCTCGTTTATCTGCATAGTGTGTAGTTAGACAGCCGGAGATTGCTCTCTAATCTAATGGGGTGTTATACGATTCTAGCGCGATGTCGTGTTACCGACAGTTTTCTTTCTTATTATATTAATTATTCCGAAGTACTTAGGACTGCCCTTACACGATTCATATGTTTTTAAAACTCTTTCGACGCTTTTTTTCCACGAACTATACTCGCATGGGTTGCCGGAAAATTCCCTGAGCGATCTTACTACGTCCGGTATTCTGTCCATTTCGCTTAGATTGTCTTGGTATCTATCGTCTATCGTTTGGTCAGTTATTGTTGCTAAATTTGGGTTATTATATTGATTGATATCGCGTCCGTCTGTGGTTAGTACTTGAGTAACTATGCTTTGAATTAGATTCGTCAAATCCGGCGATGCTTGTGGGATAGGATTGGAAGGATTCGAAGTAGTAGGCATACTAATAATACTTAGTACAGGGGGTCTGATCAAATTGCTTGGGTTTGACATTTTTTTTTTTTTTTTAAATTAGTTTTTAGAGAAAATTATGATATTATTTTTAGATACAAATGAAAAAAAAATTATATTTATTTACTCGCTTTCTTACCAATTTTTCTTAAATTCTTAATTATATTTTATTTAATGGTTATTTTTAATTTTATTTCTATAAGGATAATTTTTACTTTAAGATAATTTTTTATTTATTTATACTCTGGAGGGTCTCCGGTGGTGAATCGCAGAGTTAGTTTTAACTTTTATTTTGAGGATAATTTTTACTTTAAGATAATTTTTTATTTATTTATACTCTGGAGGGTCCCCCTTTCGGTGGCGAATCGCAGAGTTAGTTTTGACTTTTATTCTGAGGATAATTTTTACTTTAAGATTATTTTTTATTTATTTATACTCTGGAGGGTCCCCCTTTCGGTGGTGAATCGCAGAGTTAATTTTTTAAAAATTTTATAAAACCGGAGGGTCCCCGGAGGGTGTGAATCGCGGTTTTTATTTTAATTTTTCTTTTTTTTTTTTTTAAATATTTTATATATTTTTTATATGTTTTTCTTGTATTTAATTTTTAAGTTTGAGTATTATTCTTACTATTATATAAATCAGAGAGTTGACTTATAACAAAAAAACTGCCAACATGTCCTTGTTTGGTTTGAAGATTGTCTTCGTTGTCCAGATTTTTTGTGGTCCTGATGTTATGGTTGTCCTGACTTTTTGTTGATTTATTTCGTTGGTTGTCCTCTTCCGGGCGGCTGCTCTGCTAGAACTGGAACTCCTTTTTAACTGCTTCTGTTTACTGGGGGGGGCCTCTTTTCCCGCGAGCATACCTTTATTTCTTCTGGGTGAACGAAGGAAAATTGCTTTCAATGATGAAGTTTGCGGCACTTTACTCCGGCACATAATATTGTTATGGCACTTTATTATATTTTGGAGTGGCACCTACTTTTTGTGGCACTTTTTAAAATTTATTTTGGAGTGGCATATATTTGCAATTGTTCTGCATATTTCCGAAACTACCTTTTATTCTGCTCGGGCGCTAATTATGGGATCCTTTACGGATTCCTTATAAAAAAAATTATTTTATTTATTTTGTGGTCGTAGCCACGTCTTTATTATGTTAAATCAGAATTAGAACTAAACTTTTACAAATATATTTCTTATCACTAAGCTTCGGTCGCATTAATTTATTATGGTATTTGACGCATTTTGCCGGTGCATTGTTACCACGGCTTTTGCAGACACGTTGTCAGCATTTTGGCCGGATGCTCGTGTTCGGTGTTGTTGTTGTTGTTGTTTGTGCAACGGATGCGGGTGTTTGCTGTTGTTGTACTTCTTACTGCAGCATATGCGCGTATTTGCTTTTGTTGTCTTTCTTAAGCTTTTTGGGTGTTAACTTATATAAGAAAATTTATACAGGGAATTCAATTCAAAATTGGAGAAGGCATTAATGGATTAATATTTAAATATATTAAAGTAATTAATTTTAATTATTGCTGCTTTAGGGCATACGTCTTTCTGTAGAAGACTACTTAGATTTTCCAGAACGCTTCTAGCTTTGATTTCTCATAGTCTGGATAGGTGGTATATGTATTCTTCATGGCTTGAAACAAATAGTAATTAAAAGGCCTGTAACTTTTTACGGCGATCTTTCCCTTCGACCCGTTCCAATTAACTTTTAATTTGTCCACATCACTTAAGATGGCAACTAGATCTTGATACGGGTCTGTATTTCTACATTTTATTTTGATATAAGCAATCTGTAAGAATTGTGAATGCCTGAAATATTTTTATTGCATTTTGCCCTGATTTCCTACCGCTCTATATTCTTGTAAGGCCGATATCTTTTCCTCAGCCTTTAACAAATAATCTTCAGATGCAATCGGGAAAATGTGTAGGTCTGTAGGCGTCCCGAGCAGAATCTTTGACAGATGTTGCAATATTACTGACTGTGTGCACCCAATTTCTCCAATTTGCCCAACTTCGGCAGCAAGTTTGTTTATTTTCTTTCGATACGTGCCAACGTTTCGGTTGTATCGACTGAATCTGGAATTACGAAAGTTAAAAATGTATGTACGAGTATACTCGTATATACCTCGAATGAAATAATTTTCATTAAAAAAAATATCTTACCCGTGTTTCTTGAAACAGGCACAAATTCGAAATTTCTTCTATTTTCACCAATCTTGCTGGTTATTTCGAGTTTAATTTTAATTTAAGTTTTAATTTCCCTTTTTCACTTCTTGAACTCTTGAATTTGTTGTATCGGGTGTTTCTTCAGTACTAAAGCATACAAAACTACGCAATAGCTTGCCTCTCAAAGAAAGTACAACTACTTTATAAAGGTAAACAATACAAAACACTGAAGAAGCGAGATATTACCAAAGAGAAAGAAGCGACAGAGGAAAGTGAATGAGAGCTGTCAATTTTTTCTTCCGTTTATGTTCTTTGATTATATGTTCCTACAGAAATTTGGGTTTACCCCATACGAAGACTGAACAGTGAAACGTGTTTTAATAAATATTTAGACACTTCATTTCTTTTAAGTACTCCATAGTTGTGGCGAAATATGAAGTAGTGCCTGAATATTATAAAAAAAGAATCGAACTAGTATACTCGACTTCACCAAATTCGTACCTGCGAATGCCGCACTTTATTTGAAATGGCGAAAATTTCCTCGATTTTACGACTTGTATATCAATCGAAATTTAGTCCAATAAAAACAAAAACGATGTTTGTTGTTGTTGTCTTTTCTATTATCTCACAGTAAGCGAATTCGATTCGCCACTCTATCGATGATAGGAGAGACTTTTTTATGGAAAAACTTATCGAGTAAATTATACTCGGATGAAACGAGCAAATTTTTTTATCCTCGATAGAAAGTGCTTCAAAATTGCTTGAAAGCCAGCGAGATTAAAAATTACCCATAAAAAATTCCCGTGGGAATTTTTTTTTTCAGCTGATTAAGTTTAAAGAAAACAAAAATTAATCTTTGGAGTTTATTTTTCGATCAAATCGAACACGCCTAATATGTAATATAAACGATTGGTACTCCCCCGGCTGAAATCGATTGTTAAATTCAACCATGATTAACAATGAACTTTATTTCAGGGATAAACCAGGGCTACGAAATTGTCCTTAGTTTTTCTATAATTTATACCAACTTAGCACAGTAGCATCCCTGCTGAGTAGTAATTTACGCTTTTGCAACAGACGACACGTACATGTCACATACTGGTCCACACGCAGACACTTGTTTACAACACAGCGCAGTAGCAGCAGTTCAAGCACCTACAGTAAGGATAGTAGCATTTTTTTACTGGGTGGTGCAAGGTGCCCACGTGGCTTCATAAATTTTCATTTCAGCTCTTGTTGCTGTGACACTTAGGAGTCAATTGTAAACAAAACACTTGCATATGTGGAAAATTTTTGTGATTTTTTTACAGCACAAAGAAAAAGTTTATCGCAGCAACTATTTGCATCACCAAGTAGAATCATTTCACTATACTCAGCAACTACAACGAAGCTACCGAAGTGATTGACACAATAAGTTTGTGGACATCAACAAAGAAGTGTTCAACTTTAACGCAGCGGGTGAGCATGAATTATTAAAAAAGGAGCACCCTGCTCACGACTCGCCAATACTGAAGGAGTAAACGACGACGATAAAGCTGGTGATAGCGGTGCTGATGCTGCGATGCTGATGCAGTTGATGATGTCGAAGACATCAGTGCGTACGTAGAACCAGGCAACTCAGGCAGTTAGCCAGATGCATGTGCAAATAATGTCCTCCTCTTTATCTTTACATTTAACTCGCATTGTGTCATTTTTTGTAGAGCAGATGCAACAAATGTTGCTGTGATACGATGATGAACTGTTGACATAATAAATGGGTAAAGTCGTCGTTTATGACAAGTAGTGGTTGGCCGTTTATCAGCTGCAGGTTTGTTTTAATTTATTTTAATTGTCAAACAATTTACTGTGAGTCTCAGTGGCGTCTAGTCGATCGAACTCTGTGGCTCCAGCAAAACAAGGTATTTCGGTCCAATCTCCTGGAAAATCATACTGAAATTCATTATTGTAGCAGGCAATTATAGACTTGGTTTTTAATTTAAAAAAAATGAAAAAGTACCATGGCATTTATGTAATTAATTCGATTTTCAACTGGAAGTTTCAAATCCGGTCCGAATTGTTGCAAAGTTTTTTGGAATCTCTGAATAAAATAAGATTCAAAACTGCCTGAATTTTTTATAACACTCTTACTAACCGATGGACCACTATAAACTATATCCGCGACTCTTGCTTTAGTCTCCTGAATTTGTGCCACAAAGTTTTCTAAATTATATCGATGATAAAACATGTACCAAAAGAAGATTTGAGAGAATATTTTATAAAAATTTCTTCTGAATCTCATACAGTACAATAAATATATCACACTATGGTCGAAATTCTTAATAGCGAAAAGTGTTGTGATGTTGCTATTTTGGCTGGCTTAATAAATAGATATCAATTTTTTATTTTTATTTTTTGTGTCGGAACAAGTAGCACTCAGTCCACAAGACATCCATTGTACTAAACCTTAGTAGATCCTGTCTGTCTAAGCAGCCAAAATTACTACTTAACTACTTACCTGATACTCGAACCTGATTCTAGAGAAAGCGGGTCATACGCACAAAAAGTGGTCAGCCGTCTCATCCTCCTCTTCACAGGCCTGCCAAAGTGCACTCTTTGCAATGCCTATGTTTTGCATATGCTTAGCCAATGCAAAATGACCTGTTATCAATCCTACCGGAAGTCTGCAGTCTCTCCTATCAAGTGACAAAAGAAACATTGACGTTCTATCAATAATAACAGGCAGCATTGCATTTGATCAAGTGCTGCCCCTTACGACCCCCATTCGCGATTCTCTGCCCAGGTAACCTAATCACTAATAGTGGCCATAATGGTAGCAAAGGTTGTGAGAAGAACAGGTTTCGGGCAGTAAGACTAATCGCAGATCCTTTATTCGCCAGTTTATCCACGACTTATTCACCATAACACCCATGTGTCCTGGAACCCATGTTAGCAACAGATTGTTATGTTATCCAACATGATTCAATCTGGATATATACAACAGCACCAACTCGGAAGTGACAAGATGGCTGAGTAAGGCCTTCAGTGCAGCCTGACTGTCACTGCAGACACAGATACTTCTACCACGCCATCTGTTTTCCAGCACATAGTCCATCGCCCTTAGAATGACATACAATCCCCCTGAAAGACAGAAGCATGATAGCCAAGGTCGTAATGGAGCCGGACACCGTTGAGTTCCACGAAAACCACAGAGCCCGGCCCAATATCTGTTTTAGAGCCATCAGTGAAAATACGACAGCAGTGCCTACCGGGCTCAGTGGTAGGATAAAATCATAAAGGAGCCTCTGGAAATTTTTTACAGTACCGCCTTTCAGTTATAGGATACGGGGGCATCGAATCAATGGGCACTGAAGGGATACCAAAATCCATGTCAGTGACATCAATATATTCAAGATTCCAACGCGCAGATGGCCTTTAGGGCCGCATCAAGAGAAGGGCCAGAAATTGTCGGAAAGGCTCCAGTACAACAAACAGCCACAGTTCTCTGTAGCCTAGATAGAGCAGATTTAACCCCCTTGAGAGACAATCTTTTCCCCCAGAAGACAGATGCGCAGGATCTTATGGGCCTTAGAAATCCAAAGGACCTTAGAGAGAGCCAGACCCGACGTCTTGCCAAAGATTCTCTTGCATTCCCAAGAAGCTTTTCTTTATTAACAATTCATTTATTTATTGAATTCACTCAATTCGAGCATAACAATAAGCAATTAAATCTTAAGAGCTAAATTAGCGATATTTATCCCGCACCAGTGTTTTGGCTTAGTATTAAATTTCATTACATTTTTTTCCTTTTAATTTTAATTCAATTTAAATTCATTTTAGTATCATATAGAAATTAATTAATATTTAATACATTTAATAATAGGTAAGTCCAATCTTTTTAGGCATGTTGCTGTTTTAATTCTAAGTAGATTTTTTACCAATGGATTTGAATGCTCTCGTAGTTTTTCTTTGTGTTTGAGCATAATCTCTGTGAGCTCAGTTTTAACAAGAGGAATGTTGAGGTCGTTATGGATGTCAGCATTTCTAACGAATCAAGATGCACCCGTGATTACACGCAAGATTTTCGATTGCACGCGTTGTATCAACTCGACATTCGATGAACTACCATTTCCCCAAAGCTCCGTATGCCCAAATTGGTTTGATCACTGCATTCTACAATAGAAGTTTATATTCTAATGGAAGCCTTGACTTTGAGTTGAGTAGCCAATTTATTTTACGGGCCTTTAACTTTATATGCGTCCTTTTTGCCTTAATGTCGTTCCGACAAGTTAGTCTTCTGTTTAGATGAACTCTTAGGTATGGTCCAGTATTCGACTGAGAAATAGCAACATTGTTCAGTGTGATCTTGGTCTCATTTACGTTATTGCGCCAATTTGGCAGCCACACACCTATTTTCTTCAAATGCTTCTCAAGGCGATTGGAAGCCACTATTGGATTGCAGTGCATACTAAGAATAGCAGTGTCGTCAGCGAATGTTGAAGTGACTAGATTATCATCAGTAGGGAAGTCTGCAGTGAATAATAAATATATCGGGTTTTTCAATAAGAGCGCTACAAAAGTTTTTTTTAATAAAACAAAACCGGTTTTAGATATCAATGAAATTCTTTATTCCTGTGAAAGTACGTTCGATGCCATTATGTACGGAACTCGATTTCTTTTGCATGGCCACCACGGGCACTCTTGCAGAAGTCCAGACGCTGAACCCAATTTTCAACGGTTTTCAAGCATAAATCGGCCGATACTGCTGCAATTTCACGTTCGATATTCGTACGAAGTTCATCAATCGTCGCTGGCTTCTTGGCATAGACCATAGACTTGACGTAGCCCCACAGGAAATAATCTAACGGCGTCAAATCGCACGACCGAGGCGGCCAATCGACTGGGCCATTTCGTGAGATAACACGTTCACCAAACTTGGTTTGCAGTAAATTGATTGTGGCATTCGCTGTGTGGCTTGTGGCGCCGTCCTGTTGGAACCATATGTCCTCCAAGTCCATATTATCCAATTGGGGCCAAAAATATTCGGTTATCATTGAACGGTAGCGATTCGCATTCACAGTAATGTGCCGGTCTTGATCATCACGGAAGAAGTACGGCCCAATGACGCCGCCGGCCCATAAACCGCACCAAACCGTAATTTTTTCGGGATGCAATGATGAGTCATGGAGTACGTGTGGATTGCTGTCTAACCAATAACGCATATTTTGCTTATTGACGAAGTCATTCAGCCAGAAATGAGCCTCATCATAAATTGGACGTAGCGCTCTTAAAGTTGAGGCGACTGACTCCGAATTTCGGTAGTAAATTTTAATAATTTCGACTCGTTGTTGGCTCGTATATCTTTGCATGATGAAATGGCAAACCTTACTGAAGAGAAATGTCAATAGAGCGGGAAAAAATATGGCGTCGTTTGCTGTCACTATCGATTTACTTTTGTAGCGTTTCTTTTGAAAAACCCTTTAGTACAGGACCTAGATCACTACCTTCTGGAACCCCAGCATTAATTTCAAAGTTATTTGTGGTGTATTCTCCATATTTTACTCTGAATCTTCTGTTATCTAAATACGATTCCAGTAGCATGTGCACGTTCACTGGTAACAGTTTATGAATTTTATATGTTAACCCTGCATGCCAAACTTTGTCAAAAGCCTGTGCAATATTTAAAAATATAGCAGAGCAGTATTTTTTGTCTTCCAAAGTATTTCGTATTGCACTAGTAATGCGGTAAATTTGCTCTGTGTTTCTGTGATTTTGGCGAAATCCAAATTGATGGTGGGGAATAATGTGGCGGCTGCAGCTTTAGAAGAAGCAGTTTTTCAAATAATTTGAAAATTGCTGGGAGCAAGCTTATGGGCCGATAAGATGACGGTTGAGTTGCGTGTTTGCCGGATTTTGGGTTCATCGTAATTTGTGATATATTCCAGGGTTGTGGAAAATACCCAATCCTTAGTATTGCATTAAATAACTGCGTCACTATTTTGATAGGTATTTCAGTAATTCCATAATCATTTTTGCGGTAATTAATTCAAATTCTGGTGCTTTCTTCGGGTTTAGCTGGGTTTTAATTGCATGTGTACGTCCTTCATGTTAACTTCATTGGGATTAGTGGTATTTTAGGAGCCAGAAATGGAATTTCAAAACTGTTATTTGGTTGGTTAGGTTGAAATACAAATTTTTGATTATTTTCCTTTATTTTGCCTGAGTGGTGGATGACAGTCTTTAGAAGTCTTTATATTTTTATAGGCTTCCCATAAAGAGTAGTTAGTATTTTGTGTTCAAACTGTTCTCTAGCTCGCAGTTCAGTGCATCTCGGAGGCGTTTTTTTTTTGCTAGTGCTAATTTCTGCTTGGCGTAGGGTGATTTATTTTGTTGC
Organism: Clusia tigrina; assembly: GCA_920105625.2. NCBI lineage: Eukaryota > Metazoa > Arthropoda > Insecta > Diptera > Clusiidae > Clusia > Clusia tigrina. The sequence goes on from OV050032.1 coordinate 162,681,515, forward strand.
CACTCTCTTCTTACGCGCCTTTTCTCCTTGACGAGATTATCGGTAACTAAAGATGCTGTACGAGTTGTTGCAGGGTGGGATAATGAAGCTGCTGGAGATGAGTGTGGGGCTGCAGATGCAAAAACTGAGTTGATGGCCAAAAGTGTCGAGTCAAAATCGCTTGCACGCTTTAGTCGAGGACCAAAGTTTATATAAATACTTACACATTGGCGTTACCTGAGCCAGTTTGTTCTCTTATTAGTTAGGGGACCTGATGGATTCAAAAAGCTGAGAGTGCTTTCATTACCTTAAGTTGAACGTGTGATTTCCAGAGAATCTAACTGTCAAGAAAAACTCCAATTTATTTTACCTCTCTGGATTGCTGAATAGTGACCCCTTTTAGTTTTGGCTGAACAAAACCCTAGATTTTCCTCTTCATGGTAAAAAAATCTAAATTCATTTTAGCAGGGTTAACCGAAAGTCCATGACACCATGTGTCAATCTTATTCAGAGTAAACTGCAGTTTCCTGCAAATTTGCATAAGAGAGCTTCCTGCAATTACGCAGGCTACATCAGCTGCATTTGCCTAAGAGTAGATATCAGAATCATTTAGTGATATAAGCAAAGGATCAACAACTATACACCTGATTAGTGGAGAGAGCTCGCCACCCTCAGGGCAACCCTACTTCACACCGGACGATAGCCACAGATACCACAATAACCTTTTTTGCTAACATTGAACGAATCCAATTAACCAACACATTATCTACACCATGTCGACGAACAGAGCTGCACATACTGTCAAAAGTAGCATTATCAAAAGCTCCCTCTATGTTTATAAACACACCCAGAGCATACTCCCTCCTATCGATGGCATGCTCAATGTTCAGTCACACTGAACATATCAACAATTGCACTTTATGTTTATTTTTTATCAGTACAGCGAAAATGCACCATTGACAAAAACCAGCACACGCAAAACCAAAATTTCATATTATCAAGGCCAACACTTGCTTGTTGAACTCATTTCCCTTCAAAGTAGCTGCCCAGTGCATTAACTTAGGCGATCATATTTCACTTGGTTGCAATGTGCGCTAAATTATGTATGGGAATGATATAATGATATTGGCTCGTGTTTGATTATTGACAACGGTGCAGTTTTGTCCGTCACTTTATTGTTAATTATATTTTAACCAATCTACATAAAATTGATATAAATAATTGTACAATTCCAATAAAGAATCAGAATCACCTTAACTGCCTAAGTGTTCTCAATTAAAGTTATACGGTTTCAAGTGACCTATAACATTTCAACAAGCTCTTGGTTTATGTACCAAGGAGCTATCTTCAACATTTGAGCTTAACTGCCTAAGTGTTCTCAATTAAAGTTATACGGTTTCAAGTGACCTATAACATTTCAACAAGCTCTTGGTTTATGTACCAAGGAGCTATCTTCAACATTTGAGCTTAACTGCCTAAGTGTTCTCAATTAAAGTTATACGGTTTCAAGTGACCTATAACATTTCAACAAGCTCTTGGTTTATGTACCAAGGAGCTGACTTCAACACTTAATCTTGCTGACAAGACTATGTATTGTTTACTCGCAGTATTTTCCACTTTGATATGCGTGTTGATATGGAGACAGGGGTGCACCTTAAGCGACAATTTTCGCACACGAAGCTCAACCAGTCGTTCCAGTCCCTTTAGTAGAAAATACATTATACTAATGGATCTGTAATTCCTTTGACTATCATAGTCATCCTTTCCGAATTTTTTCCGAACTTTTCGAATAAATGAAACTCTGACAAATCTTCAAGAGTGTAGAATATAGGCTAGCTGCAAACTTGAAGTGAAGATTCTACTCAATATTGTAATCACCAACTCTATATTCTGCTTCAGCATGACTGGATATAAGCCATCTAGGGGGAATTGAAGTTATCAAATCGCATATCCAAGAACATCTTTTTTCGCCACAGTTCTTGCTACATACCTAGATAGAGACGACCTATGCTCTTCCGGCTGACTTTTTGGTGGCTCAGGGCGACTGTAACCTGATATCAAGGGACTCCTGTAATAAACAAAGTGTTACTCCGTTTTTCTGTAAAGGTACCATCAGGCTTACTAAGCGACCCCAAATCTATAGAGCGATCCTTCTGAAGAACCTTAACTAATCTAGCGGTGTCACCCAGTGATTCGATATTGTTGAAATATTCTTTTAAAGAAGACCTCTTCGATGTCCGAATGGTTTTATTAAATGCCCTCTTCGTTTTTAGATATCGGTCCCAGTCCCCATCGAGATTTAGATTGATGGCCCTGTAAAGCAATTTTCTCGCTTTCTTCCTCAACTCATTAAGCTCTTGGTTTCACCAGGGTACCGGATTCTGTTTGAGACGACGACGAGACGGACAGGAAGCAGCAAAGCTGACATCGAGCGATGTGTTAAGTTTGTCAACCGCCGCCTCGACATCTTCCTCGTTTCATAATACTTCCCTAAATTTATTCCAGTCCGTATTCATTGTGTTCCTGGTGGGTAATGGCTGTAAGATCCTCTCACTACACCTGAACGCAATGTACCTGTATTCCGATAGTGAGTCTTCATTCAGGACCCTCCAGTTTAAAAACGACTGTCTCACCCAGTTGTTGGATAGAGTAATGTCTATTACCTCTTGCCTCCTAGCTTCAAAAAAAGAGAGGTTGACTGCCCTTGTTTTGAATATTTAGGGCAGAGAAAACGACTTATTCGAAAGCAGGAGACCGCGCCGATTACATTTACTACTTCCCCAGATGGTATGCTGGGCATTAGCATCACAACAGACTACAAGCCCCACCGTCTTTTCTCACAGAACTCCACCATGAATACATTTGTAGCTCACTCTAGCAGCCACCAAGTCTTGGCAACAAAATTTATTTAAGCCGGTTACTTCTAGTTGAGAAGACACTATAAGACTAGTTCTTGGCCTACTGGAACTATTGTCAAATAGGATCTTTACCCCCTTTAACCCCCCAAGTCCACATAGAAGTCCTTTATGGACCCTTATGGTTCCTGAATAGTTGTTATAAAATGAAATGTGTGAAGCCGGGAAAGCCGTCAACTTAGGAGAACAGTAGCGGCTTTTGAGTGCTGCAAATTGATCTGTATTATAGTAACACAAGTGGACACGCCTAGATTATTACTTTGGGAAGATATGGAAAGTGATCTTCCCAAAGAACAGCTTTAGGCGGTTACCATACCTAGACCCCAGAACATCCACAGACTTTTGGTCCAGTCGCACAACAGTAGTCGAACTTCTTCTTTTCCCCCGGTTCTTTCCTACAGGACATGCCAGCCCGATGTGTCAACGCCTAGATTCTGGGCACATAAGGCCGGAAGCACAGTCTTCAGATCTGTATCCTGAATTCATCTGATTGCCTTCTTTGGGGGTTTATTCTCTGCCATGTATACAGAGGAGAGAGTTTAGCCAGAGCGGAGATCCTTTCAACCTCTGTCCTGATCCATTCGAAGTTGGCCAGAGATGAGCACTTCACCCTTAAGGTTACGTCCTTCATTTCATAACTCCCCGCGTTTGCTACGGGACCCTAGGCGATTACCCATTTCATGAGATGGCTTTTGCAGTGTGTAAATTGTGCATCAACTATCCTACGGTCCGTTCCCCTCCGTCCAATCACAGCCAGGGGTTAAGGGCCGAAAATCTGCTCCCTATAGGAGGGCATGACCACAGAAACCCCGGATGTGCTTGGCCGTTCATCTAATTTTATTCACGCCACCGAAGTGGATTTTGCCGGGCAGGCAGTTGGATTTACGGCAGAAAGCTTCGGAGGCCGAGACTTCTTTCGACCACCTTTAGTGCGCCCTTAACTGTTGCTTTGGCAGCACTCGAACCCCTCGGGGTGGAGATACCACCCACTGCTACACCCTCAGGGATTCTTGTGGTAGCTTCAGTACCTCGACCAGACACCACCCCCTTCAGCGAAAAGACTACGCTCGTAGCTTGTTAGCTCGTAGCGCCTCCCGGTGCACCGACTGAGGAGCACACTGAGGCAGCAATTTAATTCGCAGCCCTCCTGAACTTTCTCCTATTTTCAGAAGTGGTTTGAGAATTCTTGTCTTCCGAAGTCCCGATGGCATTGGTTGGAGTGAACCTCAACCGACCGCGGCCTTTTGGTCGACACAGTTGCTGAAGGGCTGGCATTGCCACTCCAAACACACCTGTAGCGCATAGCCTGCCTCCGTTTTTTTCTCTCCTCATCTGGGTACATGTCAGTGAACTCGCAGAACCACTAGGAGGTCGTTTCACTGCCGAAACAGCTCCGCGACTCAGATGCTCTGGATCCGCGATGTCCCCGCATGAAGATGCTGGAGGGGAAACGACCGGAATAATCCGACCGCTCTCCTCCAGAATACGCACCCTGTTAAACCAGAAAACAACAGACGTAATGGTTGGGACCTCCAGAATCCATGTCCCTGCCGCCGAAGTGGGTGGATTGTCACATACGTAGATTCCACCTGGAGTATTATCTTTATAGTTATCCATTACTATTTTGGTTTTATCTCGGGACTCCTCCCTAGCTACTTTGGTTCGCGAATGTTACCCTACTCTATATTCATTAATTGTTTTTATAGACACCGGGAATAATTCCTGTAGCTCCAGAGAGTCACCAAAATGACGCCAATGTGCCTATAAAAAAGAGCCCCTTTTCCGCCACCCAGGGACGCATCCGATGGGACTACAGTCAAATCCACACGAAAATAAATATACGAGTACATACATAATAAATAAATATACATGCATAAATACAAATTGTGAATACTTTTTAATTATAAAAAAGGTCTCCTAAACACCAAGCACTAGTGTATACTATTTTTCATGTTGTTAAAATGGAATAGGTAAATTTTCCAGATGAAACTTCTGTTTCTTTTTTATCCACTTTCGTACCGAGCTGCAATTTTCAAATTCATTAAGGAATGGAGGAGGCACCAATTATTGTTGAAGATACTTCAATCATTATATGGGAGGTGTCATATGTATTGATTAGAGATTTCCGCTGAATATTCTGAATTATTGTTATAGGAAAGAAAGAAATGATCGATTAGCCACCGCTGCCTTCATTAAGTTATTTTTCCCTACTCTCTGATTAGCATTCACCGCGCAAACTCTAAATTTCGCTAAGCTCTGTGACAATCATTCCGCATGTTGCGCAAATTTTATTTCAAAATTAATTGTAAACGCTTATATAATGAGTCTTTTTCTGGTTCGTGTCTCAATAGCAAAAGAAGAAGTATATGTGGCGATATCATTACCACCACCTAGTTGTCGGGTGCGGCGCTACAAGCAGGTGCTGGTTCTGCGCGCCATCTATTCACGTACTGTCGCTGCCGCACATTGTGTTCATGGCAAGCGGAACTAGCCTGTATTGGCTACCGAAAGTCTGACATTGTGTTTCCGGCCTTTTTCATTTTTCTTTCTCTCTCAACGCTGATATGAAGCCGGACGGATGCTCAAGAACCCCATCCGTATCTCTTCGAATCTATGGAATCTTATTTAATTTTGTCTTTGTATTAAATCAAATTTAATTGTATTTCATCCTTTTTTGTATTGTTTATATTTGGCAACGCGACCATTCAGCAAATAGTCAAATATATATTAAAATGTTATATTACAAACCAAAGTAAAGTACAAACTGTTATATACATACATCCATACAAATACATATACACAGTTATATTAAAACATATTGCAAAGCAAACAAATTCAGCAGAGATAAAAGAGTAATTTGAAACAGAGAACTGAAAGTACAGTGGTGATTAAAATTAAATTAGCAATGAATATGAATATTAATAACATTAGGAATAAATCGAACAGCTTGATATCGAACACTGCGCATCGCAGTATGTAATTATTTTGTAATTTCTCAGTTAGAATACCTTTGGGCGCTCCCAATTTTGAGGACCACCGCTTTGCAGTACTTACGGACAGTCGTCCAATGAAAATTAAAAAAAAAACTCACAACGTGGTTAATTTTGTTATCAGATTTTATAATCCAAAGTTTCGCTTCTGCACTTAGTATAAAATTTTTGTTTTTTATTTCTAATGGTTTAGTGTGAAAGTGGCCTATACTTACTCAGTAAAGATATTTCATCTATAACAGGATTAGGTGACGGGCATTTGTTCTCAGTGGTGAAAGATAAGGTTAAAAACTATTACCCACCTCTTACCCAATGCAAAATTACTCTCCAAGTCAGTAAGCTAACACTTACATACAAAATAATAAAAACTATAACCCAGACATTATATATGCAACTGCTTTTCACTCCATTTCCAACAAGACAAATTATCCATAAGACCCGAATTTATCAACTGTCTCTCTGGAAGAAGCATATAAGTTGGCAAAATACCTGTCGGCATATGCTATGACAACGTCTGCGGCTCTTAGCAATACTGGTATCGCCAGACGTTGGCGCCTTGTGCTGTCGCAGGAGTAACATGCATGATAAGGAATATGCTGTGACAGCCTCTGCGGGACATCCGTTACAAGTAGGCTCAGTCGAGGGTGATTATTCTTAGTACCCGAACAGTCAGCAAGTCACGTGTCGCAAGTTTTTGGCGCCATGGTCTGTAGCTGGAGTAGCACGCATGGTTCGGAAAATGCTTTGACAGGCGATACTGGGGCTGTTGTCAATCATAGGGTCCTGTTGATCGAAGATATCCCTAACCAATTCTGAATCAGAGAAGTCAGACTCTCCGCCACTGGAGGAGATGGAGCTTTTTCTATCAGTAGGGCCGACACTAACTCCGTCGTCAGAGGTCCAGTTAAGCTAATTGTTGTGAGATAGCAGTGTGTTCCGGGAAATCTGCAAGTATAAATTGTGATTTGGCGTAAATAAAGAAAAAACAAAAAAACATACCGATTGGTGGAAACCGCGGTGAGTTGATTTTCATATTATACCAGAAATATGGGAATAACTAAATAATGAAATACAAATTTTGGATATAAATATAAAAAAAAAACAAAATCAAAACACTCAACTTACCAAAAGTGTACTCGTAAAGTACCTTTTTCTTTTAAAAATATTCAATATTTAAGTAATTATGAACTCTAGCTAAGTTCATTTTACTTGACCTGACTGCATCTGCTGTCTGCCTATGCGTACTGTAGGAGCGCTGGCTATGGCTAGCTTATTTTAACTAATCCAATGGGGTACAAATCGCTGCCACAAAATCCTGCAATGGAAGTGGCTTTGCTCGGCCCCATGGGCCACCAGATCAAAACGGGGCTGCTCTGTTTTTCATTCAATTTTTCACAACTCAATATTTATTAAGAAGATTACTGCATTTTATTTTACGTATTTAAATCGCGCTAGTTACATTAGAAGTGATGGGAATGAGAAAAATGTAAAATGACAAAGGCAAGAAAGAATCTGCGTAGAGAAGGGTTGCCGTAGCAAATCCATTGCGTTGCACTTTCCAGCATATACAGATATGATCAGCATCACTTTATAAGAAATTTTTAGTTTGTCCGTCCGTCTGTCCGTCTGTCCATCCGTTCGTCTGTGACCACTTTTTTTCTACACCGTTAGAGCTATCTTAATGAAATTTTGCAAAAGTATAAAATTTTTGGACTAAATTTTATATTAGTTTTATTGACACTACAAAGACATACGCAAGAAATGGGGACGATATAATCAATGCAAGGTACCCGACCGAAAAATACCGTAGAAATGCTCCTAATGATGATTTATGAAGAAAACATCCCCATTATTTAACTCGCACGCACAAAGAAAGGTAAAGGGTATTTCGAAGTCGGTCTAACCCGACTTCAGACTTTTTACTCATTTTTTTTTTATTTCTTATCTTTTATTTTTAACAGCCAATTGGCTGTTTTTCTAAAAGGGACTTCTTTTATTTGTTCTGACAAAAAACCTGATAAAACATTCACTTCTTCACTACCACTGATCATGCTCATTTTTGTGCATAAGATACAATCTATAGATGCCATGATATACAGGGCCGCCGAGACAGTGACATGGCCTGGATTCCTCAATATTAATGGTCTCTTATCAAAAATACAAAGTTCTATACTGACGTTTTTATTAAAGAAGGAATAAGTAACGAAAGCTGAAGACTTCAAAATTCCCTTCACTCTTACAAGCCCTTGGGAGTTAAACCATGCCGATGTACACTTTATTGATATATCACAATTAAGAGCATATTTAGGGTAATTTTAGTTGGGGTACCCACATTTGATTATACTGGAGGGAGGGAGCCGTGGCCTCTATCTGATCGTCCACGTTTGTTGTGAATAGCTTTGTAGCCTCAATATACTTATTCATATAAAATTTTGTCGAATAATTTAGCATAAGTCCTAAGTTTTAAACATATTTCAATAGAGAGAATAACTTGTTCATATTATACTGCTGTGCTAATGTGATATATTTTGTTAAATTTTCTTCCATTTCCTCCATTTTGTTCGTTTACGACTGCGTTTAGTTTCCTCTTGGAGAGATTGTGGCCATCCGATGTTTCACGGTTACAGGTTCAATCCTAATCTTCTACCAACCGCCTTCTCATGGATCTGGTGACTGTGCTACCAAAGCATTTAAATTATAACAAGTGAAATATAGTGTTGCTTATATATCCTGAATAACTTTATTAACAATATCAATGATCGTTTAAATTTTGTTCCAAATCGTTACCATAGCAAACAATGTAATACTTGTATGTAACTTTGAAAGTTTTTGTTTACAATCGCCATGACACATTGGTGGCAAGTTCTTCTGCCACTCCTCGAATGTGTACAGCAATAGAAGTTACGAATTCAAGCTGCTGCATTGCTTGCTGCTTATACTTGCCTTCAACAATCTTCTAAAGAAATTTTTAATATTTTAAGTTTTGACAATATCAGTTCGGCGATGGCTTCTCCTTCTTTCAGAGTCAGCAAATGACAATAAACGTTCTTATACCTTGAGCCAAGTAGATTAATAAGCATGTTCATGCTTTTGGAAAGTATATTTCTTTATAAAAAATTCGCAAGGAACTTTACCGAGTAGAACAATATTACAATAATTTTACTATACACAGCCTTCCATATATTTTTCTGACGATCTTCAAGTCAAATATTATTATTATTTTTGTACCTTGTAATTAATTATGTCTAAAAGTGGTTGGAGCAATGAGTACTAGCAACAAAGGCCTTCGACTCGAAGAGAAAGAGATTTAGAAAGAAGCATTTTTGAGACCAAGCCTGGGGCAGTATTTGAACCCACGACCCCAGAGTGTGAGTCAAGGATGCTTACCACTAGACAGCGGGGCCTGCAAGTCAAATATTATACATACTTCTTTTATATTATTCTATTATTTTATATTTACTTTAAATATTGTTTCCACCAATATTATTTATATACTTGAGACAAGCGATTATAGTTCCACCTTCCCACTTTCGACGGGCTTGATACTTTGGTAAGAAAGTATAATAAGTATAACACAGGTGAAATTATGGGACATTAATTATAATAATAATATATACTGATCTATTTTGAATTATTTTAAGGACCCCTATGAGGCATAAAATATTAATAGCGAATCATTTGTTAAGCGATTTTCAAATCTGTTCCAAAAAAAAAAATCAATTCTTCGGCAAAACAATGCCACATTAGCGACTATGAAAAATGTAAAAAATAAAGCATTTTCAAAATTTTCAAACCACGGGTATAATGCGGGTCTAAATATGCGATGAATATGTGTTGATTCTCTGTATAAATTATTATATAACCAATTTGTTCAATGGATTAACACCAACTTAAAAGCAAATCCTTGGTAGTTTTGGCAATATTTAAATTCAAAAACAAAATCCAATGGTTTTCCATCTTCTTTGGATAATTCTTATATGGGGAGAAATCTAATAGCGCAATTGAATCTTGCAATGTGTTTCCTAAGTTCTTTTAAACTGTATATGAAGATTATGAAGAGGTTGCAGACAGTATGGAAGACTTTGAATCCTTAAATCTTGATTCTTTAGATGAATTCGTTTTGACGGAGGACGATGATATATCTGCTACATCCGTTTTGAAATCAAGTTACATCTACGAAAAACAAATAAACGATGAATCTGCTGATAAGCAATCATCATCGGTCATTTCGACCGAGCCAGCTCTTGGGCTGGAGAACTTATCTTCGGTTGCATGCAGAGTTATTGGACATGCACCTAGCAAATGCAAAACAACATCTACGCTGGTAGGTGTTGTTGGCCAACTATGCTCTACATCAGAATCTACGGTGTTGACTGTAGTTGCAAAAAATGAAACTTTTCGGGTTTCGATGCCAACACCACAGAATATTGAATCAGGTCATGAGTCAATGGACTCTTCAGGCACCGATAAACTGTGTGGTGACAACAAGAGTGAGACCTCTGAGAAATCTGGCTGCACGATGATTGGTTCAAGCCTAAACAATCTGAAAATACAAAATGACTTCATAAAAATGACGTCGGCAGAGAAGAGACACTTCAAGCAAGCGATCACAAGTGGTCACTCTTTGGAAAAGGCTCTAGAGATTGCTACAAGTAAGACCACGGCGAAAATGGCTTGCTCAGAAGAGTCCCCATCTGTCAAGAAGACCAAAACGTCACATTATATAGTATAGTCAACGTTAAGTCAGGTGGCCAGCATTATTCGGCTGGGAATTGTTCCGACCGATTTAATAAGGGCGCCATTCACTACAGAACAGTTGGTTCTAATCCTAGAGACCGTTATTGACATAATGATAGAGGTCAACGACAATAACGACAAACCAGTGTTTGAGGGCCTAGCACACAGAAACGGATGGTTACTGTTCCTATGCTCAAACGAGAATACTGCTAATTGGATGAGAAAACATATCGGCCTAATAAAAGGGAAATGTTGTTTGGAAATGACGATCCTTGAAGAATCAAAGGTTCCAAAAACGTATGTGGTCAGAGGCTACTTCCCACAGAGCACCAAGCTTACCAATGAAAAAATATTTGCGACCATTGGGGCGCAGTATGCAATGGCAGTGTAGAATTGGAAGGTGATCCAGAGGTCGACCAAAGATCGTGGTTATCGCGGTGGATGATGAATCACTATCTAAACTGTTACAGTGCAAGGGGAAGACAACCTATTGCTATGGACACGTGCGTCTCATATTAAAGAGCAACAAAGGCGCAGAGAAAGTCAGCGATAGCGCAAAAATACAAACAACGCCGACACTCGGGAGCAGTGCTGAAGGGCATGCTGGGAACACAAGGTCCAACGAAGGCCGTCAATCCATCGACTAGCAAAACCGTGCTAGATCGACAAAGACAAATCGCAGACGCAAAAACAACAACAAGAAAACACGATGCCGCAGTATGACAAGCATGAAAAAACAAAAGCCAAGCATACTGGGAACTTTCACCATGCTAAAGGAGCATCCGCCACCCTGTGCAAGATATTCGCTGACGAAGATCTATCCATGGCCCTAATACAAGAGTCATGGATAATTGGGGGCCACATCAAAGGTCTTACAAATAAGGGATGTAAGTTGGTTTATTATCACTGTGCGCGGCCCAGAGAGGCGATTAAGATTGATTTTAATACTATTTTCTCATTTCAGAATTCACTAGTCAAGATATCACCTGACTAAAATCCACATTCTTGATGAAACGGAGTGCCGGCTCTGTCTAGAAGAAGAGGAAACCACAGAACAGATACTGTGCAACTGCATTGCGTTGGCAAGAACTAGGATGACCATATTCCACCGTGACCAGCTGGCTCTGGTAAAATTAAAGAGTGCTCCTGTTATGGACATTTCAAATTCATCCATAGAGCGGAAAAGATAATGAAGGAACATGACTTTCAGCTACTTCCTTTCTTTAGAGAAGGAGCATCTAGGTAGAAAAGAACCTGATAACATTAATGGTGACGCTTTGACATCACCAAACGACGAAATGCTATGGCATTACGGATGAAACGCCGGTACTAAACCTATAGGGCATAGTAGATCGGACAATTGTGATCACATGGATCATTAATGACAAATGTTGTATGACACAAAAGATCTTTTAGGTCGCAGTGTCGGCCATGGGGCAAACTACTAAAACAAAATTATTATTATTATTATATCTACGAACAAGGATGTGGTCCGCCTATATATTTTAAAAACACCGCTGACAAGACAGCTGAACCAATCGCGCTATTATCTAATTTTTGTTTGATGGATGGGATTTTTCTTCAGTCTTATGAAGATATACTTTGTCGGTCCAATTTTTAAATCAGGAGATCGAAATAATGTAATGAGTCACAGAGCAATTGTGAAACAAGGAACTTTTGCTTCTTGCTCATATTGTCCAAAAAAAATTAATAAACCATGCAAAAGATTCAATTTTCATGGTTTTCAGCCTGGTAAATGTATTCAAACTTGACTTTGATTTCGAGAAATATTGTTGATAAATTGAACAACAAGAATCACTTAGATGTAGTCTATACAAACTTTGCAAAAGCATTTGTTAAGGTTGATAACAGCATTCTTCTTAGAAAATTGTAACAATTTGGCTTATCAGGCAATTTAATATAATTCTTTAATAGTTTCTAACCCAATAGAAAATCATTCGTTAGGATCGGTATTATTTTCTTTGACATTGCTATAGACGCCTTGTCTGGTATACCACAGAGGACACATAGTGGTCTTCTTTTATTTTTAATTTTCAAAAATGATTTACCTCATTGTCTTATATTTTCAAAATTTTTAATGTTCGCTGATGACATTAAAGTTAAAAGTTGAAATTCCTGTTATCACATTGACCGATGTTTATGGATTTTGCGAATCGAACAATTTGAAATTGAATATTACTATATATTAACAAACTCTAGTTTTTATAAATATAGACTGCAAAATTGTATATTGGGACGTAAGACAGAGATGAAAGAGTTGGGTGTCGTCTTTAGCTTCAAATTTAGTTTGAATTGTCATGGTCGCAAAGTCCTACATCATGCTTGGCCTAATTAAAAGAAATACTTTAAATTTCAAAGATCCAGTAACAATAAAGGCGCTTTATGTCTCGCTTGTTCGTAGCATCAAAGAACATTCAGGCCTGTTCTGAAACCCGAATCGATTCAGTTTGGGCGTTGAAACCGAACGGAGGTGTTCTGAAAACAGAATTTAAGATTTTACATGCGGTTTCGAAATGGGCAGCGGACTGCTGCCGGTTTTGTCATTTCGTTGTAAATTTAAAAAAATATAAAACTTTGTGCACAATATAAGTACAATATATAGAAATTTACTGAAGTTGCATTTTATTAATTAATTTTAATAAAGGGAAAACATAAGGTGCAACAGCAAAGTGATTGGAACTATTGAACAAACCTGCAGTAAAAAATAATGTAATTATATTTTTCCAGCACATACATTTATGGCATTTTCAATGGGTTGCTATAGTCCGGAAGAACCTTTCGCTTTACTTTTTCCTCCTTATTTTTATTGTGCTCTATTAAGAGTGCAATAATTGCCATCGAAGTCATGATTTCGTTTTGCGATTGCAAATTATTTATAAATAACTTCAGATTTATTTGATGGGTAAAAGCAAAAACTGCTGTGTGGAAATTATGTCCTACTCGATTTCCATTTCGGATCCACATGCCTATTCCGATAGATTTACAGAACACCAAGCGAAATCGAATTCGATTTCAACCCCGAAATCAAAAACTAAACGAATCGTTTTCCGAACAAATCTTATTGTTCTATTATTTGGAGCACTTCTTATGACGAACATTCAAATCGCATCGAAGGGGTCCAAAAGAATATAACAGGATATGAACTCAAAAATATGTATTGGCCGAAAGATTTGCCTTCTTTCGATAGTAAACGGAAGCTTTTAGGTCTTCAATCCTTGAACGATAGGATTCTTTTCAATTCCATTTTGTGTGTTTATCATGTAATCGCAGGTAACATTAAATGTATAAGTTGCACGCGCATCCGGTTGAATTGCATTTCTGCTGACATTTCTTCTACGGGAATATTTCGGTAAGCTACTGTGGGAGCGGACATATTTCACGCTGCCGCTGAAGGTGCCGTTGACTGAAGGAAGGTGTAGACTTAATAAATATTCTTTGTAGTTTTTAGTCTTAATGTCGTGGTGAACAAATAAAGTCCTAAAATTTTTATTAAATTGTTTTTTTTTATTTTTTATTTTATTAAAATTAAAATTATTTCTCAACGAATTTATTGACAAGTCAAGTTGCACACAGTAGTTGCAATGGTGTATGTGTGGTTATGCCACCGCAATAATTTTAAGAAGCCGAAGAAGAAAGGTAATGTACTATGATACCACTGAAATGTAATAGAAATTAGAGAGAGAGACCTAACGGAACAAATGAGGGGTAATAATGAGACAAAGTTCCTTAGAGTGTGGTGGAATGAGACAGTACATGGACAGAACTTGATCAGTCAGTTCACCACCTGCAGTTAGCGTAGTTGTCTGGACAGATCACAACAGCTGAAGGCCTAGGTTCGATTCCTGGGAGGGTTCATAGTTGGTGTGCTGTTGATTTCTAAGACATAATTAAAATGCTTGGGAAAAAATTGCCTTTAATTTCTGATGAGGACAGGTGGCGTGTCCGAAATAGCTATAAGATCCGCCAGAAATGTTTCTATAATTCTTCTTCTTCTTCTTCTTCTGAAAATTATTGCGGTGGCATAACCACACATACACCATTGCAACTACTGTGTGCAACTTGTCTTGTCAATAAATTCGTTGAGAAACAATCTTCATTTTCACTGAATTGACAACTTACTCTCATTAAAATTAAATATTAAAAAAAAAGTTTGAAAAAAGTCCAATTTAAAAAGTTTTTTAATTACAGAAAAAATTTTGCTAAATATCAATGGAATATTTAAAATGAAAAGAAAAAAAATCGAATTTGAAAAATACAAGTTAATATATTTTAATGAAAAGATAAAAAAATGTAAGAGTAAAGAAAGACAAAGAAGAAACAAATTTTTGCTAAAAATTAATAGAATATTTAAAATAAAATACAAGTATTCAAAAAATATACAAGTGAACAAGATAAACCGAGTAAAAAAGGAAAAAGCGCCATTCAATCACAATGTTCTATGTGCTGCTAATTCTGTGAATTTTAAATACGAATAATTTATTGTCATAAATCAAAAATAGAAAGAAAGGAATTACAATGAATTTTTTTATATATATTTCAATTCACTATCTTAATACCTTATTTTAATCTGACGAATGTGAATTTGATTCGTCCTCCAATGCTTAACATACCTCCACCTCCTATTTATAACTAATCTGCACCCGGATTCGGCCCAGAACTTAATTCACTGATTACTTCTATATTAACAAGTGTTTTTCAAAATGAGGATACTAACCTAGTGAATGCGGTTTTAAATCCGAACTCTGATCTAGGGTTTGGTGTCGATCAGAGTATGACACCGGAGTATAGTCACAACTTAGGTAAGTTAGACAAAATCACTGACATAGTCCGAAGCCTAAGATACTTCAGTGGCAACAAAGTAGAATTCAGTTGGTGGAAGAAGAGCGTGGACAGAATTTTGCAAATCTACGAACCTCTAATTGGTACTCCCAAATGATTTGGGATCCTAAATGTTAGAAGGAATAAGATAACAGGAAATACATATGCCGCACTGGAATCCTATAACAACCCACTCAACTTGGAAATCCATATCTTGATGCCTCGACATGCACTATGCCGACAAACGCGATATGAGCACACTAGAAGGAGAGATATTCCAAGGAGATTCCAAAATCCAGGAGTTTTACCGAGCAGTTTATAACCATCTCTCCCTTATACTAAAAGGATATCCTACATGAAAATGGGGCATGAGTTTCTCGATAACACAGGACTTCAGGGACAAGGCATTTGATATATTTAACAGGGGGTTAAAAGGAAATTTCATCAGCCTATTAGGAATTCGCGAGCCATCCGACTTACCTCAGGCTTTACATATCTAATTAAAGTTGGAAAATCAGAGGTAGCGTACCCATTAAGTAAACCGCGGTTTGGGAAAAATGTATGTGAGGCCCAAGTCCACCGCCGTTTCCAATCAAACGGCATGGCCCAAATCCACAGGGTTACCATATTAATCGACCATTCCATCCAAAGCTAGCGAATGTTTCACCACGACCACACAATAATAGAATAAATTAACCCACGAACATGAAGCCTTTCTACAATCAGACTCAACAACAGTATCCTTTTGGCAGCAGACCAATTAGACCCTTTCACCCAAAAATATCCTATAGACCTCCACCACCACGTCCCTTTGGTCCCAAGCCTCAGCCTAACGCCGTAAGCTACATGAACAGACCATGACCGGGTGATCAAACTACACGAAAAGTTACACCTGGAAAACAGGCTCCCTTTCGAGGATACCAAAGAAATTAACATATTAAAACAGATAATATGAACAATAGTAACCATAGTCAAGCTCCATCGCAGGAATACTATAAAAAGGAACTTAGTATTATCAGAGTACTCCGAATCAGAAGGACAACACGAAGATGATATGTGACACTACCCCGAAATGAACGATACTAAAGTTAGTCACCATAGCATTGTCAACCTTTTTAATCGCAAGGACCAAAATATAAAGTTTTTCCTACTACCACTTTTTGGCTCCACGGCTACATCAAGACTAGTTCCTGAATGTCGAACATCTTTAAATGAGCTCGGAAGTTATTCTCGGGTGCACCTAGTCTGGGTTGCCGGACATAGCGAAATCCCGGGAAACTGCGAGGCGGACGAGCTTGTCACGGCAGGCACGCTACTGCACGAAATCAGCCCTCCGTAAACATCGGCATTCTACTGGCAACAGCCAAGCTCGAAATAAAACGGAAATATCTAACTGACGCCTACAAATCCTGGGCTAATGAGGAATCCTGCCATACGGCTAGACTAACTTTGGAAAGAATGGACAAAAACAGAACCAATCAACTTCTTCGACTTGATCGCGTATCACAGTCGACAACTGAGTCGGTCCGGCTACTGCATAATGGGACAGCACGCAGAAAGACTGGTCCTACCCTCAAATGACTTTTGCCGAGGCTGTGGCTCCGAGGAGGAGGACGAGACGGTTTTCCACCTATAATGCCACTGCCCATCCTTGAGCAGAAGAAGAATTCGCACCTTTGGTGCCCCATTTCTCACAAGCATGACAGAGCTGTCATCCATTAATATTAGGGACATAGCCAGGTTCATCAAAATATCAGGATGGTTTCATGCAACATGACGGGGGAGTCGTGCCTTTCCTGGCGCTGTCCTTGCGCTGACTATCACCATCCCAAGTATGGGAACTTTTTAGTCAGTGCTTGAACGGCGCCACACCGTGGTATCACAATGGGCCATTATGTGTGCTCAAGTGTGCTTTTGGCAAACTGGGCGGCCACTCCTACCTACCTACCTACCTACTACCAACTGTAAAATCTTTCCACGCCATTCTCGACAATGACAGTTTGAAGAACTTGGATGCAATCGTCCACACTAAAGACAATTACGTGACTATACAGAATAAATTGGAAGTAGCAATCAAACAACACTCAACGCAATCAGTGAACGCATTAGGAATAAAAACCGATCATATTACCAACGAGCAAAAAAAAAATGTGAAGGCTCATTAGTTCAGGAGTATCCGAACTACCCATATGAAAGTTTGACGTACACTTCCCGAGTTATGGAGATCAACATGCTCGCTTGTCTACACCAAATCATACCCATATCAGCTTTCTCTGAAAAAGGAGGTTGATAAGCAAATTCAAACACTTCTTTCCGACGGAATAATTAAACGCTCCAACTGTCCGTATAATTCTCCTGAGTGGATTGTTTCCCAGAAAAACAGCTCCGAAGCAAACCCACAATTTAGGATGGTGATAGACTATAAGAAGCTAGACAGTATCAAGAAAGCGGACCGTTATCCAATCCCCGATATAAACGATGTGCCGGCATAATAGGGAGAAAAGAGTGGTTTCCAACAAATACCTTTAAAATTGTCGCACCATAGATATTCAACGAGCTCTTGATAATATATTAAGAGAATATATCGGGATATGCTGCTACGTCTACATAGACAATATCGTTATAATCAGCAAGAGCTGCCACTTTAAACATTCACAGGATATACTCAGGATGCCAACATGAAAGTGCAATTAGATAAATGTAATTTTTTAAAGGACGAGGTAGAATTCTTGGTTTTCACGATATCTGCAGAAGGAATAAAAACGAGCAAAAGCAAAGTCGAGGCCATTTTAAATTTCCCAATGACACAAACACTCAAGGATCCCTGATCGTTCCTCGGTATGACTGGGTATTACCGGCGTTTTGTCAAAGACTATGCAAAACTAGCTAATCCTCTCAAAGCCCTTTTAAGGGGGGCATAATGAACATATGCCCAAAATGTAGTCCAGCAGAAAAAATATATTTTTAGACGGAAGCGCACTGGAATCTTTCAATAAATTGAAAAATTGTTTAGGTTCGGAAGACCCGCTATTGTTGTATACAAATTTCAGCAAGCTTGCAACCGACGCCTCGAACTATGCCATCGGAGTGGTTCTGCAAAATGATGGGCCTATAACCTTCATTTCGAAGACGTTAAGTAAAACAGAATAGACCTATGACTCAAACGAGAAAGAGATGCTTGCGATTATATGGTCTCTGAACACACTGCGAAACTATATATATATGGCACTGCTCAAATGAAGGTTTTTACGGACCATGAACCGCTAACGTATGCTCAGCAATAAGAACACCAATAGCAAGATGAAGCGGTGGTAAGCAACCTTGGAGGAATACAACTGTGAACTGTTTTATAAGCCAGGAAAAATGAATAGGGTAGCAGATGCACTTTCCAGGCCTCCTCAAGAATTATTTATATATTCCACAAATTCAACACAACATAGCGCAGAGAGCTCTCCTTATAATTTGATTCCGAGTATGGAAATGCCAATAAATGCTTATAAAAATCAGCTTTTTTTAAAACAGGTACTCCTCCGAATTACCAATTCAAAATAATTTTCCCAATCTATCATAGACATAAATTTACAGAACCTAAGTATGAACAGCAAGATATTGTAACGATGCTGAAGAAATATTTAAATCAATTCGTCATTAACAGTATAAAAGCCGAATAACCTGTTATGGGCATCATGCAAAACGTATATCCCTTACATTTTTGTAGCCACCGAATTAGATTCACATGAATCCAAGTCGAGGATATTACTGACGAACAGCATCAGGAAACGCTTATAGTAACAACAACACTGTTGCATTCTAAACGAAGTCAACAACCGCTGCAATGCACGCCCTTGACTACGTCCAACGACAGCGCAAATCGCTCACAACGAATTTTCACGTGCATCAGCACTTTATGCACATTAATTGTAGTATTTTTGCATTACCTTTATATTACTTGTTTATGTTTTATTTTATATGTAAAATATCTATTTAAGCAATATTGGCTCAATTGTAATAGTATAAATGAAGTGAAATTATTAAATATGTATCAGCATCCGAACAAACCCGAACTGCAAACTCCACCAATTCCCCTTTACTCCGGACAAATAATACATATAGATATTTTCCCGACAGAAAGACAAATAGTATCAAAGGCCTTGGACAAATTCTCGAAATACGTTCAAACCGAAATTATTAAATCAAGAGCAATAGAATACATTAAGCAGCCGTTAAGAGAGAAATATTGATATCGTTCGGTATACCTGAAACTATTGTAATTAGAAACGAAACGTCGTTGAACTCGGTATCAATATGCTACATGGTAGAAGATCAGCGGAGGGATAAACTATTTAAAACCTCGCCATACACCAATACAGTGAACGGACAGATGAATCGTTTCCATTTAACGCTCACAGAAAATATCCATTGCCTTCAATCCGATGATTCACAAGACACCTTTTCAGAGTTAATAGATAAAGCTGTTATCGAATATAATAATCACTCAATATATTCTACAACAGGGAAGAAGCCGGCTGGAGTATTTTTTGGTAGGATCGTTAGTACTCATCCGAACCAATGCAAAAAATTAAGAATAGAAAACTTCCTGTATATGTAGTGCAGGTAGGTTGAGTATCACTTCTAACGCTTCGGTTGGGGTAGTCCTTTAAGCACCTTCTGGTCACTTTTGATATAGGGAACTTTCGGGTCTAAAATTAAAATTAGCCTACCTATCCTCTTATTGATGCCATCGGAATACAAATTTTCAGAAATATACATGGGGTCCATAATAGTGTGTGTGCAGAAAATGGAGATCATAATACTACTGACACGCCCACAATTAACCAAAAAAAAATTACTAGGCTCCTATTAAATGTTTATGAACGAAATTTCACACGAAGGTTGCGGGTACTAACATTAAACACCACACAAAAAATGGGCGAGTTATTTTTACAGCCACGCCCAGTATTGACATATTATTATAACTTAAGACCAATACAATATTTTTGGACGAAATTCGGAGTCGATCAGATGAAGAATACGCCTACCTCCGATATAAGGAACTTTGGGGCCCCACATAAAATCAATTACCCTGTCTATGCTTCTTGTGATGATATATGAATGCAAAGTGGTAGATGTATTCATTGGGTCTGTACTAGCATGCATTCTAAATATGGGCAGATTATTACCATTGCCACGCTCAAAATTAAACAAAAATCATTACTAGGTTCCTATAGAAGATTCACACACGAAATTTCATAGGAAGGTTGCGAGTACTGACATGAAACCCGACACAAAATATGGGTCAGTTATATTTAGAGCCACGCACACTATTGGCATAATAACTATTATAACTTACGACCTATACAAAATTTTGGACTAAATTTTATATTAGTAGTTATATTGACACAACAAAGCCATGCGCAAGAAATGGAGTCGATATAATCAATGCAAGGTACCCGACCGAAACTTACAGTAGATATGCTTCTAATAATGATTTTTGAAGAAAACATCCCCATTGTTGAACTCACATGCACATGGTAAAGGGTATTTCGAAGTCGGTCTAACCCGACTTCAGACTTCTTTACTCGTTTTAGTTTATAATATTTTATTTTTCAAATATCAAAGCACCGCACAACGAACGCTCTTTCATACGTGTCACTCCGAGTCTATCTTCCTTTTTTTTTGTATCAGGCTTATATATCTTTTTATTCCAGTTAGTAAACTGTAGTTCTTCCAATGCGAACGGCAACTTGCTAGAGGTAAAAAAAAATTTTTTACAATATCATCATGCAGATCATGCCACTTTTTCCCCTCCTTCTTTTAGCACCCATACATCCCATTCTCTCTGTGCACTACTCCGACCATAAAAAACGCTGGTTTTTATCCCTACTAAAATAAAAAAAATTTTTTCTTGAACTTCCAATTTGAAGGCATTTGGACCTTCACACCTCTTTAAAAAACCAGAAGTTTGGAGAAAGACGGAATAAGACCCGTGTTGATGCTCACCCTGGCTGGGGACCCAGAGTAAGAACTAGCCTAGTCTCGAACTTAATTACACTTAAGGGGAAATGTAGGTGGGTAGAGTAAGCGATTGCTGAAGTCTACCTCCAGGTCTTGGAGGAAACCCCTGGACCCCCTCCTTTCTGTCACGATGCTGGCTGGTTTCATCACCGGTGATGACAGCAAGTTAGTTATGCTCTATAGGACAGCGCTAAGCAATGTAGGTGAGATTTGACCGGGAGCCAGGCTCAGCAGACCTACAGCTCAGGTTTCGATTCCGGCTAAGCCGTTAAAGATAGAGGACCTTCCAACCCATAACTGGAGGGTGGGAAACTAGGGGAGCCAGTAAAGAGTGGGAGAGAGGTGTTGTTGTTCCTCAACACCGAATTCCTTGCCCTATTTGAGAGAAAAAGGGGATAGTCAGGTTTGGGTTCATTGACGCAATGATTCGGATCTACCCCAGCGACGGACAAGCTTTGTAACCTGAGGAGACAGAGTGAGCGGCGGAGTTGAGGAAGGGGTCCCCAGCAGCCAGAGGTCGACTGACTCAGATCGGCTGACTAGGGTCGGAAAGTTCTTTGAGGAAGACGGTCTTTTCCTTGACTGTTCTGAAGGAGAGGAGAATGGTGACGTTACGATGGTGGAGGTTAGAAGGACGGATTCTCATGAAGCTGCTCCAAATAAACCTGCATCTTTCTGATCTCGCTTTCGCGAATTTTCTGGTCCTCTTGGGTTCCGATGGATTCGACATGGCCCTCATCTAAGAGCCGTGGATTTTCGGCAACAACATCTGCGATTTGAAAATGAGCAGATGAGAACTCCCTCAGCAAAGCTAAGGTGGTGGCAAGCATTGTGCTGCAATATATCAGCTTCTTGGTACCCTCTGCCTATATGTCCAATGACAAGCACGCCACACCGGTGAGGTTCGGGCACTGGTAATGGCAGCAGCTTCAATTAATAGGAACTTGGTTCTCTCCAGCAACCATAAATGTCCTCAACACACTATGCGGAAGTGCCGACACAACTGCAAGATGTGCGTCAATCTTAGACTTTATCATAGAAAATAAGTTTAGTGGCTTTAATTTAGGCTCAGAGCCAACATTCATTAAAAAAACAAAGAGGAAGTTTTGGACATTACCATTACTTTCGATCAGTTCGCGAACAACTTAAAAGGATGGAGAGTTTCGAACGAAAATTCCTACTCTGACCATCGCTATATAAAATGCGAATTGAATTTCTCAGAATCCAGTTACGGCGCATAGGAATATACGGAGGATGGCGTGGAAAAAGTATAGTAAGAACTTCAGAGCCTCACTGCCAAGGAATCCCCCGCCTCACTCCACAGACTGTGTGTAGTAAGACGGGCTGAGAGACCATGTAACGAGGGCCTGAACTGTTCACTGATCGTCGGGTACCCGGTTGTGAAGCGGAGAGGCCAGAATAAACCGCCTTGGTGATCGACAGATCTAGGCTTTCTTCGGAAGTCTAATACGTCTAGATCCCAATGCATTTCGTGTTCCTTAAAGTAGCTCCCAAACAACCACACTTAACATTAATTTTATTAAACCACTTTTTCGCTATTTAAGCTCTGTATATATATTGTTTGCTCAGTGGTTGATATAAAATATATGTGTGTACTTTCTTTTGTAATATATATACAAACCGAACCATACAACTGAAAAAAAGAACATATGAAATTGTTACTACCTAAAACTAAAAATAGAATTGAAATAGTAGAAAATAAAAAATATACGAGTATATATAAAACAAAAAGAAACAAAACTAACATGAATAAAATATTAGAACAGGGAATTTAAACAAGAGCGAAATTTTTTTGCGACTTGTAAGCCATTATAATATTTATTTTGTAGTTAACTGTGAGGTTACTGGTGTCAATAGTAGGCTACAGGAACACCGCCGGCACTATAATGCAAACGTGTCTGCACCAGAATTGTGTCTCTCCTTAGAATTGTCAAAATAAAAAAATGGGAGAATTCTCCAAATCATTTGATAGAAAAGGGCTAGGATATATTGTTAAAAATAATACCCATCAATACTATATTAACGAAAAACTCTTCAAGGTTGCGTATGGAGTGCTACAAAAAATCGATTTAGCAGTGTTGCTGAAACGGTAGAGCAAAATACTCTGAATATAATTTTAATGCTTAAAGATGATTTGATTGAAATCACACGCGCTTGTCAATACCAAAAAACGGTATCGCGAACACAAATCTCCTAGACAAACAGGAAGTCAGCGGAATAACAGCCGAGGTAGAAACTATTCAGTACGAGAATGTCATAGAAGCTGTCAAATAAACCGAACCTTCCGTATACACGAATGGAAGAATATCGCACTTTGATAACACGAGTGTGAATTAAAGATGGAACAGAAGGACCTTGCTATCGACAAGCTGCTAGATTGATATTCAATCATAAGGAGACATATAATCTAGCCGAAGATTGCATTTCGATTGGAAACTCAACAAGTTGTGAAACCAGTTCACTTGTGACAATACCTGAAAGCAAATGTGTATCTAATCCCCTTAAGGAACTAGATACGAAGAGATCTTCGAGCTTATCACCTAAAATACAATTTAGCTTACGAATTTTCGGGGATAATTAAATCTAATAACTCATCCAGTTTTCTGGATGGCACTTGTATTTTACAGATTGATAGCGAGACGATCCAACAGCCAAACTGGACGTTTTCGAGCAATACTACCACGGGCTTGCAGTCTTTCCCGTCAATACTGCAAAAATTTCCAACCAAAGTCCGATATATTAATAGCTTCAGCATGAAAAATATCAAATACCTTAAGCGTTAATCACAGTTTCTTTCTTCTCTGTGGCCGGACTCCTGTGGCATAGGAACACATTGAAAAAATGACCATTTTCCCGATTCAGATGCTGGCACTGCCAATATAAACTCATCCCAAGTGCCCAATAACAAGAGTACCACATTTCAAGCCTCCTCCCTGTCCATGAACCTACGGGGCACAAATGCTTGAGGATGGATGAGTTATCACGGAGCATGTTGAACCTCGGAGAAATGTGTCGCTCACCAAGCAACTTACCTTATATAATCATAATTGGATATATTAATTAGAGTCATTGCGTATGTTGCAATTTTGCATAAGTTGCGCTTAGAGTTAAATGTTCTATTCATGTAAATAAAAGATGGTTATTGAATAAACTCTGTACAGTCAAACTGGGCATATTGAACGGAGCCCGTGGAAGTAGCTGCGAATAAATAATTATAACGTTTATTATATTCGGTGATTTGTTTTTAACATGAATTTATATTGATATCCATTCAATCGGATATAAAATAATTATCTTTTTCATCCACAATTGGATGCTGTGTTAACTTTTCTAATAACAACCACAAAACCGAAATAAACTTGTTTATACCACTTACATAAACGTATTTGTTTATTTAATCGGAGTATTTTGTACACGCTTTTGTTACCATATATCCACACTTCATGATCGCGTCATTGTTAATCACCCGCTACCACTTAACTACCACAAAATGATTTAGCATTTTTTCTCCTTTCAATTGCACTCATACGCACACCAAACACCGCCTTTTAACTGATTGTACTTATTATTGTTAAAGTAGAAAAGTTCTTAAAACTTCACACTTGGACATATCTCAAAATGTTGGTTTAGTGTTTTTCGCCGACTCACGATACACATTATAGTATTCGAGGCGAGAGAAAAATATTTCAACCAATTTTAAATGGTCCAACAGAAACAGACGCATAGCAGATCAAAGCTGCGACTGGCACTTGGCGCTTTTATTTCTATATTCAACCATTTAGGCAACCTGTCCGAGTTCGTAATCTTATGTTAAGTGTTAAGCTGGAGAAGAAGATGTTGATATTTGTATGGATTGCGTTATAAATTATGTTACACAATAGTAATCGGCTGGCAACATTGAAAAATTGAAATATGTTGAGACAGAAGAAATACTTGTTTATATGAGAAAAAAGCAAAACCAGTCACAAACACAACAGTCGCAATTAGAACAATAACAAAAAGTGTAAAATAAAACATCAAAATTATAATCTTGATCTGAAAAACGTCAGTCTAGCGGACAGCTTGATTAGATTTTTGACATAATAAATAGTTCCTAGCTGTATTCATACAAGCGCACATAATTGTATGTGCGCCCGATTGCACCGACAGCAGGTTTCAGTGGATTGGTTATGATATGAATTGGTTACCATATGGTTTCTTATGTTAATTTTTCTAGAAAATAGATATTTTATTGATGAAAATCGCCATGTGTAGCTGCGAATTGGAGGATGTACATCCATGTACATTTAAATAGATACGAGTATATCCTATCAAAAGTTTAATAATTCCCATAATATTGAACAAAATGTTATGGTATGTTTATTGCATTTGCTGACAAAGATAAAATGATCCGCTCACAAAATATAACAACCACTTATTCAAATAAGAAAACAAACCAGAAATGATAGGAGTAGAGCATTTAAAAGTTATCTTTTTCTCGTTTTTTCTAAACAAATTTATCTGTACTTCCTCTCCGAATTTGATGGATATTTCAGATATTGTACAATTTACTTTATTGCATTCATGCTTTAAAGGGTTTATAACATACAAGCAGAGACACATATACGAAGCCACCTGAAATCATATCAAACCCTGGCCAAGCAGACACATTTTGCTGCTTGTTTTAACAATAATGCCAGAAATGACAATGTGAAGTTAGATTATGCTTTTATTTTGTATGCCGCCTAATAGCATAATATAGTGCCATTGTATGTACCAAGTTTATTCAACAAGAGACAAACGACGATAGCCTGGAAATTATAAAAGATATTTATTAAATTGTTTTCTACATTGAAGTATATATTAAGAGCTACGTTGCAATTATTCAGTACACTGTGCAATCGGCTTTATTGTCGACAATAGCTGCGCATCTTTTTGGTATACTTTCACCTAGTTTTTCAGCATACTCCATGGAAAGGGAAAGTCATATTTATTTTATTGTTCGACTGAGCTACTGTAAATTGTATTCAGGCTTGTTTTCATAATAGGCTACACATTTTCTACAGGGGTGGCATCTGTAAATTTATAGAGGCAATCCATTGTGATGACGCCATTTTGATATTTTCACTCACAACAGAGATGACTCCGATGCTTTGGGCATTGTCTTCTTGTAGAACCCAATTTACTTATTGGGAAAAAACATCTTCTTAGCTGATTTCAGAAGGCTACACTTGTATAAATTTACCATGAATTTTGCATTGAAATTTTGCGTGAAGAGGAGCAAAGTCCCAAAACCACAATCTGAGAAACATCCCCTGATATTAATTTCTACAGGGTACTTAACGGTGCGTTCTACAAATTATGTATTCCTGGCTAACCAGGTATGCCTCAGCGGATTACATGCCCAAAAAGTCGATTCATAAGTAAACATTTATTGTTTTCACTTGCCCAGATTCTTTGGTTTTTTGTGGTCTACCGTTAGCAATAGTGTTCAGGTTGTAGGGGAAATTTTACCTTTGGCTTGTGTAAGCGCTGCCTGATTGTGTTCATACCAATGATAATTCCTTTTTTGAAAAGTAGATACTTAGCTTCTCGCAGCCGCAGAGCGGGATTCTCACCGAAAAGCTTCAACATCACTTTTTGCTGCCGTCTGGACATTGCTCTCGATTTTCTGCTATCCTGAAGGTCATCTACGTTTTTTCCGTCATCGTGCTGCTTCACAAAGTATTCCGACTTCTGAATTGTTTTAGATGAGGCTGCTTACGACGTATAAAAACGACCTCATACGTCTTCGATTATAAGGAACACAATTCGTGTAAGTTCCTCTCTAAATGAAGAACAAAGCAATGCTAAGCAATATTGGCGTCACAATCAAATACGATATATTAGGAATATGCGACATTCCCCTGTTTAGTACAACAAAGTGCATCCACCATTTTTAATTTTGATATTGTGTGGATCCCATTTGTATTTGGATATTAATTGCGTTTTCACTTTGTTTCTTATATTCTTCATCCTTTTGCGATCATCCGTTCTTCTTTATACTGATTTCATATAAAATTAAAGCGTAAAGAATTTTATGTGTACACGCATATATAAAGTTCATATGTATTTACATTTGGGAGCGTTTATTTGGCTGAATTCTTTTTTGTCGTAAATGAATATAAGCTGTAATAGCTGTACATAGCTGTAATTTTCTGGACCTAGCTGTCTTTTGTCACGGTAGCACCAAGGTGATACTTGAGTGTGAACGGCTCCATTCTAAGGTTGCAGCTGCCCCGTCCTGTTAAAACCTTGGCAGGCCTCAGAGTACGTTCGACGTCTATTACCGTTAAGTCGGTAGTGTGTGTTCGATTGATAAGAACTCCCGATTAGCACTCTCAACTGTCAGAATACGACAAGGGCAAGCTTGAGTGGGCAAAAGCACATGCTGATGTGCGTGTCCCCTCCTCCATTGCACAAGCAGCAGGTAACTCCAAGAGGCAGAGATCAGCCGATCGCCCGGGCCAATCCACCCAAAGCATCCCTAAGCTGGTAAGGCTGGCTACCCCCAAGCCTAAGCTCTCGAAACCGCTTAGTGAGATTGTGAAAGTGAGCCTCACATGGGCTGTGGTCGACTCTGCCAATGCCGATGGGACCATTACTCCTGCCCATTGGAGACAGGTCGCAATGGCACTGTTACCAATTTTCGTTGAGGTTATGTCCCTCAACCATGGTCCTGCACCCAGCTGCCGTCACGCAGGGTGGTATCAAGGACATATTAAGATCATATCTTGCTCGGACCAACGCTCGGCGGATCTATATAAGATAGCGATCAATAGGGTAGGTGAGATCTGGCCGGGTGCAAAGCTCAATGCGGTACCCTTGGACCAGGTTCCCCAACGCCCTCGCTCCAAAACATGGATTCTTCTGAGCCTGAGGCAATCTTTTCCCACTGATGGCTGGAAGGTCGCGAAAATTGGTGACCCCTAAGGCACTTTGCGTCATTTTGAACGAGCAATCCCTTGCTCCCATCAACTCCCGCAAGGGGGTGATTAACTATAGCTTTGGAGCCATCACATCTACAAGTGCGATGCCCAAGCCCCCCAACAGTCTCCCCCAGCTGGTGTTGTCCCACAAGCCACTGCCAATGAGCCTAGATGCTCGGGCCCGGCCCTCATTCCATTGCCGGGTAGTGACAACGAGAGCATGTGCTCCGAAACTACCAGAAGCAGCCGCTTCTCCACTTCCGAACTGGTCGGAGAATTCTTCCACCACATGGACACGGATGTGGCTGGTGGATCTATCTCTCCAAGGTCCGAAGAGGAAGAGTTGAACACCACCATAATCAATCTTCCAGACAATGCTGAAGGTACTACAAATTAACCTTCAGCATTCGAAAACTGCCTCGGCAGCCCTGCTTCTCCGCCTCTCGGATATATGGGAGGAGCTCATTCTCGTCCAAGAACTTTGGGTCGAAAATGACCAGGTTTCTGGACTCAATGCATACGGATATCGTATGGTATATATCGAGGATCAAGGTAAACCAAGATTCTGCATTCTAGTAAAAAACAGCGTTAACGCTCTTTTACTCCCTAGATTCAGTGACAAAGACAATGTTGTCATGGTAATTGAAATGGGTCCACGGACCTTCTGGATCTCCTCTAACTACATGGCTCATGACTATGGCGACTCTCCACCACCAGACATACTAAAGCAAATGGTTGCTGTAGCCCACCAGAAACAGATTCCGGTAATTATTGGCGCCGATACCAATGCCCATCACGAAATATGGGGCAGCTCCGGCACAAATGATCGAAGTGAGTGTCTTTTCGACTTTATCATTTCAAATAACTTAGGCATTGCTAACGGGGGAAATGACCCGACCTTCCTTACATCCGTCAGGAAGGAAGTGCTTGACATCACCCTCGTCAGCGATAACTACTCCAACATGATAAGCAGTTGGTTCGCCTCACAGGAATGCTCCTTTTCGGACCACTGCTATATCACCTTTGACATTGACTCGGAGGAGACTACTGGCAATACAGGATCTCTTAAACCAGTCAATAGAAAAAACACGAACTGGCCTCTTTTCCGGCTCAAACTGGGGTCATGCTTAGCAACGACTACCCCTATTATCCACAAGTGTCCCGACATTGATCGGGCGGTCGACGATTTGACCACAGCTTTTAAAAAAGCCACTCATATTTCTTGCATCACTCCCGAACCACGGGGCAAACCTAAACTTCCGTGGTGGAACTCGGAAATTGCAAGTCTTCGCAAAACTTGTAGAATGCTTTTCAACAAAGCTAAAGTTACAGCTGATTGGGCCCCTTTCAAAAATAAACAAAAAGAGTTGAAATACGCCATTAAGCGAGGGAAACGAGCGTCATGGAGGGAATTTTGCGAAAGCATTGAATCGACGTCCGAGGCTAGCCGTCTTCGTAAAATTCTCCACTCCTCTAACAAAGCCCTTGAATGTATCCAAAAACCAGATGGCAGTGGACTCACTCAAGCGCCGAAACCCTTGATATCCTGCTAGACACCCACTTCCCAGGGAGTTTAGCCTCAGCGGATCAAGTACTCTACCAGGTGGAGCAGGTTTCCCATGATAGCCTCCCCACATTCCAAGTGAGAAAAAGTCACCTTGAGTGATCCATTCAAACCTTTAAGCCATACAAGTCCCCCGGGCCGGACGGCATCATTCCTGCCGATATCCAAAATGGGGAAGAGATTATCCTTCCATGGCTGCTACAAATATATAATGCAAGCCTCAGATTGCAATATATTCCCTTACGCTGGCGCACGGCTCGGGTTGTCTTCATCCCGAAAGTGGGGGAGGCCTCACACACCAAACCTAAGGATTACAGACCCATAAGTCTGACATCCTTTCTTCTTAAGGTTCTAGAAAGAATTCTTGACCTACATATCAGGACATCGATCCACCCTTCTCTTCTCTCTGTATCTCAACACGCCTACTCAAAAGGTAAATCGGTTGAAACAACACTTCACTCTCTCATTTCTCAAGTTGACAAATCCTTGGCGTTCAAGGAAGTCACACTTGACATACTCGTATGTCGGTCTATCCCGATTTGAACAGAGAATTCGACCTCACTATTCCAAGTCGAAGCGACTGGACCTCAGAAAACCTAATCGTCGGTGAAACAGTCGAAATCTACACCGACGGTTCCAAGCTTGGAGGTAGATTCGGCAGCGGTATCTATTCCGACAAGCTGGACTTAAAAATCTCCCTACGTCTCCCAGACCATTGTAGCGTTTTTCAAGCTGAGGTCATGGCCATTTACCACGCAGCCAAATGGATGCTGAGTAGTGATATCGGCGCAGTTGACGTATCTATCTTCCCAGACAGCCAGGCCGCCATTAAATCTCTTTTTGGCTCCACGGCCACATCAAGACTAGTTCATGACTGTCGAACATCTTTAAATGAGCTCGCAAGTTACTCTCGGGTGCACCTAGTCTGGGTTCCCGGACATAGCGAAATCCCGGGAAACTGCGAGGCGGACGAGCTTGCCAAAGCAGGCACGCATATGCACGACATTCACCACTCCGTAAACATCGGCATTCCACTGGCAACAGCCAAGCTCGAAATCAAACGGAAATATCTGGCTGACGCCTACAAATCCTGGGCTAATGCGGAATCCTGCCATACGGCTAGACTAACTTTGGCAAGAATGGACAAAAACCAACTTCTTCGACTTGATCGAGTATCAATGTCGACAACTGTGTCGGTTTTGACCGGCAACTGCATAATAGGACAGCACGCAGAAAGACTGGGCCTACCCTCAAATGACTTTTGCCGAGGCTGTGGCTCCGAGGAGGAGGACGAGACGGTTTTCCACCTATAATGCCACTGCCCATCCATGAGCAGAAGAAGAATTCGCACCTTTGGTGCCCCATTTCTTACAAGCCTGACAGCTGTATTAACGGATATTAGGGACATAGCAAGCTTCATCACAGTGTCAGGGTGTTTTATGCAAAATGACGGGGGAGTCGTGCCATTCCTGGCACTGTCCCTGCGCTGACTATCACCATCCCAAGTAAGGGAATTTTTTAGTCAATGCTTAAACGGCGCCACACCGTGGTATCACCATGGGCCATTACGTGTGCTCAAGTGTGCAGTTGTATCATTGGTGAACGAAAATAAGTTAATTTACATATATTTTACGTTAATTATAAATTTTGCTTGTATGTCCGTAAGTATATTAAAAGTTAAAATATTGTACAGTTCCCACAATTTATTGGTGGACCAGTTTAAGATAACTTTATCCATCCAAATGTACTTTGACGTTGTAATTTTTTCCCATACTAAAAAATTTATTTTAAATATGAAAACTATTAAATGCCTTTTTTCATTTTGCGTATTTATATGCAAATTTGGCCTTCCTACAATCAAATTGTTAATTTTATGTGGAATACTAAAAGATGACTTAAAACCATATGAAATTTATTGACCCACATTCATAGTCATGTAGAAAACCTGTTTTAATTGTCTTCTTTTCAAAATACACATCCACAAACTGTATCGTTGCTTATAAAAAGTTTGTATGTGTGTTTCAAGAATAGAAATTTCAAAGAGGTTACATATTTATATACATATATATGTATTTAAGAAACCCAAAAACAAATTCGGGCTACCAAGCAATAAGTGTGTACAGTGTACACTAGGGTGGTTTTAAAAAATCGATGTCGGATTTTTTTTGGGAGTACCCCCCTAAAATGTTTCATTTTGTTAGATTTTAAGATTGCCAAAGTTTGAGCACAATAGGAAGATGTTAACCCGTGCCACTGGGGCCTCAAAGTTTTGAAAATCTCGATTTTTTGGCAGTTTGGCGACTTCGGCGACCCATATCTCTGGAACGGCTAAAGCTATTTGCCCGTGTCATACATCAAATTAAAGGCCATACTGTTTTTAACATTTTATATTCTACACAATAAATACGCAACTAGTACTGAAACCGAAAAAATAGAGCCAATGTCCCTAAAAACGTGACTAGGTACCCCTGAGAGCGAAGCTGCGTTATTTGTATTATTATTGCTTATTATGGACAAATACTTGAACTTTGGAATCCCATTTCATTTAAATATGTTTGCTATGGTCTACCGTTAATTTTAGACCCGCAACAATGTTTTTTTCTTTATGTCAGGTATGTATCT
Source organism: Clusia tigrina (assembly GCA_920105625.2). Classification (NCBI taxonomy): domain Eukaryota; kingdom Metazoa; phylum Arthropoda; class Insecta; order Diptera; family Clusiidae; genus Clusia; species Clusia tigrina. Next base: position 162,714,144 of record OV050032.1, read on the forward strand.
ATTTTTTCCTCATACTGTATCACTGGCGACCCCAAGCAGGTAAAACCAAACTAGTTTAAAAATGTATTAGGTTACCCTACTACCTATTGTTATATTTTAAGTAGAAGTCCAGGGGTTCAGAGTTTGTTATTAAAAAAAGAAAAGGATAGCTAGGTGGTTCTTGCTTTTATTATTTTCTTTCTTGGTCAGTTGAAAAGTATTCGCTGAACAGTGAAAGTCGTATTTTGTTCTACGTTCGTGTGATCGAGTTTAAAAAAACCCACTAAATATTAACTACAAAAGACATTTTTATACTTACTCTTTGTTTTAGTTAGTGTCATTCTGTGATATTTATTCTTTCTTCTAGTGAACATTTACATTTACAGCTCATCAGATAACTGGATGTAAGCTGCCCTCCAATCGACAAGTTTTAGCTAATATGTTCTACAATTTGCGTACTGTGAAGTTAAATGTGAGAGACTCTGCCACAACTACTGTTGACGAGGTTTTCGTTTTTTGGACAAAAGCGAGAAATCCTACAAAACAAAAAAAAAATGTCATAGTAAAGCTGGAAAAACTGTACGATGATTGGAGAAAAATGCAAAAGTGCAAGGATAGAAAAACGGATAGTGGAAGAAATGCTGTAAAAGAAATTACCCTTAAGTTGGATGATCTCTTTTATATTTTGCTCACCAAGATGCCCTGACGATGATGACTTCAGAAGAAGACAAGGAGTTTCAGTTGAAACAAAGACAGAAAGGAAGACCAGGCTCCATGCTCGGAGTTGACCTGAAGTTGGCTCAAGCTGAAGAAAGACTACTACAGAAACAACGGAAGGTCTTGGACAAACAACTTGAAGCGGGAAATGTGGGTAAGATCTCCTGGAGCAGATGTTCGGTCGAGAGCTCCTGTACCTAGCGTGCCGACACCACGTTTTAGAAGTCTTGTTGAGAGGGGTTTTTGACTGCAAGTTTGGAAGCACATCGGGACCTCAACCAGACATATTCAAGAGATTCAAAAAGATTCGTCGGCGATTGATAAATCCAAGTTCGATGTAGGAGAGAATGTTTTGAAACTACTGCCCAAAGAAGAAGTAGAAAATATCAAAGAAGAACTGCAAAGAAAACTAATGGAATGCCAGCCAAGAGACGACTACAAAGAGCTGTTACAGTTGGCATTGATATATCTTGGCCATCTTGATGGAAAAGATGTGCGCTTCAGGTCTCCAGGTCCAGTACACCATGCCCGGTGGATGGCAAAAGCTATTTACTGTCTGAAAATACAACTCTTCCGTCACCAGAAAGAGCCAAATGCGACAAAGATCTTAACAAATCAAGCAGAAGAAAATGAGAAGTGCTCCAGAAATATGCTACCCAAACTAAAAAAAGAACAACTGCCGAAATTCCTAGAAAAAGGTCTCCCAGCCCTAATTTCAAGTGAGACTTACCTGTTGTTCAAGAGATTAAACATTAACACCGAATTTCTGGAAAAAGATCCTGCCACTTGGCCGCAGAGCATCAACTACCAGGAGGGGCAAAGGATGGTAAATAAATTGAAAGTTGTGAACGACATGGCAGAGGGAGGAGTCAAGCTCATCACAGATTACAACCAATTACTTACAAAGGACGAGCAACAAAAACAATACGTTCTCAAAGTAGTCAGCAGATGCCGTCAGCTGTATCCAGATAGCTCCAAAACCACATTATGTCAGTCCCTTGAATAAATTTAAATAAGAATAAAATGAAAAAGACATTTATTATACTTGATTTTTTAAATACATAATTGTTTTCATTCCAAAAATTGATAATATAGGAAGGAAAATGGGTTTTTTCACAATAGGTTCCATCTGCGCTCTAAGGGGTACCTAGTCACGTATTTAGGGACTTTGGCTCTATTTTTTCGGTTTCAGTACTAGTTGCGTATTTATTGCGTAGAATATAAAATGTTAAAAATAGTTTCGCCATCAATGTGATGTATGACACGGGCAAATATATTAAACCCTTCTAGAGATATGGGTCGGCAAAGTCGCCAAACTGCCAAAAAATCAAGATTTTCAAAACTTTGAGGCCCCAGTGGCACGTGTTAACATCTTTCAATCGTGCTCAAACTTTGGCAATCCTAAAATCTGACAGAAAGAAACATTTTAGGGGGGTGCCCCCAAAAATATTCTGACATTTTTTTTTTACCCTATGATATAAAACCACCCTAGTACACTCATACATTACAATGTGTTTGAGTAAAAAACATTTATTGCGCGTAACGCCCTATCAACACAAATATAAAAACTGAAAATTATATAATGAAAAAGTTCATAATTTTATACATACTGTGGTTCACAGCTTATTTCTACCAGCATCTGGTCTGAAGTTTAAATGAGTGTAACTTCTGAACGAAACAACATATCAACAAAATTTAAATGCAGTTTCTTTAGATTAACCCTTAAAATTAACAAATTAAATTTATTCAGTTCAAAGTACATGTCTTTTAGATCTTATATCCTAATAACTAAAAATAGTGGTACAAAAAAGGTCACAGCTTATTTCAACCAGCTAAATGATATATTAATGAATATTTTTTATTATCTTTTTTATTATTGGAACTAATTTTACCAAATACCGTGTATTAAAATGAAGTATCTGAACTTAATACGAGTATTCGCTTAATTCGTCTTTTTCGCATATTCCCATTCGTGTAATTTAATTCACCCGCTGGCTAATGAATAACCTGCGGAAGCAAATTACACAGAAAAACTAATCATAAGAAAATTGGAAATTGCTTTTAAAGTCGCATTCCACGTGAACAATGTGTAGGGATATTTTGCATAAACATTTGATTCTTATAAACATGCTGTTAGTATGTTCTCGCAATACGTTTTAGTAGTGGAGGGGTGATTGTAGAATATTCCTAAAATATCGTATTTGGTCACAATAGTTATTGCGAAAGAGATAATTATATGTACATACTGACTATGAATTATATATAATCCTTATATAATATCCTTAAGGTGCTTCCAAACGTGCACGTAAATACTTCAAATTAAGCAATTTCATTGCAAACTGTTGAGCATTTCAATTGAACAATTATATTCAAAGGTATAGAATTTTTGCTGCTGCCGAAACAAATGCGCTTTTGATGTCCTGAAAAACTTGCAAATATCGTATTCTTTCTATTGATCATCATCATATGAAATTTCATTCTTCACGTTTTGAATAATGGACATGAATTTCCCTATACAAATATCGATTCAAAGACGATACTTCCTAGAACACATATATTCCTACCAAAGGCTTATTTTCTCACAACATTTATTTTGCGTACCACTGAGCATACTACTAAATCTATTTAAAAAAATGGAGGTAATGTATACTATAAAATATGATATTAATAATCGTGAATTCGCACGTAGGTATATCCAGCATACTGAAGTATTCCTTTGAAGATGCTGCAGCACACTCAAAGAAATGAAATGAAAAATAATAGAGCAGAAAAAAATAGCTTATTAAGCAAATTACCAAACGTACTGGTAACCTCCGATCGGACAAATAATTTTAATGTAGGCCATACCTATTAGAAGCCGCAGTACCCTGATTAACATGTAAAAGGAAAATTTTCACAAGTTTCTCGAACTCGATGTATATATGATTACACATTGTTAACATACATTTCATAATTGCATTTCCGTCGTTACTTGACGAAAGAAGTCAGAGAATTGTCCTACCAATTTCGGAGTTTATGTACATACGAGTATATCTACATATTGGTAAAAAGTAGAAATTTATAAATATATTTATATATATATATATATATATATATATATATATATATATATATATATATATATATATATAAATATATTTATAAATTTCTATTTTTTACCAATATGTAGATATACTCGTATGTACATAAACTCCGAAATTGGTAGGACAATTCTCTGACTTCTTTCGTCAAGTATATATATATATATACAATATATATATATATATATATATATATATATATATATATATATATATATATATATATATATATATATATATATATATATATATATATATATATATATATATATATATATATATATATATATATATATATATATATATATATATATATATATATATATATATATATATATATATATATATATATATATATATATATATATATATATATATATATATATATATATATATATATATATATATATATATATATATATATATATATATATATATATATATATATATATATATATATATATATATATATATATATATATATATATATATATATATCAGTCGTCGACTAACACTCGTTGAGATAGGTTCCCTCTCTCCTAATCTTGTGTTTTCTTTTCGCGATCGTCGCGGTTATTGTGTTTTAATTTAAACGCATATAAATTTGTTTTTGTTTACAGTGAATTTTTTTTTCTTTTCCTAAAGTTTAGATTTCAAAATATATATACTTTTCATGGCCCCCGGGCCTCCCCCGCTTGTGGGGGACAATCGGTTTGCCATTTTGGCAGACAGAAGTCCCCAAGCAAAAAGAAAGAAACCAAATAAAAATAAATATAAAGAAGAGGCTTTTCCTGAACTTCCTGAAGAGGTACTACCCAACCATAAATTTATTACTGTTGCTTCGCTTAGTGATCAAAAAACTTTAGCTGATTTTTCATGCTTCGCAGTTCACAAAGCTCTTCAAATTATAAGTAGGAATATAATTTCCATCTCCGTCCTACGGGATGGAAATCTTCTTCTACTCGTCCAAGATTTAGTCACAGCAGAAAAATTCTTATCAACCAAACATCTTAACAACATTGGTCCTATTAAGTGCTCTTTGCATCCGTCCCTAAACCATTCAAAAGGCACAATTTACGCTCCTTACCTCAATAAAGTTTCAGACGAAGAAATCGTCACTAAATTAAAATCCCAGGGTGTTGTTTCAGTCTTCAAATTCAATAAATTTGTTGAAGGGAAACCAGTACCAAGTGGAGTAATATTACTAACTTTTGATTTATTCCTAGCACCCAAAAAGATCGATGTCTCATGGCATTCGGTTTTTGTAAGAGAATATTTTCCCAACCCCATGCGGTGCAAAACTTGTCAACTACTTGGTCACACTTCTAAACGATGCAATAAGTCTCCAGCATGTGCCATCTGCAATTTACCTCCTCACGCCCCGCAAGTCTGTACTCGCATTTTCTGTGCTAATTGTTCGTTAGAACACCCCGCATCCTCCAAAGAATGCAAAAAATATATTGAACAGAAAGCAGTTCTTGAAATTAAAACTAAAAACAAGTGCACTATGCGCACTGCTAAAACAATTTACGAAAGAAATATAAGTATAGAACAAAACATAAGTAAACAACAGCAAAACAATGGTAACGATTCCGTTACTGTTAGCTACTCAGAGGTAGCGAAATCGAACACTGGTAACTCAAAAAAAGAAATATCAAATAACATCCAAACAACACAAAAAAATGTTACATACAAAAAAACACAACACACAAAAACACAAGAAACTAATATCAAAGAAAATTACAATGTAAACAACAACAATAAAAACTTACCTGACCCAGAGTCCCTCTCTACCACTCCCCCCTCTGCAATCCAAAACCCCTCTCTTCCTCATTCTTCAATCCACTCTTCGTCTGCAACAGACTCTTCTTCTAACCCCACATCTCCAACAAAACCCACACACCTTAACACTCACGAAAACAGTAACTCTTCAAAAACAACTTCCACTCTCTCTTATCTCTCCCCCACTAACAATATTGCTTCTCAGCTTTCTGAATCCAGTAGCAACGTTAGCTCGATCGACTCCAACTTAAATCAATACTTCAGCTCGACACATGACATAACATATGATGATCTCTCAATGGAAGACGACAACTTTTAATAAAAACGAAATCTTCTCTTTATTATCTCTTTATGAAATTTAAAATTGTGCAATGGAATATGAACGGTTTTGTTAATAATTATCATGAAATGGTACTTCTTATCAAAGATATACAACCAGATTTCCTCGCATTACAAGAAACTCATTTTTCTTGTAATATCCACAATTCAATTACACCAAAAGACTATGTAGGTTTTTTCCACAATCTGCCTTTGAATACCTCATCCAAACAGGGAATTGGAGTTCTTGTAAAGAAACACATTCCGCATAAGTGCGTCCCAATCACTGCAAACATATCAGCTTTAGCTTTAGAAATAAATATTGGTTTTTCATTTACCATAGTAAATTTATACATTCCACCTTCACAAACCTTAACACCGCAAGATATATTTTCAATTATTAGACAAATAAATACACCTTTCATTCTCTTAGGGGATTTTAATTCCTGGAGCCCTATTTGGGGATCCAAAGAATGCAACGACAAAGGAAAAATTTTAGAAGATGTCATTCTAGCGGAAAATCTTATAATATTAAACGACGGTAGTTACACTCACTTCTCAACGCACAAAACATTCACACATGTTGACTTGACAATGTGTTCAGCCCAGCTTGCACCAAAGTGCAATTGGGAAAGATTAGACGACCTTCACGGTAGCGATCACTTTCCGATTGTTACGGAAGTATTATCTAACTTAAACTTTGAGAAAATAAAGACTAAACCAAAATTTAAAACTGATCTCGCAAATTGGCCTAAGTTCCAAATATTATGTGATCACAATAATACCACAACATACTCTGGTAATGTAAATAAAGAAGCAGCCCAACTTAACAAATTGATTAAATCGGCAGCTAATATAGCTATCCCACAAACCAAAAATACTTCTGTCAAATCAACAGTCCCTTGGTGGTCCTCAGAGCTTGGTGTATTGAGAAAAGCAAAACAAATCTATTGGCATAACTATAAACGTGTTCAAAATACTCAGAACCTAATTTCGTATAAACAGTCAAATGCTACTTTTAAAAAAGCTCTAAAATCAGCCAAATATAATAGTTTCGAAAAGTTTACACAAAAAATAAACCCTAATTCCAGCATAAAAAGAATTTGGTCCGATATAAAAACGTTAACAGGGAACAATTCTAATCTTAATTTAAGAGTAATAAATTTTAATAATCATCAGTTAACATCTTCTCTGGACATAGCCAATTCTTTTGGAAGATTTTGGTCCCTCTACTCTGAGGATCAAAGTTTTTCACAGGAATTTGTCATAAATAAAACTGAAACTTTGCAAAACGAATACAGTGCAAGCCGAGTCTCTTCTTCAGCTAGGAAAATCGAAAATAAGATATCGATGATTGAACTCGAAAACTCCTTGCATCTCGCTAAAGGAAAAACCCCTGGCTTTGACAGGATATCATATCCTATGCTCAAAAACTTGCCACGTTCCGCAAAGGACAGACTGCTTACATTGTACAATAATATTTTTGAACAAGGGATTTATCCCCAGTCTTGGAGAACAGCCGAGATTGTACCGATTCCTAAGCCCAATAAACCAGCTTCGGATATTTCTGGGTATCGCCCAATTTCGCTTCTGCCTTGTATGGCAAAGACCTTGGAAAAAATAATTGCAAAAAGAATCTCTTGGTACCTAAATAAAAACAGCCTCATTAGCGCCAATCAGGTCGCTTTTAAACAAAAACAAAGCGCATTAGACGTATTATTGCATCTCCAGCACTATGTGTCAAATGCTCTTTCAAGCAAAAATCATGTCTCTATTCTGGCGACTGATTTTGAAAGAGCTTTTGACCGCATAGGAGTGCATGTAGTTTTGAATCAACTCCAGACCTGGAAAGTTGGTCCGAGGATCTTTAACTTTGTCAAAGCCTTCCTGATCAGTCGCAAGTTTCGAGTTAGGATTAATCATAATTCATCTGAGACGTATCCACTGCACAACGGGATCCCACAGGGATCACCATTGTCAGTTATTCTTTTTATCACTGCGTTTGACCAATTGAGTAGAATTTTATCTGGCTACAAAAACATCGAACATGCAATTTATGCAGACGACGCAATTATTTTTTCCAAAACAAATAATAGTATTTCAGTTAGAGATAATTTTGCAGATATATTAAATAAAATTAAAAAATGGGGCCAGCTTTCAGGAGCTGCTCTTTCAATTGGAAAATGTAAAGTTTTACATATTTGCAAAAAAATTAATTGTTCAAAATTTATTCTAACATACAACAATACTGTCATAGAATTTGTCAATTATTTAAGAATTTTAGGAATAATTTTTGATAGTAAGCTTACCTATAAACAACATTGTCTAGATCTAAGGACAAAACTAGCTGCCAGACTTAACATCATAAAATATTTATCCTCAAAACACTCAATGATTCATATAAAGACACTCATAAATGTAACTAAAGCTTTAATATTATCAAAAATTGATTTCGCACTCCCAATATTTGGTTGGTGTGTACAAACTCACATCAAACGCCTATACGCACCATACCACACAGCCGTTCGAAGATGTAACAGCGCATTCCCGACATCACCTATCAAAAACATCTTGGCTGAGGCTGGTCTTCCAACAATAGCTGAGCGAATAAAATGGTCTACATATCTTCTTATTCCTAAACTTTTCAACTGCAACAACGCGATCCTACACCAAGATGTAACCAGAGCATTGGCCCATAAAAAAACGGTCAGAACAAAATCCACCATACGGCACTGCATTGATGGTTTAAGGACCATGCAGTTAAACATCAAACCTCGTCTGATAAAACAGAATAAGGAGCCACCTTGGCACCTTAGTCAATCGTCTTTTATACTTAGTTTAGCAGATCATTCAAAATCAACTATTAATCCAGCTATTTACCGACAACTTTTTTTCGATAAAGAAAGCCAACTAAAAGCAAAAGGCTATACACTAATTTTTACCGACGGCTCGAAGTCCAGCGATGGAACCTCGTTTGCCGTCGCGCATCAGAATGGTAACTTAATTGCTAAAGGAATACTTCCAGATTATGCATCAGTCTTTACCGCCGAAGCTCTGGCAATTCAAACGGCCATCGACTATTGCGTCCGCAATAAAGGAAAATTTGTCATCTGTTCTGATAGCAAATCTACAATAGACGGCATTCTGAACATCAACAATAGCAGCGAAACCATATCCAATCTCCGTGATTCCTTTATCAAAAACCCAAAAAAGCTTCAACTAATGTGGATTCCTGGCCACTCTGGCATTGCTGGAAATGAACATGCAGACCAAGAAGCAAAAGACGCCGCCAAATCACCATGTCCAACTACATACATATCCGATAACAAAGACTTGGCAAATTCTATTAAAAAACGACTATACGAAAACCGGTCAGATGAGTGGGCCATCTATAGTCATAGGTACAAAATCTATAATACAGATGGATCCAAAGCTACTTATCCTGCAACATGTTCCCGACAACAAACGAGACTTTTCGTTCGACTTCGAACTGGTCATACAAAATTAACCCACGAACATCTTTTAAACGGCACCACTTTGACAAATTGCAGATTTTGCAATGGACCACCAACTATTGAACACATACTTAACGAATGTAGCCATTTTAACCAGCAGCGGAAAGATACTTTTAAAGAAATAATTCCTACCGAGTTTTTAAAAACAATTTCCTCTCCCAACATCTATGCCATTGAATCCTATTTTAAAAATTGTAATCTAGTTTTAGATATTTAGTTTATACAACAAAACTCATATTATATTTTTATAGAGTCGAAAGCCCTGGCAGCTAGTACTCGATGTACACATTAGTTATAATAATTAATTATTGTAATTAATAATATTAAATAAATAAATAAAATATATATATATATATATATATATATATATATATATATATATATATATATATATATATATATATATATATATATATATATATATATATATATATATATATATATATATATATATATATATATATTATGATTATGGACTAATCGTGAAGACTGTGAAGTCTCAAGGGCCGTATGGCCTAGGTCAGACATGAAGACAACGAAGAGTTTCTTAGGGCACAAGAAACCTGCAGTAAGGGTGCTTACGGGGGTCATCATAGGGCATTGTGCTTTCGCACCAATGGTTCAACATTGGTGTATTCCGTCGAGCGGACTATGCAGGAATTGCCATGATGAAGAATAGATAGAATCGATTCATCACATTTTATCTCAATATTAAATAACAGAAACATTTTACAATCCAACAAATCATGTGGAATTTCACCATTTCATAGAATTTTTTGATGTCTTTGTGCATCTGGTATTTCAGCAGAAACCAATTTTTCAATGTAAATGACTCTTCCACTCTATCATCCTATTTTTAATTACGCAAAGTTCAATTAAGAACACTTGCAGATTCCAATTCAAATAAAATACATTTTAAGCCAAGCTACCCTCAAATTTCTGTGAATTTTTAACCACTCGCTGGCAGGGTGGGGATAACAATTTTGGAAATTGGAAAAAGGATATCAAAACGCATTCGAAAGGATTGTAGTAATTATTGAGCATGGCATGTACCCTCCATTCTACGCGAATTATGTACTTGATATTTAGTGAATTTATCGAAAATATCTTTTGATTATAGATTGATTTATACATCAATATTTAGCAATGTTATTAATATCCACACAAAAATTCCCAAAAATGGAACAAATCTCCCGACAATTGGATGAAATGGGCACCCTGCTTTCTATACAAACTTACCCGATCGCTTGAGCACGTTTCATAACTAATGAGCTATGTCACTGCGGGAAAGAATGCAGGAAATGTAACATTATTTATATTGCCTAGAAGCAAACATTTCAAATAATAATAACGAGTAAAGTCATAACAATCATAGAAAATAATGAAATCAAATAAAATCGACATCAAATTGTTAGTCGGTCGATTTCACGTAAAAAGCGTCCGCTCTGAATATGATATTGGTCTGAATATGTGCAAGTACTATTTAAGTTTGAAATTAGTGGCCTTAAAAAAAATATTTATATGGAAATTAAAAAATATTAGGAAGAGGATTACTACTACTTTTACTCATCGACTAGCTCTCATGGCGATAAGACGTCCATTATTCGTATACGCAGTGTTTTGATTACTTTACATAAACTCAATTAGGATAACCGTTATTCGCTCAATTAAATAATTTTTGCTCTTCCCTTTCGTATTTTGTGCGTACACGTTCATTTCACACTTGTAATATATAGTTCACGTGCGGGATGGCCCCGGGGCCACCAAACATTGAGGCAAATCGCTTTGCCGTGCTTGATACTGAACCAAAAAAAAGAAGCGTAAATCAGGAACAAGTGCCAATTTGTCCGACTTTCCATTGCTTCCCGAAAGAAAAGTAGACGACCCCAAATTTGTTACGATTGAATGTCCACTTAATCATGTTTTGCCATTTATCGAGCGATCAAGCAAATTAGCAGTGACGTGCACTCCATATCCACTCTTGGTTGTGGAAAATTACCCATGCTTGTTAAAAATTATGAAAGGGCGAAGAAATTCATCAAAGCAAAGTAGTTACGGACAAATGCTCCATATCAGCCTCCCTCCACGGATGTCTCAGCAACGTGAAAGGAATCGCCCCATTTCTCAACAATGTACCAGAGAATAGAATTGTTGATCATTTAAACTCCTAAGGAGTGGTATCAGTATACAGATTCCAGAAAAACGTAGAAGGTAACCTTCGCCCTTCCAGGGTATTGCTATTATCCTTTAATCTTTATAAATTACCAAGTAATATCTGTGTCGCATGGTGCAAAGCATTGGTTCGAGAATACATACCCTCTCCCATGCATTGCAAGTGCTGCAAGCTGCTTGGTCACACAATAAAGTACTGTAAGCGGTCTCCTCTTTGTGAAACTGATCTCTCCCCCCACACTCTCCCTCCAACTGAGTAAGGACACTCTGTGCTAACTGCTCAAAACCTCATCCCTCCTCCTCCAAAGACTGTACCAAATTCTTACATGCGAAAGCTATTTTAAAAATCAAAGCAACTGAAAAGTATTCCATGCGGGACGCTATTAAAATCCACAAAGAACAACAAGTACCATAACTCATACGCTGCTATAACTTCCAACTCTAACGCAAATAACAACAATACAAGTTCTACTGCAACAACAATAACATCGACAACAGCTATAAAATTAAAAATTCTATTACCAATCCAATAAACAATTCGCACACAAGTGGCAATATTAAAAATTCTTCATCAAACCCCTACTCTTCTGTTCTACAAACACAACTTTCCGACTTTCACATAGTAAAATCTCCTCAAACACTAGTAAGGAATTCCTCATCAGCAACTATAAGAAATAAGCACCAACTGCTCCCCCTCTCCTCCCCCTCTCCTCCTCCTCTCCTCGAGCACCGAACTCAAAAATAGTGTCACCACTTTCAATGAAACTGACGCCAAATACAACAACCAAGTCCCGCCCTATCTCATTACAATCCAGTCTCTCAACCTAACTCTCCGTCCTTTCAGCGCCCCCAACTACAATCACTTTCCCAACCTCTCTCTTCTCTCTCACAAGTGCTTGCCCAAGATCTAGCGTCTGAAGACGAGAAGAAATACGAAATAATACTTTAATATGAATACACATTAGCATATGCTCTTCTCTGTTACACGCAATGACGCTGAAAATTGTACAATGGAATATTAACGGCTATTACAATAATTATCAGGAGCTCTTGTGCTCATCAAAGAGAAAAATCCAGATGTAGTTTGTATTCAAGAGACCCACATTCCACTAACAACAAACACTAACTTTTTCTGCCCCAACCAATACGTTGGCTATTTTTGAAATTTACAAAACATTCAAACTAATAAACAAGGCATTAGAATACTTATAAAAAATATATCCCTCATGAAGTAATCAACATAGCATCTCCGTTATCTTCTTTAGTATTGAAAATCAACCTGAATCTTGTTTTTTGCCTTGCAAACACTTATATTCCGCCCCACCAAGTTTTTAACGAAACCGAGTTAAGGGAACTATTTAATCAAATCCCTTTAACAATATTATGGACAGGAGCTTTTAATGCCTGGAACCCTCTTTAGGGCTCTCGCAAATGTAATAAAAGAGGTTTAATAATTGAAAATTTTTGTTTAATTTCACCTAATCTTACTAAATGACCACTCTCCCACCCACTTCTCAACCCATTTTTCTTTCACCAATATTGACCTTTCCTTATCTTCTCCCAAACTTCAGTCTTCAGAGGCAGTGACCATTTCCCCTTTTCAATCTCAACTCAAGTTAATTCCTTTCCCAATAAATATAACTACCTACCAAAATATATAACAGACCATGCAAAGTGGGATGTCTTCCAATCAGAAAGTATAAATAACATAAACACTTCCCCAATCATCAATATAAATAAATAAATTTCCTATATCACAAAAACCATTCGCTCCGCAGCAAATAAATCAATTCCTCAAAGCAACCGAAAGCGTTCAAATGATTCCCCTGTCTGGTGGAACAAAGATCTTGAACAACTTCGAGATCAAAAAACCCAATGCTGGAAAACTTTCAAAAGGTCAATGTCCGACACTCATCTTATTAACTATAGAAGATCCAACGCTGTTTTTAAAAGAGCTGCTAGCGCTGCCAAAAAGAATCCTTCACTTCAAAAAATTTCCCCCTCCTCAACTCCCAAAAAGATTTGATCCGATATCAAACTCCTAACAGGCATCCCTCAATCCCATGACTACGCTGATGATATTGCCGCAACGTTCGCTCAACTCTGGTCTAAATACTCCGATGACGATAATTTCTCTGTACAATAATTTCTCTGTACAATACAACACGGAAAAGCAGCATTGGGTATCCATGGCGTACGAATCGACAAACTTCCCCCATCATAAAAATACCTAGAAAATAAAATTATAACTTAAGAATTGGAATCAGTTCTAGAACACGTGGAAAGGGAAATCACCTGGTATTGATCGGATCTCCTATCCCATGCTCTGAAACTTACCCATAATTGCCAATCAAATTACTTTGTCTTTATAACACAACCTTTGGCAGAAGCTCATATCCACATATCTGGCGAACAGCTACAATTTTATCAATTATCAAACCAAGCAAACCAACTAATTTAACCTCCTTCTATAGACCTTTTTCTTAGCTATCCTATCTCAGCAAAACTTTCGAAAAAATCATTGCCAAAATACTGACATGGTTCATTACATGGACTACCTTCAATAAAGGAAAGGGTACAGGAGACAACTATACAAATGGTTCCAAAACTGGTTAACTCTCCTAATGCCAACCTGCATAAAACCGTAATTAAAGCTTCACGACACAAAAGAAATACCGGACTCAAATCTACGCTTCACCGCTTCATTACGTATGGCAAACGTATAGACATCCACCCACCTGCAAAGTGCAACAAAGCCAATAACCAACCGGAGTGGTTAAAGGAAACCACCATTGACGCATCCCTCCACATTTTCAGAAAATGCAACACTAGTAACGAAGCCTTTCAGCAACATTTTCTACAAAAAATTAATAACTACAAATACAAACATTAGACAGATCGTTATACAGATGGATACAAAGCAACAAACACAGCTTTTGCGGTTTCCAAACCAAATGGCAATACTATCACAGCTGGCAAGCTCTTTTATTTCAAATTAAGTTAATTTATTTTGTATAGTTTTTCATAATAAATAAATAAATAAATAAAATCGAAGTAGAGATTGCCCGTCTGTTTATGTATTTAATGCATTTTAAGCGCTGAAATTGTCGAAGAAAAGTGGATCATTTTCATTAGCTACCTCCAATGATATGTCCATATAAAAGTTATTAACACTTCATTTGAGGTTTCAGCGCTTTCTTTCCTTACTTCGCTAAATTTCCTGCTAAGTAATGCACAATGATATGTATATGCAAGTGTGCGTGGGGTGAGAACACGCGAGTTTGACCTTCTTTCGCACTCTTGTCACACACTCAAAACATTACCAAAGAACAAATAGAATAGACACTCGATTTGAATAGATTTGTGCGAGTTTCTGCTAGTGTGAGAGTGTTTTAAAATTGATTTATTTAGTGGTAAAAATACAGTGAACCCCATTTAACTCCAGCCATCGTAATTCCTCAATACACTTTACTTCTCAAAATAACTGAAAACACAAAAATTGTTTGATAATTTCTCATTGTCAATGAACCCTCAAGATCCACAAGTCGAAATATTGCAGTTGCGTTTAAGTAAAAAAATTTATTCGACAAACTAAAATATTTCTTTTCATTATTATTAATGAAAGAAACACTACCTCGGTTTAATTAAAAGCATAAAGCCGTTAGCTTAGTTTGTTTAGCTTCATTTTTGATTTTTGCAACTGTTGTTATTTGGGGCATACTGTAAAAAAGTTAAGTTCCCTTATGACCGGAAATTTCTTAAGTTTCATTTCCCTATGCTCCTAATTCTTCTTAGTTTCGTGTCCCTATGCTCCTTCATTCGTCTATGACCATAGTTAAATATACACGCAGAGGGGTATTACTGGGGCACTCGGATCCCATTTTAATAAAAATTAATTTTTATTAATTATTTTAGTTATTAGTAGTATAATATTATCCCAAAAAACCAAACAATTATGATTCTTCAATTTATGATTACCATCGTGCATTTACAGTGAACAAAAGTGAAAATGGAAAGCAATTGGATCAGATTTTATAATAAGAATAGTTATAATATATTCTATGAACTTGTTAGCATTTGAGTTCTCAACTCCAAATTAAATATTATAATTTTTTTTGACTAATTATCACCTTTTTTTAGAAGTTTCGTGGTTCATTTTAAAGTCCAATGAAGTGACCCCCTAAAAGTTTAATTTAAACGTAGCCATGATTTCATATGATTTTATTTCTCCAAATATTCCCCTTTTTTCACAAACATAGGTAACATCCCAGCAGTGATAACTAGTTGGTTTCTAGTAAAACTCATATATATGTAAAATTCATATACAAATGTATACGTATGTACATAATATAATAATGTGTACTCGAACATGTATAATAATTTTTGTGCATAAATGAGGAAAGTGTTAATTCAGCATGTTAATTTATGATGCCGCATTTCCACTTTTATTTGCGGACACTTTTCTGATATTTTGAAACACGCGTTATCTTGAAGATTTATCTCTAAAATGCGGAATTACAAAAAGCGAATGAAATTATAAAAAGAACTGTTTTTCTTCAAATGCCAACGCCGCAGAAGTCAGCAAATAGATAACTTTTAAATAACTTTTGAACTAGTTAAACCACTTGATTTTTTACTGTTAAATTTACTAGTATATTTTGAAGACTGTCTATAATTTACTCTCCAGGGATATGGAATACATGTACAATAAACACAATAAATTCACTTACACTATACATGTGACCACAAAAAAATCGTTTAAACGGTAAATAATTAACGCGAGAATCGACTGTCTTTCTCATTCTATAACATTACCACAAATAAATAAAAAAAATGCACGTACGTGGTATAATTTTAATCATTGATTCTTCATTAAGATACATCCGATGTGGATTTTAATATTATATTGTGTACATCTATGCCCCAAAAACGGGCCACAAAATTTATGTTTACCTAACAAATATATATGTAGTTATTTCAACCAAAAATATTTTAAAGTCGCATGTTCAAAATATATTACTAGTGGGCGTGGCTGTAAAAATAACCCATCCATTTTTTGTGTGCTGTGTAATATAAATATCCGCAACCTTCTTGTGAAATTTCGTTGATGAATCTCCTATCGGAACATAGAAATAATTTTGCACACACACAATAATAGACCCATAGCTTCAATACGAGAATGGAGCCCACATGGTAGTCGGAAAGCAGGACGCCCACGACAAACATGGGTACGCACTATCCACGCCGAAAGTCACCACAGAGCCACCTGGAACGAAATAAGACACCTGGCTGCTGATAGAAACCGTTGGAGAGCTTTTGTGACCGCCCTATGCTCCGACTTGGAGCGATATTTGACTCTTTTATAATTATGTCTTTTAGTTAACTATGTTAGCATAAGTATAGTTTCATTGTGTCAAATGTCATGGAATTAATATATATATCAATACGAAAATCTACCAATTACATTCATCTCGATAGGAACAACTGCAGACTAAAAGACGCTTCTAATGAAAAAGAATTGCTTTGTAATAAAAAACAGAGAACCACTGAAATGTAATAAAAAACAGAGAGAGAAACCTACCGAAACAAAGGAGGGGTAATAATGAGACAGAATTGATTAGAGTGTGGTGGAATGAGACAGTACATGGACAGAATTTGATCAGTCAGTTCACCACCTGCAGTTAGCGTAGTCGTCTGGATGGACAGATTACAACAGCTGTATACACAGGTTCGATTCCTGGGAGGGTTCATAGTTGGTGTGCTGTTGATTTCTGAGACATAATAAAATATGCTTGGGGAAAAATTGCCTTTCATTGAAAGATCTCTGATGAGGACAAGTGGCGTGTCCGAAATAGCTATAAGATCTGCCAAAAAATGTTTCAATAATTCTTCTTCTTCTTCTGAAAAATTATTACGGTGGCATAACCACACATACGCAATTGCGACTACTGTTGTAACTTGTCTTGTCAACAAATTCGTTACAAAAATAAGCTTCATATTCACAGAATTGACGACTATCGACTTACTCATATTTTATTTATTTATTTATTATCAGCTTATATCCTATATAAAATAAAACATAAACTTCATTTAGAAGCTATAGATACTAGGCCTTAAGCTAAATTAAATATTGAAATATAGGAAGACTATATATGTATCTATACGTGGAGATAAGTGCATATATAATTAGTAAACAGGTATGTCCACTCGTGTACACACATACATGTATATATATTTGATCTAACACTAACTAATAGGTCTCTGAAATATCAGTTTGAAGTGCATTGGGCTTCACCAAATGGAACCTTTCGGTTTCTTGCCAACCGTTCGCTAAAAAAAAAATACACCCGTCTCTCACTGCGATCGATTACGATGTTCAGAAGGATCTAAATTTGGGGTACTTCCGGAAGCTTTGCCTTGGCTCTTTCTATTTTATGTGACGACCAGTAAGGCAACACCACCAGATAAAGAAATCAACCAAAAAAAAGAGCTTTAAAATATCGCTATGTGGTTTCATTTTTATACCCTTTACATTTAAAAAAGAGAAAAAGGGTATACTAAGTTTGTGCTATTGAGCGTTCTTTCAACTACCAGAAGGAGACGTGGAAGAAATGGACATACGAGTATGTAGATATATGTGTAGATATGATCGGGATCACTTTCTGAATAATTTTGATTTTGTCCGTCCGTCTGTTTGACAGGTTTATCTGAGAAACTACAGGCCCATTTTCCATATTAGGGGAAATTCTATTCTCGTATTGATATATATATTAATTCCATGACATTTGACAAAATAAAAAATTCTAAGCTATTCAAGAAGTCTCTGGATCATTCTAGAATCTTATATTCACCTCGAAGGAAGTTCATATTTTTGAGAACATTCTTTACACCATCAACAGGGTGTTCTTGACTTATATACACAGGGTGCACTCTTTCTCAAACTCCAGATGGGATCCTCAAAGTATGCAATCACGTTTCAGTATGCAATCACGTTTCAATATGTTAATCAATAACTTTTTTTGATTTAAGTTTATTTAATTAAAATTTATCCTAAAGGACTTAAGCAATATTCGCAATTATAAAAGCAACAATATAATAAATAATCAAAATAAACATTCATTTTTTAATCAAACGGACAACATAATATTGCGAAGTACTCCCAAGTATTTGCAACTGCCAATTATTTATTCTCTTCATTTCCTGTAGTTAAAAAATGAATGTTTCTCATTATGGTATAAACATATTTTTATTGCCCAACAGATGGGGCATTCTTTTTTTTATTTTTTTTTTTACAAAATTTATTGTTTTAAATGGTTTTACATTATGAGAAAACTTTGAAAAACGATTTAGTAATTATTTCGATAGCATCAAATGTATCGAATTACGTTTCGTTGGTTTGCATTCGATTGGAAACTCGCTATCTTATGCGATGATCCAAAATTACGACACCCTTTGCTCGATAACGAATGCCGTGATCTAAAACGACAAAATTACGAAAAACTTTACTTGATCACGAATGCTGCGATTCGGCACCAGATATACTTCGTGTCAAAATTTTAGAAGCAACCGAAAGAAGACAGAAAGATTAATGAAAATGTCTTATACGGATATAAGAAAAAATCCATAGCGAAAAGCAATAATCAAAACACAAATAAATATAAGAATGAATCTAAACAAAATAAAAGTGTTTTAACTGTGGTAAAAATGGTATAGCGAGAAATTGCACAAATAAAAAAGAAAGCGGTAATAATAATTCAGAAAATGTAGAAAATAGTGCGCGTTCGGTAAAATCAGATCAAGAAAACGGTTCTTACCATGCTGAAGAATCATTTGCCAGCTCAATTTCAAAAAACCGTTGGTGTCTTGATAGTGGTTGTTGACAAGGGTTACGAGGTGCATTTTTGCCGGGCAGATACAAGTTTATTGGACAAAAACATCATAACTCAAATCGGACGTTTTTAATATATTTCAAGAATAAAAAAATGCGGTAGAAGCATTCACTGGAAAAAAATTGAGGCCTTACAATCAGATAACGAGAAAGAATACGTTAATTGTGAATTTGATAGTTTTCTAAAAAATTGTGGTATCAAAGGACGCCTGAATGCTCCCTACACACCCGAACAAAACGGTATAGCTGAGCGTAAATATACATCAGTTCAAATGGCTCGCTGCATGATGAAACAAACAGAAGTGCCTCCGTGTTTCTGGGCAGAAGCCATTAATACGGCGGGTTGTATTAGACATTGGTGTCCGACACAGTCGTTAAACGGTCAATTACCATATAAACTATGGACAAGTAAAATGTCCACTGTCGTGCATTTTGAAGATTTAGGCTCAAGCTTATGTCTTAAAAAGGGCAAAAATAAAGGAAAGTTTGACTCAAGATCTGAAGCTTTCGTGTTTGTCGGGTACTCAAATGAAGCAAAAGCTTATCGGTTGTGGTCACATACAATACGTAATATAACGATCAGTCGCGATGTCGTATTTGTAAACAAAAACGTATTTAAAAATGAGCGCCTTTAACGATATCGAATTTGAGTTCAAATACGTCGAAAACACGGCGCCGGTTAACGAGGATGTCGAAGAGACAATAAATATACGCGTAGAAAATGCAGATCGTGATAGAGGTCGTCCAAAAATTTTACACACGGGTTCGTGCGGTAGACCAAAAAAGGTATATGAAATGGTAAATCCAAAAGACACAAGTAGCGAAGAAGATGCTGAGGTACCAGGCAGATTATCTACAGATACAGAAGTAACAGACGAATAAACTGATAACGAAATTTTCGAAGAATGCGAAAAGGCATTCTCAGCGACACCTCAAGATCCGGAAACTATGGCTGAAGCAGTAAAAATCGAAGAAGCAGATTTTTGGATGGCATTGGAAGACGAACTCGAGGTACAGCTGAAAAACGAAACCTGGAAAATCGTAGAAAGGCCACATCTCGAATAGTCATTGGAAACAGGTGTGTTCTGCGAACGAAAGGTAACGGTTCTTCAAGATGAAACAAAAAGGTGCGCCCATTGGCTGAGGGGTTTGCGCAGCGACCGGGTGAAGACTTCAACAACACTTTTTCATCTGTTCCACATTCAATATCAATAAGGCTATTAACGGCCTTATCAACGAAGATGGACTTGGATATTCATCAATATGACGTCAAAACAACCTATTTGAATGGAGAGCTCCAAGAGTCCGTTTTCATGGAAATTTCTGACTACTTGGTTGATGTGCTGAAGCAGGTGGTTTCTGGGAGGCCAGTCGGGGCTAAGTTACTGTAATAACTGGGAAGATAAAAGGGACTGCTTCACGTTGGCTGCAAGAGTTAAAAGGGTAAAACCTCAGTATATCTTTTAAAGAAAGTTCTATATGGATTGCGCCAATGAGGATTGTCATGGTAAATTAAGCTGACATACGAGTTGATGAAACTTGGTTTCAATGTTTTTTTTTGTTAATCGCAAAAGGGACGATATTGTTTTAATACCAATTTATGTCGATGATCTCCTGCATCTAACAACGTAAGCAACGTATCAAAGAAATCAAGCCTGCCTTATCAGAGGAATTTGAACTGAAAGATTTGGGTAATGTCAGTAAGTGCTTAGGCATTGAATTTCAGCAGAATTTTGGAGAGCACCAAGTATTCCTGTCGCAAGCTAGCTATGCGAAGAGCATTACCGAGAAATTTGGGATGAGAGACTGCAAACCAGCGCAGACTCCGATTGAAAGTAAGACTAAATTGGCAAAACCAAAGAAGGTCAACAAAAAGGTAGCCTTACCAGAGATTGATAGGGGCATTATGTACCTAGCTGTTACAACCCGGCCATACCCTTGCATACGCAGTCAATCTCCTCAGTCAATTGAATTCTAAGTACGATGTGGACTACTGGAAGGCTGCGAAAAGGATTCTAAGATATCTCAAAGGCACAATTAAGCTACGGTTTGCTTTATAAGAAGAACGATGAAATATACGGTGTAGTTGATGCTGATTGTGGCGCTCGTTTAAGTAATAGGCGTTCATATTCCGGTTATGGCTTCATGGTGTCCGTGGCAGCTATTTTTTGGGAAGCATCTAAAACGTTGGGAGGACGTCACGCTTTTCAGCACCGAGTCGGAGTATATGGCGATTTCTGAAGCCACAAAAGAGGCATTATTATTAGAGGCATTCTGTGCGAAATCGGTGTTGCGTGCAATGTCATCAACATATAAAACGACAATCAAAGCTCTCATAAATTGATAGAAGGCTTCGCTTCTTATTCGCAGACAAAGCACACGGATGTCCGTCACCACTTTATTCGCAATAAGATCAGCCATGACATTATAAAGATCAACTACAGGCAAACTGCAGATATGCTCGCAGACGTTTTAATGAACGTTTTAATTACAGCGAAACACACTTAATATTTGAGAGGGCTCGGAATGAGAAATGATTTTGAAGTTAACTAATAGAAGCACTTTAAGTGCGGGTGTTGTAATGTAAAATGCTTCTGTTACTTCTTAGAGAACTTTTCTACTTTAATGTAATACTATTTTGTTTTTTTGTTTCTAGTATTCTTGTATCCCTCTTTTTCTGTCATTAGATGTCAAACAAAAACTGTAAAACTCAGTACTTTACGAACTGTAAATAAAGACACATGCGAATCAATTCCACTACGACAGAACTTTACAATTTATACCAAATTGATTAATGGACCATGTGGATACCATTATTAAAATTCTGTTTGTATGAATGATGGAGAGTGCTCAATAGAGTACCCTAAGTTTTTTTCTTTTTTTGTAGTATTTAAATTACGTAAAAGTAAAATAATAAAGTTCTCTTTCAGAATTAATTTCTGTGGCGGCTTTCGACAAACTGTCAAAGAGTAAAAATTCAATAGGATAATTTACTTTAATATATCATCACAAATTAGTTTATTAAAACTAAAATTCGCTGTTTCCTGTCCTAGCATACAACTAAGAATTGCTGTATTGATAAAAGAACAGTTTTAATTTGTCGGCGCTAATATAATGGAGTTTAAAACTTTTTAAAACTGAACTAATTCAGAAAATTTCAATATTAATATGACAATGAAATTTGAGGTATGGATTATCTGGGACCAAAAATCGATTGTCAACAGAATTTCAACGCACATACCACTATCATGTAGTGCACTTTAGTGGATGCACATTAATATTGTTATGAGTAGAAGCAGAAAATACCTGACTGATCGTTATATTACGTTTTGTAAGCGCCCACAACTGCCTCATTTGAGTACCCGACGAATGGAAAAGTCAGATCTTAGATACAATTGAAACTAAAACAATTTAAATAATATCCGGAAATATATTTGTCCAGAATTCGATCAGGAAAACATACTGAACTTTTCATTTATTCTACTACATGTTTGCACCTATATATGTATGGATGTATTTAGGATATGCTCGAATTTCGAGCGAAGACTATACTAGTTAAATTTAGTATTTGGAAAAAAAATTAAAAAACGAAAATCAACAGCTGTATATATGGCATTATTTTTGCCGTATATATATATATATATATATATATATATATATATATATATATATATATATATATATTTATGTATACCATATATATATATATATATATATATATATATATATATATATATATATATATATATATATATATATATTCATACGAGTACTCGTATATGGTACATATTTGGCTGCTCGCATGCGCAACGTTGCGTTGCCAATAAAAACAGAAATATTTGTTATAGCGTATATATAATATACTCGTACGAGTATAATAAAATACGTTCCTGTGAATTTATTTGTTATATCGTACATATAATATATGATGGAATACGTTTCTACAAATTTCTAGAGATTGTGTTAAGTCCAGTAATTAATATAACCTTTAATTGCACAAAACGCTCTATAACACGTCACCACAGCTTCAGCACAGAAAGAGAAAGAGGGTTAAATGAAAGGCCGGAAACACGAAGTGTGTTGTTCAGCAATCAACACAGGCTAGTTCCGGTTTTTCATAAACACGCTGTGCGATAGCGACAGCGTGTTAATAGATGGCACGCGGAACTAATGCCTGCTTGCGTTGGCGTACCCGACAACTGGGTGGGGGTAGTGGTGTCGCCACAGGTAGTCCTCCCCCAGTGATCGGCGCAGGAGGCGCGGAGAACGATACCCGTTTCGTCGCTCGACTCCCCGGCTGTGGTGAGGGTTGGTCTCCTGAGCGGGGCGTTGGTTGACTCCTCAGATGACTCCTTGGATGGATCGCTGGCGGGTCATTTGTCGCTGATGATGACGATGATTGCGGCGATGGCGATCGGGTTGGCGATGGTGATCGGGATGCCTGCAGCGATGGCGACGATGTTGAGTCACTCACCTCGAGGTGGGCCGGCTTCAAGCAGTCCGTAGAGATGGCTTTCTCGACGCCGTTCAAGTCGGTGAGGAAACTCTTGTCGTTGACCCGGCGGATTACCTTATGGGGGCCCGTATATGGCGGCTCGAGTGGCCTCCGGATTTTGTCCAGCTTGCAGAATACGTGCGTGCAGGTGCGCAATTCTTTGAAGACGAACGGCTTCTGTCTCGAGTGGTTGGACGCTGGTACTAGCCTGATCGCTTTTACCAGCTTGCGCAACTGCCCGAGGAAAACCGGGGAAGGCTGGGTGGTAGGGTCGTTCTGTTGTCCGAAGAATTCCCCCGGCAGGCGGAGTTGGGTGCCGAAGAGCATCTCAGCTGGAGTTGCTTTGAGGTCCTCTTTGTACGCCGTCCGCATCCCCAATAGCACTGTTGGCAAGGCGTCTGGCCATGGTGTGTCTGGACTGCACATCAAGGCCGCTTTTAGTGTGCGGTGTAGTCTCTCCACCATGCCGTTTGACTGTGGGTGGTAAGGCGTTGTGTGAACATGGTTAGCACCCGTAATTTTCGCGAGAGCCGTGAATAGCTCCCCCTCGAATTGATCCCCCTGGTCGGAGGTGATGGTGAGTGGCGTGCCGAAAGTGCAGACCCAACTGTGGAAGAACGCTCGTGCGACGGTCACAGCTCGAATGTCCGGGAGTGGGACAGCCACTGGCCATCGGGAAAAGCGGTCGATGATGGTCAGGCAGTGCGACAGTCCTCTCACCAGCGGTAGCTTGATCAGGTCAACATGAACGTGGCAGAGCCTGTCACCTGTCTTCCCGAAGCTTTGCAGCTCGGCGCTATTGTGGCGATGGACCTTCGCGCGTTGGCATGGTTGGCATTCTCGGGCCCAGCGGAGCGCGTCCATGCGCATGCTTGGCCAGAAGTATTTCGCCACCAGACGTTTTGCCGTTGCTCGACCACTCGGGTGGGATGATCCGTGTCGCCCCATCGGTAACCAGACAGTAGATCTCGCTGTCGTTGAAAACGAACCGATCCAGTTGGATACGCGGGTTCTCCAGCAGGTGAGGCAGCTCTACGTTAGAGGCTTGCTCCAGGCTAATAGTGGCTTCGTCGAGGATGGAAGGCATCGAGACGGTACAGGTTCGCGAAAGTGCGTCTGCCACAACGTTTTCTCCCCCGGGAACATACACAAATCGTGTGTTGAACTGGGGGATGTAGTCCAGGTGTCGGCTCTGCCTCGGCGTTGCCTTATCCGAGCGTTGTTGTGCGGCGTAGGCGAGCGGCTTGTGGTCCGTGTGGATTGTGAAGGCGTGTGCCTCCAGGATCCTCCTGAAGTGCCTGACTGCGGCATACACCGCAAGCAACTCCCTGTCGTAGGCGCTGTAGCGAGTTTCTGGGGGACTGAGCTTCCTAGAGAAGAACCCCAGAGGCTTCCAGGTCCCGTCGGGTTGCTCTTAGTTGAGAGTCGCTCCGATGGCGGTGCTCGATGCGTCGGTGTAGAGAGCGATTGGCGCGGTAGGCGAGAGGAAGGCTGAATCTGCAGCTGCTGCGATACTCGCCTTGCACTGCTGGAATGCCTGCTCCGTTTGCGTCGTCCAGCTAATCGCCGAGAATGGCGGTTTGCACATCGGCCACAGTGAACGCCCAAGTAAAATCCCGCCGCAGGGCGAGGTTCAGCTTCAGCGTGAGCTGCCCGTATGTGGCTATCGGCGACGAGTTGGCGGCGTACAGCGTGAGGCTGTTTCGCTGTAGTTTGCGGGCGACCGTTCCGCTCGGCAGTAAGGAGACCACTGAACCCGAGTCCACGAGAAAGCGAGTGGATGTCGTTCGATCTGTTTCGTGTAGGCGTTTTTCGGTTGGTGGAAGGCCGGCGTCGTTCGCCCAAGTCGGCGTCGGCAGCGCTAGTTTCCCGACGGCGTCGAGGCGGCGGCGGCAAAAACACACGGTGGTCGGCACTGCTGTGCTGTCGCCCCGTATTTCAGTTGGTACCAACATTGGCCATCGGCACCAAATCGAGCCACTTCACTCGGATGACGTCATCCGTCGCCCTGTCACCTGCCAAGGCGCGCATCTGCCGCAGGAGTTGAGACGGCTTCCTGTCACCCAGCTCGAGTTGGGTGAGCAGCTTGTGGAGCTGTCGATCCGCCGAGTCGGTGAGGCGATTTAGTATGGCTGCCTTCAGCGCCTCATACTTCCCCACGGGCGGAACTGTGCGGAGTACATCCGCAACCTCGGAAATAGTCTCCGGGTCGAGCGCCGCAACTACTAGATTGTACCGGCTGTTGTCGTTCCGCACATGGCGGACCTGGAACGCGGCCTCGATCTGACAAAACCACAGATCGGGGTTACTCCTCCAGAAAGTTGGGAGCCGGCAGCTGTTCACCGCCTCGATCGCAGGCGGCGACGAAAGGAGGCGTGTCCCCCAGGTTCCCCTGCACAGTGTGGCGGCGGCAGCAGCAATGGCGTTGGCATAGCCAGCTGTGCGTGCGCATGCACGTGCGGTGGTTGTGGCTGCTGGTGCGGAGCGTACGTTGCTTGAGTCGGTGGCTGCTCCGGCGGTGCCGGCGACGCCGGTCCTGAGGCCGTTGGCTAGTGGAGCAACATGTGCGTCGTGTACTGCTTATATCGTACCCCTCTGGGAGGGGCGAATGCGTGCTTAAATCACGTCGGGTCACCAATTTGGCTGCTCACGTGCTCAACGTTGCGTTGCCAATAAAAACAGAAATATTTGTTATATCGTATATATAATATACTCGTACGAGTATAATAAAATACGTTCCTGTGAATTTATTTGTTATATCGTACATATAATATATGATGGAATACGTTTCTACAACTTTCTAGAGATTGTGTTAAGTCCAGTAATTAATACAACCTTTAATTGCACAAAACGCTCTATAACACGCCACCACTGCTTCAGCACAGAAAGAGAAAGAGGGTTGAATGAAAGGCCGGAAACACGAAGTGTGTTGTTCAGCAGCCAACACAGGCTAGTTCCTGTTTTTCTATTAACACGCTGTCTCTGTCGCACAGCGTGTTAATAGATGGCGCGCGGAACTAACGCCTGCTTGGGTTGGCGTACCCTACAACTTGGTGGGGGTAGTGGTTAATATTATTATGGTTATTATTATAATGGTTATTATTATATTGGTTATGGTTATTATTATTATATATTATACCTTCACGGTTTTTGTCGATTGAGCGCTGTGAACAACTGAAAATGGTAATTTATCAATATTTTTACGAAAAATTTCTATTTTCACAAGGCCAAAACTGCCTGAAGGAGCGTTCCAATGCTTTTGCGATGTACTAGAGAGTTCTTAACTATTGTCTTGGCTACAATTTGTCTTAGTATTGGATCTTAGGAAAATCTCAATGGTTTGGCTGTTATGGCCAAAATATCCAAAAAAAACGTGACAAAAAGTGGTGAATTTTCTACATTTTCGACTTTTCGACCATGAAAACGAAGTTTTTTCTAAATAATATTTTCAGAGAAATTGTAGCCCGAGACAATAGCTACAACTTTACTTACTAAATAAGTCAGAATTTCAAATACTTTACGAAATATAAGCCCAAGAAAATTTGCAAATTTTCCAAAAAAATAAAGTCTGAGAAAAAACTGCAAGTCAAAATCTGGAAGCTCGGTTTTCACCGTAGCCGTACGGTCTAGACTTTTTTGCTCAGTACAATCCCAAGAATCAGAAACGCGAAGCGCCCATTAAGATTTTTTTCCTTCCATACTAATCGCCCCACCCTAATACTATATACATATATATATATATATATATATATATATATATATATATATATATATATATATATATATATATATATATATATATATATATATATATATATATATATATATATATATATATATATATATATATATATATATATATATATATATATATATATATATATATATATATATATATATATATATATATATATATATATATATATATATATATATATATATATATATATATATATATATATATATATATATATATATATTATATATATATATATATATATATATATAATATATATATATATATATATATATATATATAATATATAATATATATATATATATATAT